>OX387658.1:18321645-18632481 GCA_947568875.1 Fissipunctia ypsillon
TCCTCCATAGAAAAGGGAGGATCCTCCGACCAGACGGGTGTTGTGTCTGGTGGGCTACTGCCCGACGGTTGATGTCGGGATGTTGTATATATGCTAGTCGCACGGTAAACTCTGTTTGCGCGATGCAGGATTTTGCGTGACGTCAGTGTGACGCGTTCCATTGTGGCGATGCCGCCACAAGGGCTTGATTCAGAAAGCGGTACTTCTGGACACGGCTCGCATTGTTAGGAGGTTCCTCTCTCTAGAGCCCTGACCGTCGGTAGCTTGGACCCTGTTCCCGATACCGGTGGGCTACTATTTTTTATATTTTTAAATGTTTTTTTATAATCTTTATATTCTAATATTTAAAAATATAATTTATATGTATTTATTTCAATAAAGGAAATTCATAATAAATGTCAGAAATTCAAAATAAAATAAGTTAGTAGGTATTAAATTTAGTTCTCGAAAATGTTCTTTGAGGAAAATAGTTTTCAGTTTTCCTATCAATCATATTGGATTGGTTAAATTTAGTCTGGGCACGTAGGGTACACCGCGGAGATACGAGAGTTCTTGAAACCTGTCGTTTGGAAACTTCAGCCCAGTCTCGTGGTGACGGGACAGATTGGTAGAAAAAATAAAACTTTTATAAAGGTTCTTTTTCAGTCCCATTAAAAGATTAAATCAGGGAAATATTTATTTACTTAAAGACCGTAAGTGTTTGGTTTTAGATGCAAAGTGGAGCTAGACCACCACCTCTTAACGCAGTATTATTTTAATGTTACATGAGTGTGGGAAAGAGATGGAGCTAGACGTCCTGAATAGCTCCATCTCTTTCTCACACTGAAGTAACATTAAAATAATAGAATAGAATACTCTTTATTGAGTAATACTGCTTTAAAAGGTGGTGGTTGGTCCTCTGTACCATCGCGATCATTTTTTTATTTTTTTTTATTTTTTAATTTTAAAGGGCTTTGTCGCTTAGCGACCACATCGCCCAATACAGAAAAAATCACAAATGACTACAGTCTACCTTAAAACTAACTCATATAGTTGTTTAGCATTCTCCGATATTGGACAAGCGAGTATTGTGTTACAAATACCAACATCATAAGATTTACAGCGCCCAAAAACATTGATCCTCGTATTTTCATTCCGGACACACTCCATCAGGATATGAAACACATCATCAACTACTCCACAGTCATCACAATTTGGAGACAAAACTTTCTTCATTAGGTAGTAGAATTTATTTGATGGAGTATGTCCGGAACGAAGTCTTAAAGCTATAGTGATTAAATTTCTATTTAGACTACAGTCAATCCATGGAACCCGAGAGATCTCTGGCTGGATAGTACGGTACCATATCCCCTTTTCTTTTGACCTTTGGTTAAAATATTCCTGCCAAAGTTCTAAGCATTCTTTTTTTGCCTTTCCAAAGTATTCCGAATACAGTGGGGTAATATTCATGGGTACTCCATCAACACACGCTTGTTTGGCGAGTAAATCGACCATATCATTTTCCTGTAACTCAACATGCGACGGAATCCATTGAAGACAAACTGTTTTAGAACTCGATTGCAGTTTTAAAAACAATTCATATATAGCGTAGGCTGTCGGAGTACCTCGCCTATGAGAAGTGTGCCGAGCCAAATGTTGCAGCGAGCTTTTGGAATCCGTCAGGATCACAAATTTATCGCCATTAATTGATTGAATATAGGACAAAGCTTCCAGTATTGCGATCAATTCAATGTGCATAATAGATCGCGATCATTTGCGGTGAACCACTTTTCAACCTTATTACCTTAGTAAGTGATTAGCCATTATCTCAGTACTTATTTCATCTACCTTATTACAGCCTAGATAGGTACGGTCAGCATCTGCGACTAAGAAATAACAAATGTAATTTTTTATTGTCATAATAAACTAGGTTAGATAATCATTGTGTTAGGTTGGCCCTATTATTCCAAGCTCTGTAAGCACCTAATCAAAAGGCTTCAACCACTGTACGTACATGTCAACAGTTAATTGGCTATCGTTTAATTATGCGATCCATTAACTACGACCATATTTTAACCACCAACCACTACAAGCTAAATTAATCCCTATTTGCAGCGACATAAGATTGATGGTTACTTGCATCGATTTGTGCCACATTCACAAAAGAGTCGTGTTGAAACAATCCGTGCGAATCAAGTCTGAGAACAATACGTTTTCACTATCATCGAAAAGTATCGAACAAGTAGATATTGTTTGAGGTTTTGTCTTTTGTTGGTACTGTTTTCGCTTCTTGGACATCACTTTCTATATGTACTTACATAAAACTATTGAATTGAACAAGATCATTTATTTATTTAAACTTACACACACTATCTTTACAGAATGACCCAATACAATAGTGGTTTGGAAACACCACATAAATTGAAAAATCAACTTACGGCTAATACTTAAAAATCGAAACTTTAGAAACACAAAGCAACATTAAACTCTATTAAAAACACAATCTGAAGTCAGACTACAGCATTATAATTATGTACTTAATAATTAGGTATCAAACTAAACATTTTTATATTATTATCAGTGATAGGAATAGGTAGTGCTAATTTGCCTAAACTTCGAGGAAGGAAGTAACATAGAGTGGATAATACCTCCTCTAAAATCCCGGAATAATTTTAATGAATGACGTTTAAATCCCGGGATTTAAAAACCACGAATTTTTTATCGGACTTTATTTGTAGTTACAAATTATTGATTTGAAAAATCATAACATTTTTTAGGGTTACACACACACACACACACACACACACATTTATATACCTATGTAATTTTTATGGTGTACATAGTAAAGAGTATTCTATCTATCTATAACTCATACTTGTACATATTATTATTATTATTTTAAGATTGTTAGGTTTTAAATTATGTCAATAGTAAAATATTATCTATTAAAAGCAACGGTACCTGTACATTATTACATAAGAAGTTAAATAAACAATGTTTCAATTTGACGTCTTCGAAATGTAAGTATTTTGGATTTCTTTTGAACGGAAAGTTTCTAAAATATTTAAAAAAATCAGCTGCGCCCTACATTTATGTTCGCATAACTCGTCAAAATGTAGGGAACAGCTGATTTTTTTTCGCAATTTCAAGTTTGGTCCCCATAGTAAAAGTTGTTCATAATAATTAGTACAATGACCCCTTAAGAGGTTGTGCGTTAATAATTATGTTACACCTTGTATATTCCTAGAAATTCCCAAATTCGAGATTTAGTTACAATAAAAGATTCGAAGCTTGGAAAATATGTGCTGTAAATAAGTTAGCACTTGAGGGAATATAAAAGTGAATAGGCAAGAAATGAAGGACACAACTGTTTTCTTGTTAGGTAGTAACGGCCATATTTGTTGGTAACACAATATTGCCAGCACAAAAATCACGATAACATATTACCACATACGAAAATTAAGTGGAAACGAGGCAAAAGCCGATAGCGCTATCATATTTTCCCATCGGACATTTCCATTTTCCGCTTACTAAGCAGCGAAGCCGAAAATGAACTGAGCGGAGCTGAGCTGAGCGAGCCTATTAACTTAAATGCCTTGTTTTTGTTGTCTGTAATAAGAATAACTTAAGGAAGTAAATTCGGTCGTCAATCATAGCCAAGAAATTAACCTTTGATAGTTTGAGAATGTTCAAAGTGCCTGTATTCATCGCCTTTATTAATAGTGAGAAATTGTTCTAGGAAATGTTAATAGTTCTAGACTCTAGTACAAGTTTCTGTTCTGAAGTTAATTTTATAATTTCTTGCTAACTATGTTAACATAACAAAGCATAATACCTAAGCCTCATGATGAGAATTAATTTTATGTTTTTATGCACTAAATGTTCGTGCATAGATCTATGATGCTTATGTGGGACTTATTTATTTATGTTAACAGTTATCCTCATGTATTTTTTCCGGTTAACCCATTACTAAGATCTCCGTTCGAGATCGTAACTAGTCGGGCAAACCCGAAATTTAAATGTGAGTCAGCCTCAAAAAGATGTCACAGCTGTACATCGATAAGAATTCATTTAATTGTCTACTACTAATCTTTGTTCCATTATAATGTATCAATGTGTAGCCACAATAGTGGGGCTTGTGGCTAAGCCGCACGGGTCGATCGATCAGGTTAAGCTACGCTTACCGTGGTTGGTCCATGGATGGGTGATCATCTTTACATACTAAGACAACTGCGTGCCTCGGAAGTCACGTTCTGCCGTTGGTCCCGGCTGTCATTCATGGATCTTTGACAGTCGTTACGGGTCGTCAAATGCCCGAAAATCTGACCCAGTTATTGGGTACTACCCAATAACTGATGGCACGATGACAAGATGGGCAGTCGCTCCATATAAAATACTGATATTCAGCTGCCTCCGGTTAGACTGGAAGCCGACCCCAACATATAGTTGGGAAAAGGCTAGGCAGACGATGTGTGGCCACAAACCCTATTACATTACACATTGAGTTCTTTATTGCAGCTACACATTTATTGTACACTAGCTGTGCCCCGCGACTTCGTCCGCGTGGATGTCGTAAGATACATAAACTAAAATAACAGCCACATTTTAATAAAACTCCCTCGTTCGCGACCCGTCGTAAACCGTCGCGTTGAATCGCCCGCCCGCGCTATTACTTCGTTTTCGCTTAGTGTTCCTTCTGAATTTTTCTTTTTGCTCGACTCCTAAGTGTCTTAGCGTGATGTTAAATACCCTATTATAACTGTCTTCGATAATTGGGCTACCAAATGCAAAAATAATTTTTCAAACCCGACATTGTTCAAAATTTCATGGGTTTTAGTTTGTTTGCGCGGAACCCTAATTATTTTTCTAAAATAGAAGTAGCCTAAGTTACCCGCCGTTACATCAGCTATCTGCCAGTGAAAGTCCCGTCAAGCCCTTTCGGAGATTAGCCGGAACAAACAGACAGAGAGACAGACAGACAGACAAAAATTTTAAAAATTGCTGTTTTGTTATAAGAACCGTTTATACTTTCCTATGCATTTAGTAAAAAGTTGTTATTTTGACATTACAAACAGACATTCAATTTTATTTATTTGTATAGACAATCAAATGAAGTCTGGTCGATATGTATACAGGGTGTAAGAGACAGCCCCCTGCAAACTAACAGGGTGCATTCAGCTCCTTATTTTGAATCATATTCCACCAGAAATATTCTCAGGAAAATTTTCATTTTTTAATCGTATTTTCAGTTAATATTCCTTTATATCAATGTGAAATTGCATTCTCTGTACGTAGCACTCCATTCATGTAAATAAAACAGCTAAAATAAAAAAAATCAGCAATTAATGTTGAAATACTCGGCGGCCGAAGGCTCGCTGCGCTGCCGTTCGCTATGCACGTTTTGCCACGGTAACGATACATTGCGTGTGAGGTAATAAAACAATCAGGTTTATTGGATTCCCATAACGTTCCTAAAATAATTTCATGTACCGGTCATCTTAGTATGATATACTGAATTCACCCCATCAGTATGTGGAGGGCTGTTCCTTACACCCTGTATATCCACTTACTTACATCTTTTTGAGGCTAAATACCTACTACGGTACCTAGGGGGGGTACCTACGCCTAAATACATACTTTTATGTTTAACAAATGAATCCCTAGTAGTGGTACGTCTTAATTAGCAGTGCCTAGGTGTTAGCACGGTAACCTTCCCAAAAAATAGGTTTAACTAGATTATATATAGATAGTGATAGAGATAGTGGTTTACTAAAATCCGGTAAGTAGTTTTGGAGATTAGCCAGCTATTCGAGCAGAACGTGGTGTAGAGATTGTAGTTTGCTTTTCACATAATTATCGCGAAAAAAAAATCAGGTTTTGCCTACATTTTGACGACTTGTGCGAACATAAATGTAGGGAGGGAACAGCAACTGATTTTTTTTCGCGATATCAGGTTTGGTCCCATAGTAAAAGTTGTTCATAATGAGGAGCACAATGACCCCTTAAGGGGTTGTGCATTTAATTCCGGGACATGTTGTATATTGTTGATAAAAGGCAGATATCCATTGCTACACCGCCTTTAGCTTATTTATAACCGTACCTACAATTGTAGAAAACTAGCAGCGCCACACGGTTTCAACCGCATTAGTGTCGATCATGTAGGGATATGTGGGTGAAAAAAAAGTATCCTATATGTTAATCCAGGTTATAAACTATCTGTGTGCCAAATTTCATCCACAACGTGAAAGAGTATCAAAAATCCTCAAAAACTTTCGCGTTTATAATAGGTAGTAGTAGGATATAAGTACGTTCACTTCTCCATATTTTTGCATTCTGTAACGTCATTACACAATCTTCCTTTCTTTCAAGGATCCCACGACGTATGTAAATTCCTAACTTTTCAACTTCGTCAACTCGTGGACGAAATCGTTTAGATTACGATCTAAACTTTTCGTGTTCTCTGCTCAGTTAAGTACGAAGTGCCAATGATATATCAGCGAGAAGGTCATGAATATTCACACGTTAAATACTGCAGAAGTATTTAAATTAAGTTCCGAGATAACGTTTTAAACAGTATGTTTTCCTTGGTGAAGTTTTAAATCCAAAGTACAACCACCCTTAGTCTCTTAGTGGATTGCTTAAAACTTCTGTGCAAAAGATGAGGAGTGGCAATATATCCTATCACTAAGTTTCAATGCTTGTTGTTCTTATCCCCTGAGGACGCCAAGAGTCCGCAAGACCGAGTATAGTGGAGAAAACAAAAACGAAAAAGAAACCCTGAAAGCCAGGCCAATTCTAATACTGAAGAACAAAGGGCAAGCCACCAGAACCTAAGACCTCTTAAGCATTTTTAGTAGAGCAACTAGTAGTAAATAAAATATAATAACCTTAGCCATATATCTTCCTGGCTCGGTGTGCTGTGCTGGCGCTGCTGCTTCGGCTGCGGAAAACCTCAAGCGGCGAAAGTATAATAACCTTATTGGTAATTATATTTTGGAGCCGTTTGGGGTTGAAACCCTTGGGCCATGGGGTCCGAGTGCTCATGCTTTGTTCAACGAAATCTCCAAACGGCTGGTTAACACTTTCCATGACCAAAGGGCTTGCTTTTATCTTGGCCAGAGGCTAAGCATTGTCATACAACGTGGCAATGCCGCTAGTCTCTTGAGTACATTACCCGTCGACAGCGATGCGGAGGAATTTTTCGACGCCATATTTTAGTTTGTTTGTAGAGCAACTTGATGTTTGTCTAGCCATAAATCGGCCTTTATGAAACATTATCATAGCTTTAATCAGTACAGTTTTCTCTGTCAAATAAAACACGTCAGATCACGGTATAAGAATTCGAATTACCATGTTTAGCCAGCTCGGCTCATCAGTATGTCGCATTGGTAAACACCGTGACGGCAATATATACGAGTTTGTATCTACTTTCTCCGCTGAGAAAACATTTCCTGATCAATACAATGAGTTTAACGCAATTCTCTGATAGGCTGAGTAGTATTCGTGATGTAAAAATTGTACGTGAGCAGTTAGAAGTTCAAATACGGGTCTATATGCCACCCTTTCAGGCTAGGGCCTTGCAGAAGGCCATCCAAGCTTGCTTCCAAACATTTTTCATATACAGATACAGTTTTCAGATTCTGGGTCGTGTCCGGGCTGCCACTGTTCCAAAGCATGCTTTCACATAAAAAGGCCAGCAACGTAATTGCGTAACACACTATCAGTCACAATCTGCATGATTTTGAAGCTTATGGCTATTCCATTGCTTCGTATGTTCGAAAAATTTGTCTGCTCAACAACGTACCTAAATACCGCAATGAATGTTGTTGAACTGTCAAAATGAAATTAGGATTGATGTTAGGGTGCTGATCCGGAAGGACTGAAGAGAAAGGCCCCGATCAAAGACTGTGTGGTGGATATAGCGTAGAAAGGTGGATAGAGCATAAATATACCTTCACGTACAAATAGATAGAATCTAGATTAGTCTAGCTAGGGTTAAGGACGAGAGGATGGGCAGCGGTATCCTCCTCCTACGCGCTAGTAGTATGCTCTTGCCAATTTGCTTTTATTAACACTGATCGCCACACAGCAGGCACAATAGAAAATTATTGCTCTTGTCACTTGTGACGAGGTGTGGTTGTAATAACTGCAAAATAATTGGGACGCCCTAGATTACAAAAGGACAATTTCGAGCTTGAACAATGAAAACTACTTACTTTAAATCACCTTGTACGCCATCCAGTGATTTGTGTGTGATGCATTATTCGTTGAAGATTTGAGATACAAATGAAGCCCTTGGCCAGTTGGTCTGGCTCACCGGTCTTTTATAAACTTTACGTGTTGTCATAAAACTGTTATTTATCTTGCAATTAACTCCCGCATTGTTCTTCACAGTTATTTGAATCCATTAACTCTTGTTATGTAGATATAGCGTGACTAGAAATAGACGTCTATTTAAGAAAATACACCTGCCAGCCATTGTGCACATAACATGACATCACGTGTCTGTAATCCCCGAAGGGTTAGGCAGAGTTGTAGGTACCTACCTACAGTACACCCACATTTCGCCAGTTATGTTTAAGTCCCATGTAATAGGGGGCGAGCCTATTGCCACCAACCGGGCAGAAATCCAGACACCAGGCTGCAACTGAGAAATTCCAGATGGAAAAACCCAATAACACTGCCCGACCTGGGAATCAAACCCAGGACCTCATGCTCAGCAGTAGTGCCAGCCATTGTTTAGTCGGAGAATAGTAAAACAACGTTTTTGTTATGTCTGCTAGGTCTGTTATGTAGAAACATGTTGTACCTAACTGCCTTGGTTATGTTTTGAGATGCCAGATGGATGAGGATTCTTTTCTTTTCTATAAGTATCAGTATTTTCATTTAGGTATAGCTACCAAGTAACATGGGATGATGGGACAAGGACAAGAAGACAAGGATGAACAGTATTTTAATTTATTTTAGTTATATATGCCTATTATTAACTTACCAGAGGAGCAATTGCGTAACAGTGGGAATCGGTTCATTTTGACAGTTCAACAACATTCATTGCGTTATTTACGTTGTTGAGCAGGCAAATTTTTCGAATATATGAAGCAATGGATTAGGAATATGCTTCAAAATCATTCAGATTCTGATCGATAGTGTGTTACGCAATTAGGATACTGGATGTCTTAAAGCTTATCAAGAACTGGGGGAAAGTAAACTTGTGAACTACCCTCAAATTACAGTGTCACTTGCGTAGGTGTAGGTACATAATCTAGGTGCCAAGATCAAAGGGATCCGAGACCGGAAACATCCATTTTCGTCTCTGTCGATCTTTGAAACCATAGGGTAATTTGAAGTCACCAAAATAAGAAGTCATATTTACCTAACACAAGACAGAAACCATTATTCATTTGTCATCTAATAATACCCCGAATGTCATGCTATCTGGCTTCCCGATCATGTGATACCAGCTTATAAGGAAGACCTTGAAGTTCCGAAAGTCACCTTCACCGAATACCAATCTGCCATGATTTTAGTAGTTGCCTACTATTATATTTTCATGACAAAACGCGAATCTTCCTAACGATAAGCATGACCTTTGAATTCCGACCGCAAACGGGTAAAAAGGCCCTCTCTATTTTGGTTCATTTCCGTGCATTACAATACTTATTTTAACATTTTATCGAGACTTAAAAAGGCCAGTAGTTAATGTAAAGAAGGCCTTTTTAGAATAAAATAGTCATTTCAATAAGATCAAGGATCCGTTGCAGCACAGCTCGGGAGCCTGTTAGCCTGATGATATTTTCAAACAATTCAAGATTATGAAGTCGGAGTGGGATCCCTTGAGACGCCGAGTTAGGTGACGGTAATGTTGATGTCCTCAATATTAACACCAGATGTGGGATTGTGGGTCTAGCAGTGGGCTCCAGCTATGGCTGCTATGAGTTCGTGCGAGGAGGTTTTTGGGCACCTAACTAAGAGTGAGCCTTATATTCTTGATTCTCGTACTAGGTACCTGTCTACTTGATCAATTAATCAACTTACCCTATCGCAGTCCACTGCTGGACATAGGCTACTCCCAGGCTGCACCACAACACCCTGTCCTCCGCCTTCCGCATCCAGTCTGTCCCAGCCACCTTCTTAAGATCGTTGGTCCATCTAGCTGGGGGGCGTCCCACACTACGCTTGCCAATACGCGGTGTCCACTCCAGGACTCGTCTGCTCCACCAGCCATCGGTCCTTCAATAAACATGGCCAGCCCACTGCCACTTCAGTTTGCTTACTCTGCAGGTTATGTCGGTTACTCCTGATTTTATCATTCAAAGAAACTCCAAGCATAGCCCGCTCCATAGTGCGCTGAGCGGCCTTGAATTTGTGGACCAGCCCAACTGTCAGTGTCCACGTTTCGGCACCGTATATCATAACTTTGGTTGAAGACCTTAGTCTTCAAACATTGCGAGATAGGTGACGAGAAGACTTCACGAAGTTTTCCAAGTGCTGTCCAATACAACTAGATACTTCTGTCGGCTTCTTTCTCAAAGTTGTGTCTACCGAGCTTGATGACTTGCCCTAGGTAGACTAAAACAAATCTAAAGTAACTATTATGTCCCGTACTTGTGTGGGATTCGGACCTAACCCAAGCCAAGCAAATAATAGTGCTTTTCTATACCCACTAACTTTTTGGAAGGAATCCCTGATTGTGTTAAACACATCGCGTTCCCTTAATTTAGCCATACTTAAACATTAAAGTTTCGCGAACAATTTGTTAGGTAGGTAATTCTCTTTCATATTTTAGCGAAGAAACTTAGAAAGGCATTTGTAAAGAATTTCATAGATATTTTTATTAGTAGGCTTTCTAGGCACGCGACAGACTTTACTTAATGTTGGAGGAAAAATTTCTGTTTCGTTTTGTTTGTTTAAAAACGATATTTTATTTATGAACCTACTTCAAATTATGTGCCTGTAAATTAATGATAGTCTGGCGAGTGACTAGCGTGGGTGGCAGTCCCGGGACTTGTTGACATTTATGGTCTATCTATCTAGCATTCAGCAGAGTATGAGCATCCTAATAAAGCGCTATTGCATTAAAAGGTCTCTAATCTGAAATCCCACATGTGACCTACTAGCAGTTAACAGCTTGATAAATGCTAGCGTCCTTGAGTGCATAGCTTGCGTGTTCTATGCTGAACTCACGCAACGCGTCGTATAAGTACGTCCACCCAGTAATAGGACTCGCTCAGCAAGGAGCGCTGTCCCAAATTAGACTCAGTATTAATTTATTATACATAAAACAAAAGGTATTTTAATAAAACACGTATTCTAAAAGTTAAATAATTAAATTATCTTCAAAATGGTGAAGAAATATTTAGTTATTAAGAAAATGCTCTAATTAACCGACTTCAAAAACAGGAGGAGGTTCTCAATTCTTCGGAATGTTTTTTTTTTTTTTGTAACATATATTTTTTCCAAATCATTAAGGCTACTCGTTTAGACGTGATAGGTATTCAGTTTAAAATCATTAAAAGTCGGTTATCGTCGTAAGGTGACCTGAGTGTTTATTAGAACAGTATTAAGGAGGATACTGTTCTACTTAGAGCATTAAAGCTGTTCTAATAAACACGCAGGTGAAATAAGTTTGTTTACAAAGGTAGGGATTGTGGGGAAACCTTTGTGGGAATGAACCCGCAACTAATGATATCGTTATCTTTTACTTAATAAAAATCTTAAAATTCACTGACAGACAAAGCACAACCTAAACCGCTGGATCTAAAAGCATGAAATTTTGCGCAAGAGTTCTTTTAAAACGAAGGTGAGCAATAAAAAAGGATTTTTCAAAATCATCCGTAAGGGATGAAAGTATTGTAATTTAGTTTGTATGGCAGTTCGTAGTTTTTGAAGTTAGAAACGTGAAAGCTGTTAGCTACTTAGACTTCTGAGAAGTGGTCGATGGGAAATTCTATCGGGCTTGTTATAATATATACAAGATGTAACATAAATAACGCACAACTTCTTAAGGATTCATTGTACTCATCATTATGAAAAACTTTTACTATGGGAGCACACCTGAAATCGCGAAAAAAAAATCTGCTGTTCCCTACATTTTAAAGAGTTATGCGAACTTAAATGTAGGGAGCAGCGATTTCAGGTTTGGTCTCATAGTAAATGATAAGTACAATGAGTCCTTAAGAGGTTGTGCGTTATTTAAGTTACGCCTTGTATATTACGCGTTGTCACTTTGTGTGCATAGTCTTGCTCAGTTAGATAATAATTTATTTCAAACTGACAGCAGGTCGCTATTTCTGTCTGCAGGGTATATAGCACAGACTAAAGTATATAGGAACCTAAATCAATATGGTCTTACCTAAGAAATCAGCCAAGTACATTTCAGTACCTACCTAAACCTACCCGCTAAAGGGAAAGGGTACTCCTTGGTGCAATTGAAGGGTAAGTAAATAGGTACCCTCCGGAAAATTCTATTTATTTGTGATTTCCCAGAAAATTGCGAACAAACAGATGAAATGACAACTGCATTATTTTCATTTAGCCCTTTTCCGAACCATCGGGAATATCGATCAGGTAGTTTCAAATAATAAGTGTAATTACAAAGTGTAATTGATATATAGGGTCAAATTAAATTAGCTAG
Organism: Fissipunctia ypsillon; assembly: GCA_947568875.1. NCBI lineage: Eukaryota > Metazoa > Arthropoda > Insecta > Lepidoptera > Noctuidae > Fissipunctia > Fissipunctia ypsillon. The sequence goes on from OX387658.1 coordinate 18,334,259, forward strand.
CGAAACTCTGCAGACGTGATGGGTATCGGTATGTAAACGTGATAAATTTTATTTGTTTATTTATTTATGGTATTTTAACTGCCTCTGCGCTACTGCTGAGCATGAGGTCCTGGGTCTGATTTCCGGGTCGGGCAAAGTGTTTTTGGGTTTTCCATCTGGAATTTCTCAGTAGCAGCCTGGAGTCTGAATTTGTGCCCGATTGATGACAGTTAGACTCGCCCCCTATTAGATGGGACTTAAACAAAACTGGCGAAATGTGAGTGTACTAAGTAGATACACCTCTGCCTAACCCTCGCGGAATACAGGCGTGATGTTATGTTATTTAGGTATGGTAAGTAGCTGTATAAATAAATATTACTTACCCTATTAGTATCCATATTATAAGTATGTCTTCTACGCTATGTCGTCGTAGTAATTGAACAAAATAATCGTAAACTTCACGCCATCTATCCCCATAAGTTTTTGGCACACAATATTGTTTCCATGATCTACTAGGCGAAGCATTGAATTACTACTAGGCGAAGCATTGAACAATACCCGAAGAGGCTCTCATAGGGCTCCTCGTCCAAAGGGCTGATGCATAAAGGAATAATAGTCACGCGCCTGGAAACCTAAATGCCCTTTTCCGTTTATTATATGTGCAACTTTTGTTTTTTTTGTGTAATGGAAAATTAAAAAAACAAAGAACGCAGTAGCTTATCTTTATAAATACTAAGATCATAAATAATAAATTGATCACTATGGGTACCTACGTAGCCCACATTTGTAGCCTCTCACGCTTGTGTAGTTTTCTTCAGCGCCAAAACTCTTCATCTTACGTTTTGGCTGTGTAACCTAGATACAGTATGGAAAACATTATGCAAGCCGTACAAACTTAACCCAGTTAACATCACAATTACTACCCCAAAGGCTCCAACAATATAAAACGTTGACGTCAGAATTAATTTTTACTACAAACGATAATATTTTTATGTGCCGTGCTTTAATACAGAACGCACTTTCCCTCCAATATTTCCCTTATCAAGCTAGACTTAAACTACAAACGTTCACTTACCCAGGAATAAAAGATCCGTTTGTTTGTGTGGTGTAATTTTGTTTTTCGCGCGCACTCACGTCTACCCACATTTTTAATTCGGTTTATTTATGTTTGACGAAAATAAGCCATGGTGAATTTATCGCGGCGTTTGTCCACCAAGCGATCACTGTCGTGACTACCGAGTGCCGCTTGTTATGAATGAAAGTTTCTGCGATAGCCACGGAGTTAAGGGCTTGCTTATAAAAAAGAATGCGCGCGCAAGGGGAAATCCAAGATTGTTGAAGTACGTGGGAACGGCAGACAGTAATGGCTAATAAATCTTATACTTTAAAATATGAGAGGGGAATCTCGCGGATGCCTGTGAATAATATATGAGCAAGATGGATTGTTTCCGTATGAAAGAAAAGGGAAGCACATGTTTGCTAGGCGTTTTATTGGTTTTGCTTTTGAATATGAGTCCTTTGCTATCTCCATTTTAGAGGATATTTAAGGCTGAGACTGAGAATAGTTGACTAAAAATATAAATAAATGTATAGCGTCAATATGAAAATCGTTTATTTTTTAATAGGTATTGCAAAAAGGTTCGATTAGTTTTGTTTATTTGATATGGCAACACCTCGTCTTAGCTGTCACAAAGTTCAAAAACCTTTTCAGATTTTTAATCTGTGGCAAAAATTGTTGTGAGTCAGGCGATTTATCGGCGTTTTATTTTGCTTTTTTCCTACAATTCGGCTTCTTTATTTCGCGTAGGAGTTAGTACAAATAATGTAAAATGGCCATAAATTTAGATAAACACAAACAGGCGTTAGTCGCTGGGTGGAAGGACGTATTAGATGAGAAAACCGAAACCAACTGGTGAGTCCAAATCTTCGTATCGTCGACCTACTTGCTAGGGAAATTAAATAAACAGCCGCTGTTGATTAAAATGATGAATTGAATTCATTAGCGTGGCGTTTACAGTGGTCCTTATAAGTGATGACAATAGATTGGAGTAATAAGCAGTGCATTCACTTGCGCTTGCATTCCATTTACCAAAAGCGGTCTACGTTTATGAAAACGTTCAAGTCGAAAAAGTTGTTAGTTTGGTTGTTGCCCTGATTTTTTCAATTAGCATGTAACCCTACAGCAAGCAGGTACCACTCCTTTATTTGCAATCAAGTGTTGGGTGTAATTTATATGCAATCAAATTCGTTTACCCAGCTATTTTATACCAGTTTGGGCTTATAATTTTAGTTTAAATTTCCACAAGTCTGCTATAATATGTCCCTAAACATTGTGTCCACTAAAAAAAATAAACAATTCACATACTGTTTACAAAACTTGTAATTTGTATTAACTGTGTTGTAGTATGAGATAAAACACTTCAATATCATTTCCTTCCTTAAACAACACCAACGTTTTGTATAGATAAACTGAGATAAATGGAATTATAGTCCAAATATAAATCCCTATAATACACAGGATGATTAAACAGTGCCATATTTTAACCAAGATTATCTAATCATGACATAATACTTACATTAATCATTCAAATCTTGACTCACTTTAAAAACATTCAGTGTTATGATGAATGAAAACTGAGATACTTACAAAACAGGATATCTTATAGCTCTTGTATGTAAGGCTGCTTTTATAAAATAAGTATTTAGTAATGTTCCTAGTTCTTTTGTTTTGTCATGAGTTCTATAACATTAGTAAGGTTGGTAGCAGGTTTGACTCCCAAGAATGCGTAAAACTTAATTGTTGTTCATTATAAGTTTTTCTTAAGGGGGATGCGCTAAGGTAGTCTAGCAAATTGCAAAAAACGTAAGACGTTTTTAATTTTTTTACGTTTTTTGCAATTTGCAGGTCAGTGACAGGTTAATGTTGACGAAAATATGATTTGCAACTGTATCCAATATGAATTTACAAAATTATAATCATTTGAGTTATCAATACAACCCTGGAGCTTTTGACAATTTAACATATAAAAATAAGTCTCCAAAAAAGTTTTGTCACAACAATAACTTTCATTCCTCTTTCCAGGGCCTTATTTGGCTACGATGGTCAATCAAATGACTTAAAGTTTATCGACAAAGGTGACGGAGGCATAGACGAACTTCTAAACGAGTTTAACAGTGGCAAAATACAGTATGCATTCCTCAAAGTGGACCAAACAAATGGAAGCATATCTAAATATGTGCTTATCAATTGGCAAGTGAGTAGATGAGATATCAACTGATAGTAGTGTTTTGTTTTCTTAAGATAAAGCATGTTAATTCAATGTAAGCCTTGTGTTTCATCTGAGTAACATGTTTCATTTGAATATCATAGATGGGTGTGGTTGTTTTCTAATGAAATAGTATGTTATCTATCAAGGGTGGCATGACTAAGGTAGTTTGGAATTGACTACTGATAATGAAATCCTTAAGTTTAGTTGAAACTGGTCTGTTTATGTTATAAAGGCCTAGTCTGGTACCATATTAAGATGTTCTAATACCATCATAATTCCAGGGTGCGAGAGACCTCGCTATATATGACCGATAACACCATTCCTTTTTCGGACTGGAATCATGATAGCATTAATACTTCATAATACAACCCCTGGTCTTTAAATAGCTCTTAAGTTTTAACTGTATTTTCAATATTATACTGCCAACAATTTACCATATTAATTTAAATGTTTATCTAAGCTAAACAATATGTGCCATGCATTAACTTTTACGTTTACAAAAGTGAATGCTTTATTGGTGTTATTTCACACTTTATAATTTATTACATATAGCATGGGTTACTTTAATTTTGAGGTATTTTGTAATTTTGATGCATTTTAAATATTACCTACAACAGAAGGAGGCCTTTGGGCACACAGCAACTCAGAACTGAGATTAAACATGTTGTAATACAACTATAACTCTGAAAAATGGCTATAAATAAATAAATTACCTACAACATAAAATCACAACAGTTTTGAAAATGTATAAATAAATCAAAATATTATTGTAACTAAGGATATAAACTGTTAGACTTGGTTGTTAATACAACTAATGCTTTCGCGGACGCTAAACGAGACACAATAAGGGCCCCCGAAACGATCAATTGCAATTGTCAATTTTTACGTGTTTGATACACATTGATGCGCAAATTGATTGTCTACCAAGTGCAATTGAAGCGATTGTCAATATTACTACAATAGAAATTGATCAATTGCATTTGATCGTTTCGGGGACCCCATAGAAGTTTTATTGTTATGACGTATAAAGACGTCAAGCGCCCGCAAGTGTTAATAGTCTTCATGGCAGATAGAAGATCAAAAATGTTAACATCTAGTACCTACTAAACTTCTAAAGCTTGGGGTATGAAATACCAGCGTCCATGAATTAACATCGGCCCTCCAATGACTGCAGTCAGTTGCTGTTAACAGAGGGTATTATAATAAATAATCATTTTCATATAGAGTGTTTGTAACATAATATTAACACATTCAGTGCCCAGCACCCGACTCCCGGGTCCAACAATAATTCGTTGTTTGTTCGTTGGCGTGTTTTGATTTCTCTCGCCATCAAACGTAAAAGTTTGGCGAGTTTAGAAGTAAGTGACACCTATGTATTATATTATCAGTAAATAAATAAATTAAAAAAAAAAAAAATTGCACCCGGTAGGCGGGTGCTGGGCATGGTCACATGTCAACAATAGCTATCTATATGTACGACTCGGGAGCCGGGTTGTGGGCACACGAACGAATTATTGTTGGACCCGGGAGTCGGGTGCTGGGCACTGAATGTGTTAAAACAACTTATTGTCAAGTGTTTAGTGCCAATCACCCTCCGCCCTCCGCACAAACTGTTTTACAATTGGAGAGCTGAAGGCAAACATCTCCGACGCGCTGCAGAAGCGAGGAAGTTTCAACTACATCCTGAAATAACTGTTTTACTGGACGCGCAGGACATCCAGCGATCTTTTGGTCTAAATGACTCATAGATTACTTGTATATAGACTCTGGCAGTAAGCCTTGAAATAAGCTGCTGGAGCTATTAGCATCACCATGATTAGCAAATCAGCTGGAAAATGCTATTTACGCTTTTATAAGTATTAGGATGCTAACTTTACACATACAATATTACTAAATATTGTAGCCGCAAAAAGGAAAACCAAGTTAATTATGATAGGTACAGGAAATAGTTATGAAATGTAGTTATTTATACAATAGTTCACTGGTGTGTCCTGCAGTGTTGTTGGGTAATTACGCCTGACAGCTGATTTATGATACAAAGCATAGTCGAAATTTACAATTGAAACCAATGATTTCTATCAAAGCAGATTTTATACGGCGACTATACTGGCGCCAGTGACTAGCTTCGCTTGACTGTTTCGTTGGAGTAGCATTAAAAAGAAGAAATGTAAACACAATTCAAGAACCTTATGTATATGCCAGCGTTGGCGTGACAGTGAGACTGGTGCCAGCGTTGGCGTGACAGTGAGACTGGCGCCAGCGTGGGCGTGACAGTGAGACTGGCGCCAGCGTTGGCGTGACAGTGAGACTGGCGCCAGCGTTGGCGTGACAGTGAGACTGGCGCCAGCGTTGGCGTAAATTCAAAATATTTTATTTCACATAAACCTACATGGGCACTTATGAAACGTCAGAAGCCAGCTAGGCGCACAGTTACAATTGGTCGTATCATATGAAGAAGAGCTGGAAAGAAATTGCACGGTTACTCTTTTAAAAATAATTGGCTTTTACAATGCTTTCAAATTACAGTGTTAATTAATAGGTATGTGAGGACAGTGTAGGCCTGTCGCTAAGTACCAGTTACTTAACAAAATAGAAAATGGTCTACGAGTCTATTAGCCCTACAACATTCTCACAATCACAAAATATAAAAGAATATTAAAAAAAAAATGAAATAATAAAAACCAATTTAAACCAAATGACATGATTGCCATTACAACTGTAACAAATCTTAATTCATATCCTGTCCACAATTACACTAATAAATAGTTGAAATTAGAATTGTAGGTAAAAAAATCAGCTGGTCCCTACATTTTGACGAATTATGCGAACATAAATGTAGGGACCAGCTGATTTTTTTTTCACGATTTCAGGTTTGGTCCCATAGTAAAACTTGTTTGTTATCATGAGTACAATCATGTGTTTAAGTATCGGTCACTAGTTACCAGTCACGCTATATAATGTAAAATAATGAAAAGATTATGTCAAGAATGAAATTAAAATAAACACCGTAATTTGGGAGCAGTTAATAGACATTTACATATTTATGCCGTTAATGAGGTACCAGGGAAGCCACATGTTCAGAAGGAATTATTGCCAAACTTCCTTGTTTTCAACATAGTCTTTTATATTTAATATGCTTTTTTGATATCATAAGGACACGTTTGATGTGGGTTTTGAACTTTCCATCGCCCAGTTCTGTAACCGACTTTGGCAACTTGTTATAAAAGCGGATAGGTACCGGTTATAAGAAATGACTTGCTTGTTGGGTATCACAATTTCATGTTTACTCTCTGTATTTATATTATGGAAATCGCTTAGCCTCGCATACCTACTTATATTTTAGTTGTTGAAAAACGCCGTTGTAATCAAGGATCCAAGGCCCTCAATATCTTCTGAGGCAAAAGACGTCCATTGCTTGACATAAGCCTCCCCACAACAACGAGTTTTCCGCGTCGTTGGTCAAGGCTCCTTGCTTGCCATCAATTTGTTGTAATATTGGGTTTAAAGATTCTTTATTTATTCTAAAAGAACATACATTGTTCACTTAACGAATAAATACATATATAAGGTAACATGTGGTCCAGTAGCTAGCAGTTTTGTTATCGTCCGTTTTGTTAGTATGATCAGTATTATTATATATAGTATCAGATGTAGGTATATGAAAAATATTTTGCACGTAATTATTTTAGCCGTTAACATCTACCCGTAACTCGTGAGTGAGTGCGTGCTATTGGGCCGCTCATTAGAAACTTGGTTTGAGTCAACATACTCGTAGTTATTATACACAGATTCTTTTGTAAATTGTTTCTGTTAAAGTATGATATTACACTTGGAAATCTTTTATTATTAATTAATTAATCATTACTAACACTATTAGCTCTCCCATGTCGTTAGTTTTTAGGGCTTTCTAAAATATCTATACATGCATACATACATACAAATAAATAAAATTGAAGTGTCTGTAATGTCAAAATAACAACTTTTTACTAAATGCATATGAAAGTATATACGGTACTTATAACAAAAAAGCAATTTATAAAATTTTTGTCTGTCTGTCCGTCTGTTTGTTTCGGCTAATCTCTGAAACGGCTGGACCGATTTTGACGGGACTTTAACTGGCAGTTAGCTGATGTTACGGTGAGTAACTTAGGCTACTTTTATTTTCTAGGGTTGCGGGATGTTCGAAAGAGTTACCGTGGCCTGGCACAGGCAAAAGAAGGAACACGGGTGGGTTTTAGTCAGTAAAAGTCTGACACGCCCTCCCGCTCCGCCCAGAGCGGGAGAAGTCATTTGATGATTTCCCATCCACAAAAAAAAAGCTACTTTTATTTTAGAAAAATAATTAGGGTTCCGTGAAAAAAAATTAGAACCCATGAAATTGTGATCAAAAAATCGGATTTGAAAAATTCTTTTTGCATTTGGTAGCCCAATCCTCGAGGATAGTTATAGGCTATTTAACTTCACGCTACGACCCTTAGGAGCTGAGCAAAAAGAAAAAAGTCAGAAAAAAACACTAAGCGAAAACAACGTAATAGCGCGGGCGGGCGATGCAACGCGGCGGGTCGGGGGACGAGGGAGTTTTATTCAAAAGTGGCTGTTATTTTAGTATAATGTGTGTCTTACGACTTCCACGCGAACGAAGTCGCGGGGCACAGCTAGTTGACTAATAAAAATAATTTAAGGGGAAGGTTGAGTTCATAGTTCATACATCACTTTGTTAACGTTTGTGTGCCTATAGCCTTAAAGCAGGCATGCCTACAGAGGTGCCATTGCACCCACAGTCGATATCGCAAACAGTCGCGTTCATCATTAGGGATGAACGCACCGATAAATGAGGTAGTTGACATTATGACGAAAGCGAGATAAGAAGTAATTATGGGATCGTTTTCATTTACGTTAGCCCTGTACTTAATGGCTTAGTATACGCGATATTATCACTAACCTACGTCAGTTGCGTAAGAGGATCACGATCATATCACGTGGATAGGTACTACTTTCTTTTCTCTTGTTGATACGAGCTACACGGTAAATATCTGTCGCACGGTGGTTAGCTGGAACAACTGCCTAGGGTGCGCTTTCATAATCAGCCTATAATATTCCCACTGTTGGGACACAGGCCTCCTCTCGGTGAGAGGAAGTGGGCCATAATCCACCACACGGACCCCCAGTGCGGGTTAGTAGATGTCACATGTCTTCGAATCTTTGGTTCTAGGACATGCTGGTAAGTTTTAATAAGTATTGTACACCGTTTTAGGTACATCTCGCCCCATATTGCCTTGAGTTAATCTACCCACACAACTTTACAGGATTCAAGTATTATTATGAAGACTACCTTCTACAATATTTATGGTCTGCGGCAGACCATAAATAAGTAAGTTAAAAGTAAGTGGCGAAATGTGGGAGGCTAATAATGGCCATGGGCATAGATTGAAACAGTCTATAGAGGCATGAGGAACAGGGTGTAAAGTTCACTCATCCTCCATAGAAAAGGGAGGATCCTCCGACCAGACGGGTGTTGTGTCTGGTGGGCTACTGCCCCTCGGTTGATGTCGGGATGTTGTATATATGCTAGTCGCGCGGTAAACTCTGATTGCGCGATGCAGGATTTTGCGTGACGTCAGTGTGACGCGTTCCACTGTGGCGATGCCGCCACAAGTCTATGCTACTTACAGGGTAATACGCCTGTATTAGGCGTGATGGTGGTATGGTGATATGTTTAAATCCACTGCGATAATATATTCCGACAAGGCAGAAGCACCGTTTTTCGATCTTGAACCTTTACAAATCCAACATACGTCATCGAAATTAGTAATTTAGCTATCAAAACTTCCAGCCATTAAAAATACTAATTGTCTGTCTGCATCTAAATATGAGGACTAACAAAGGTGTTTTGTAATCTTTTAGTAGCTAAGTACACCTACCTACTGCACACATCTCAACTTCTTACTTTCCAGGGAGAAGGTGCCCCAACAGTGCGTAAAGGCACATGCGCTAATCACATAAAGCATGTAGCGAACTTCTTCACCGGTTTCCACCTGACCATGCACGCAAGAACTGAAGATGACCTAGACGAGAAGGTCATCCAGGATAAGTTGGCCAAGGCTGGGTCGGCGTTCAACTTTAAGACCAGTCGACCAGAGGAACTGCCGCCGAGTGGACCTATCGGAACGGTCTACCATAAGGTTAATCCAGGTAAGGATTTATTTATTGGTCTACGTATTAACACAATCCAGCTAAATGCACAATATTAAGCGATACCGATAGACACATAATTAAAAAACAATATTATAACTTGAAAATAAACAGGAATGACACTTGCATAATTTTTACACAATTATGACAAGACAATAGTTGAAGTAATGGGGGGGGGGGGGTGAGTTGGCATTGGGGGAATTGTAGAACAGGTACCTAGTGTTTTTTTTTGGACGTTATGTGTTGAGTCAGTCGCACGGGTCGATCGAAGGTTAAGCTACGCTTGCCGCGGTCGGTTCGTGGATGGGTGACCATCCATTACATATCGAGATCCCTTCGGGCCTCAGAAAGCACGTAGCCGTTGGTCCCGGTTGTCATTCATAGATCTTTGACAATCGTTACGGGTAGTTAGAAGCCAAAAAGTCTGACGACCAGTCTTACCAAAGGGTATTGTGTTACCTAGGAAGTGGGTTGTGGAGGTCAGTATATGCAGTCGCTCCATGTAAAGTACTGGTATTCAACTGCATCCTGTTAGACTGGAATCCGAACCCAACATGTTGGGAAAAGGCTAGGCAGATTGATTGATGTGTGGTGTCAATCATCATCATTCTAAAGTAATCCACTGCTGGACATAGGCCTCTCCTATTGCACGCCATTCAACTCGATCCTCGGCAACTATCATCCAGCCATCTTGCGAAGTTCGTTGCTCCGCCTAGCCTGTGAGTTTATGGCTAGCAGTGAAGTAAAATTGTTGTCTAAATTTATTAGGTCGTTAACCTCTCCTTGATTGAGCAATATGTGAGCTAACCACAATTCTCAGAACATTTTTTGTGGCATCCTTTACGGCCTACAAACGCCAAATTCCGTTTTCCGGATTAATATTCTGTATTTACAGCGGCCAGTGGTCATGGCCCCAAGGTTGCACTATACTTTGTGCAATTTATATAATTACCATTGCTCTCAAAACAGTGAAGGAAACCAGCATGTCCTAGAAGCAAAATAAATCGAAGATATGAAGCATATCCAGCACTGGGCTCGTGTGGTAGATTCCAGCGGGGTAATTCCGTAACACACATTAGGAATCGGCTTCTTTTTGACAGTTCAACAACATTCATTGCGTTATTTACGTTGTTGAGCAGGCAAATTTTTCGAACATATGAAGCAATGGATTAGCAATAAGCTTCAAAATCATTCAGATTCTGATTGATAGTGTGTTACGCAGAGAGGAGGCCCTATCTCAGCAGTGAAAACATTATACATAGCTGATTGTGCTTTTGTTATTTTCTTCAAACTCAAGAAAAATAATGAATCAAGAAATACCATTTCCAGTTATTTATATTGGCTTGACATAACATCATACTGGAACTCATGTTTACAATAACTTCAATAACAATATCACACCACAAAGGATCTATTTACCATTCTGCATCAGTTTTAAATTGTAAATATAAACAAGAATCGCTTTGCGTTTGTAACAGTACGGTGTGCGCGTACGCAAGATGCGTGGTTATTTAATACTTTAGTGGTTGTAAAGTGGTTATTTTGTGAAAATGACTAGGAAGGGTGCGGAGGAAATTATAAAGCGGAAGAATAGTTTGCGAAGAGGTATTGTGGCATGGAGGATATTTTATAATATATTTATTCGGTTCAACTCGCTGGATTTGATAAATAATCGAATCCTGTTAAGTCCTGCACAAGAAGACTTATGCTTCAACTTTAAAAACTAGTTTAGTTTGTAATTACGTACTATGTTGTGCCAGTGTTAATCAAGCCGTGGATTAATTATTTATCTAGCCCTCTATTATTAAGGGATCAAGTTCGAGTAATGTGTAACAGCATGTGATCTACGCACCATAGATAGGTAAGTATCTATCTATGGTGCTGTGACATACACGTAACATATGTCACAGACAGGTAACAGAAGTCTGTTACCTACTTTCATAAAGGTGGCAACTGACTTGTATCTTCCAATCGTAACAAATCTTACTGCCCCGCACCCTAATTGTGTAAACCACTATCAATCACAATCTGAATGCTTTTGAAGCATATTGCCTATCCATTGCTTCATATGTTCGAAAAATGTGTCTGTTCAACAACGTAAATAACGCAATGAATGTTGTTGAACTGTCAAAATTAAACCGATTCCTACTTTAAGTGTGTTACGCAATTAGGGTGCTGAATTATGCTCGATATGAGATACGCATAATTTTTTTTTCTGTCTGTTTGTTCCGGCTAATCTCCGAAATGACTGGACTGATTTTGACGGGCAGAGATGTTATAAGGAGTAGGTAGCTTATGCTATTTTAGAAAAATAATTAGGGTTTCAGCACATAACATTAAAACCCATGAAATTGTGAACAAAATCCGATATAAGAATTAAAAGAAAAATAGGGAAGTTGTTTTCCGACATCCACGTGAACGAAGTCGCGGGCACAGCTAGTATCATTATTAAATATGTTCTGATGTTTCAGTACAAGAAATAAATTCTAAAGAAAGGGATCAGTTTTGGTTGAAGGAAGAACAAGAAGAGAAAAAGCGAGTGGAAGCCGAGAGGAAACGAAGAGATGAGGTATGTTATAGTCCCTCTCTTTTCTTCACTTCTGCAGTGACAAGCATACATACCTAAATTACATAATTTTGTGGTAAATAGTGTGGATTCGGGAGTATCATATTCGTAACACCATAAAATATCTATCAATACTTAATCTTGCGTAAAATATAAGGTAATGCTGGGTGCACAAATAAAGTATTTGATTTGAAGGATTATACAGGGTGACTTGTAATTTAACGTATTCCTTCCAGGACGTGATAGTGTGACCCATTTGCAACAACTAAGCACCCCATTAAGCCTGGGTGAAAATTCATGGGATTCGAGAAAACCCAATTTTTATGTATTTTTGGAAATTTCCCAGAATTCGTCACTAAATATCACTTTTCTCTAAACTCTGAAATTGAATGGCCTTCAATGCTTTTTCATTGGGTACCTATAACAAACCTTTCGATGTAACCACGTTTTCTAAAATATCAAACAGTTAAAACTTAAAGCAAGAGGTTTACCATTTTCAAAAATATTTTACTTACATGAACTTTGATACCAGTTATCTCAAAATTTTACTAGGTCATGAAGCGTACAAATTACGGGGAAGAAATCTTCATTTAATCAGCTGTATAACGAGGTACAAAAGTTAAACAAATATTTAGAGGTGCCGATGAAACAGTCGATAATGCTGGCTTTTGTACCTCGTTATATAACTGATTAAATGAAGATGTGTTACCCGTAATTTGTACGCTTAATGACATAGTAAAATTTTTAGATAACTGGTGTCAAAGTTCACGTACGTAGAAGATTTTTGAAAATGGTCAGTTAACCTCTTGCTTTAACTTTTAACTGTTTGATGTTTTAGAAAATTACAGTAATACCATTTTCTTATTAAAATTTTTAGTATTTTTTATAAATACATTTATTTTGTCTTCTTTTTTATTAATTCAGGTAGTTTGTTATATATTTATAGTTCCTCCTTAACGACTTCAAGGACACTAAACAGCCATAGACGTCATACAGCAATAAACCTTCTATTGTGTCTCGTTCGTCCTTGAAAGCGTTAATGATACTGACGTTGTCTTGGTGGAATTTTATATTGTGTCGCTACGCGTTGTTGCGTTTGCAGTAATAGAAAACATGCAAGCAGTTCATTTCATCTCTGTCCTTTTGTGTTGTTCTCAAAAACTATAATATTCCAATAACTTATCAAGTTTATTTAACTATGTTATTTTAGGAAAAGAGAAAAGCAGAAGAACTCGCCAGGAGACGAGATGAACTTGAAGCGGAAAGGAGAGCTAAAGCTGAAAAAGAGAAGTGAGTAAACTGCCAATATTCACAAACACTTCTAAGCTTATATTCATCATCTCACTAGTATTATAATTATAATATGTAATTTTAAAGATAATTTTTTTAATTTTTTATCACACATGATCTCAATAGTAACAACTAGCAGCGCTCCGCGGTTTCACCCGCATAAGTCTCGATCCCGTGAGGATATCGGGATAAAAAGTATTCTATGTGTTAATCCAGACTATAAACCATTTGTGTGCAAAACAGTTCAGTAGTTTTTGCGTGAAAGAGTAACAAACATCCATCTATCCTCACAAACTTTCGTATTTATACTATTAGTAGGAAATAGGATTGAACTATTTTTGCATAATTATAATTTTATTTTTAGGTATTCTTTGCATCCTGAAATAAGTAAGCAAAATATGTGGAACTACTAACTATATTTATATTTAAGACTTTTTAAGCACCACATTTTATGCAAAATAAAGATATAGGTAGGTACTATACTGTACTTAATGGAGATTGGACTATTAAATAATTACTTACGTCACAAAGCTTTGTTATTACAGAAAATATCTCTTGGTTCGTCTTACTAAGACCATAATATTATTAATTTATTAAAACTTTATGCACAAGTAAAAAAATACTGTACAAACACGGACTTAATGCCAGAGGCATATTCTACCAGTCAACTTTAGGGTGATGCAGAAACAAAACATGGCAGGTGCAACATAAAAGATAGACAGCTCGAAACTAATTGTAAACTACTAATACATATTAATATTTCTTCTGCGAGATATATTATTATGTATTTTCTATCTCTCCAGGCCACTTAGCCCAGAGGCGCCCACGTCGGGTGCAGGTGTGAGCGCAAGCGAGGCGCTCCGACGACAACGTTCAGCCGAGGCGAGGCAACTCATAGGAGCGTCTACAGCTGCAGCCAGGGCACTGTTCCAGCAGAACTTGGCGCAAGGACAGCTGGGTGTTACCAGGTCAGAATAATATTGCAAAAAAAAAACAACTTTTAAAGTAACGTCTTGCATGGTGTAATCTGTGACGGGAATCAACACCAACAGATAAGCCAAATAAATTTACCTAATCCTATCCTTTTTTTTTATTTTACGTATTTATTTATACCTGGGTCAAATAAATTTATTTTCTTTCTTTCTTTTCTTTATAAGTTGTTGCCCATCTGTAGTAGATAGTTAAAAACAGCCAAGTGATAACGCATGCCTGTCGACATAGCCCAGATGGTAAAATTCGGATTTTGGGTAACATAAGATTCTTGCTGTACAGAGCTATAGACAATATGTGACCTGCTACCTTTGCTTGGCTTTGTTAAATAACACAATTAGTGTGTCTTATGCAGAATATGACATTTTTCCCATATTAATGCTTAATCTGCCTCGTCGGTCTAGTGGTCGCAAGCGCTACTGCTGAGCATGAGGTCCTGGTTTCGATTCCCAGATCGAGCAAAGTGTTATTGGGTTTTTCCATCTGGAATTTCTCAGTAGCAGCCTGGAGTCTGGATTTGTGCCCGGTTGATGGTAATAGGCTCGCCCCCTATTACATGGGACTTGAACATAACTGGCGAAATGTGGGTGTACTATAGGTACACCTCAGGGATTACAGGTATGATGTTATGTATGTAATACTTAATCTTTCTTACTCCACAGATCAAACTCAAACACACCAGAAAAACCGATCCGCAGTTCGGTAATAGCGCAACGTATAAACACATTCACTCAAGCGCAGTCCCCACAAGCGTCACCAATCAAATCACCAACGAAACTAGAACCGAAACCGATACCAGAGACCGAAGAACCCAAGACCAGCCCTCTGAAGAACATAGACAAGATAAAATTGAGTCTAGAGAGCCCATCACAGATACAATATGAACCAATCATAGATCCTGCAGAATTGAGTCCTTCAACGGAGAACGAAGCAAGTTCATTCAGTGCCATTAATTACGCTGAGACGAAGCAAGAAAATTCGTATAGAGATATCGAACCTTTGAAGCAAAGCGAGCCAATGATAAAACAGAATATTCTAGAAAATGACATGTTTGATGCGTCCTATTCCAGTTCGAACGAGAATGATGACGATGACAGTGATAATAAGTTCAGTACTATTAAACGGTCGCCGTATAGTAAGAATAATATCGCCGATGAGAACGATCGGACGAGTGAGTTGACGAGGCAGAATACGGTCATAGAGAACGTTAATTTTAATAAGGAGACTAATGGGACTACGCTTGATGGTGAGTATTTCTTTGATCTTTTCCGTTTGCACAATCTCATGTCGTTGCATAGACTTAACTTGAGGCATATTTTTTATAATCCATACTTCTAAAAGCAGCGCGTAATACAATAAGGTGTTTCATGTAGGTATAACATAATCTATAGATAACCGACTAAGCGTGATACGCAACGCAACGTTACAATTATTCTAAATTGAAGAGTACAACTGTGACGTCACATGATAATTGATGTGACTGGTGTTACGTTTAGTCGGTTAACCACGTCACGTGATTTTTTTGTTTACCTTTACTTAATTATCTAAACCAATGGAGTATAACTCAAGACTCGAGTATTACATAAAAGCATAGACATACAGAATGGACTGAGCGTCCCGTATTCAGTTGTGCAGTGAATACAGACCGAAAAATACGAGAGAGACAAAGCGAATATGCGGCCAGTAGTTGTCTCTTTCTAGAATTCTGATTAGTCCAACCAATGGTGTTTTGACTATATATCTTATATATATAAAAATCTCGTGTCACGATGTATGTCCTGAAGGAACTTTGAAATTACTGAACCAATCTTGACTTTTTGGTCACTATGTGTAATTTGGTCCAACTTAAAACATAGGATAGTTTTCATCTCGATCATTGACCTCAAGTAACAGCGCGGGCAGGCGATGCGATGCGACGGAGTGGGTCGGGGAAACAAGAGATTTCACGCGGACGAAGTCGCGGGCGAAAGCTAGTTATATAATATATACCTTCTTGATTGTAAAATATCAGTATAATCTTTGAAATTTAATCGATATATTTATTAAAAGAGGAAAAATAAATTTTCTGTTATTAATATTATAAAAAAATAATAGTAATTACAATTAACATTAATTTAATTTTCTCAATATCACTTGTGAAAAAAAATTATAAGAAATCTTTCAGTCTCAAACCAAAGCCACTAAAGTCTAAAAATCATAATTAGTAACATATATAAATAACAATTTTTTCTATTACTAGTCACTGTAATTCTCAGTTTTTCCTATTAATTAAAATTGGAACACTACGCCTTTCTTAATTACAGGCTTGCAGAAAAAAAAAGTTAAAAGTCAAATCATTTATTTCAAATCATTTGACGTTCAATAGTGCCTTCTATATGCCTAAATAAAAGGCAACTTTGAACGTCAAAATTTACAAAATTGATTCTAGTCACCCTTTCCAAAAGGTAGTTAAAGGCAAAAGAGACAGGTATCGGCCGCACAGTCGCTTTGACTCTTCCTAGCGAGCGGTTACTTTTGTGAGGCCAACGCTTAGTCCATTCTAAATGTCTATGCATAAAACAAGTTTCAACCAATCAAATGGCTTTAAACTTTAATTTTTTTTTCTTTAAATTAATCATTATTTATGTCAACATCACATTACAAGCGCTGGGTAATAAAACGCACAATCTTAAACAGAGAAAGGTAGGAGGGTCCTGAGTTACAGATCACCCGGGACCCTCTCACCTCGGACACTTTTCTCTATTTTTTTTAAGTAATGCATGAATCAGTTGGCTTGTGGCTAAGAAATAACAGCCGCACGGGTCGATCGGTCAGGTTAAGCTACGCTTGCCGCGGTTGGTCCGTGGATGGGTGACCATCTTTACATATCAAGACCCCTCCGTGCCTCGGAAAGCACGTTAAGCCGTTGGTCCCGGCTGTCATTCGTGTATCTTTGACAGTCGTTACGGGTCGTCAGAAGCCCGAAAGTCTGACAACCAGTCTTACCAAGGGGGGGGGGGGGGGGTATTACCCAGTAACTGGGTTGTGGAGGTCAGATAGGCAGTCGCTCCATGTAAAATACTGGTATTCAGCTGCATCCGGTTAGACTGGAAGCCGACCCCAACATAGTTGGGAAAAGGCTAGGCAGATGATGAATGCATGAATCAGTTATGTAATGTAATGGCTGGCCCAAGAGAACCGCTCTTAGCGAAATTCTTTTCTTAGGGTCACAAAAGCAATCTTGGGCGTCTCCCTTCAATTACAGAGCAACTCAATGTGACAGTTTAGTTACACTTTTTAACCGACTTTAAAAAAGGAAGGTGTTCTCAATTCGTCGCTTTGCAGTGTTTTTATATGTATGTATTTATTGTATATGTAACTAGTACCTGCAGTATTGTCGCTTTCTCCCTTTAATCCATCCAAAGGTTGGCTGTAAAAGATCGCTTTTAGCGACAAGACTGACATATATCTGTAATTTTTATGGTGTACGTCATAAAGAGTATTCTATCGATCTATATATATATATATGTCTTATTTGATCTGCAAGCTATAATAGTTTATGGTAACTAACTCCCCTTAACTGTATTTCAGATGTATCACCTGAAGGTTTGGAAGACGAAGGCGCGATATACGAAGATCTAGATGACGACCCCGGTCTCACCGCTCGAGCATTATATGACTATCAAGCCGGTGAGTTTATATTGTTTATGCTGTAATTGTTTCATAATAGTTTATTGTTTAATATAATGCTACAAATACTTGTTCTGACTGAATAAAATATGTAAATATTGACGTAAACAAACGACTATACAATAATGATATTACTAACGTATGCTTAATGAATGGAATGCGATCGAGAATACAGATTTTTATATTATAACATAACATCACGCCTTGTTTCCCCGAAGGGTTAGGCAGAGGTGTACCTATAGTACTGGGTGTACTACATTTCGCCAGTTATGTTTAAGTCCCATGTAATAGAGGGCGAGCCTATTGCCATCTACCGGGCACAAAATCCAGACTCCGGGCTGCTACTGAGAAATTCCAGATAGAAAAATCCAGTAACACTGCCCGACCTGGGAATCGAACCCAGGACCTCATGCTCAGCAGTAGCACTTGCGACCATTAGACCAACGAGGCAATTTTTATATTATATAGCTTTTATTTACAATTTCATTCTTACGAGTATTATGTTCTTTTTTTGTTATAATATTGATTCCTGATATTAAAGATGGCCTCTTTCCCAGCTAATTATTATAATTCTAGCCACACACGTAACGATTTACTTGCGCAAATTTAGGCTTGCGCAAGTAAATCGTTACGTGTGTGGGATGAATAAAATTAGCACAAGTACCTGAACCATTTGGTGTCACGCAGACTTGCGCAAGCCTAAATTTGCGCAAGTAAATCGTTACGTGTGTGGCTAGCATAAAAATATAGACAGCAGATGTATGCGACATCCTCATTCATAAGTATTCTTTATGACTTCACTGAAGCAGGTCTTTAGGGTTCCGTACCCGAAGGGTGCCAAGCGGAACCCTGTTACTAAGCCTCCGCTGTCCGTCCGTCAGTCTGTCTATCAGCGGGCTGTATCTCATGAACCGTAATAGGTAGACTGTTGATTTTTTCACAGATTGTGTATTTCTATTGCGGCTATAACAACAAATACAATAAGCTTTTGATTTAGAATTTTTTTTTCTTACCCTGGCGTATAGGGTGTCATTGTCTAGAACTCATCGAGTAGAGTACAAATACAAGGTGGAACAGGACGATTGACATTCCTTTAAACCACGTAAAGAGAATCATGTTCTTTACCCGTATACAAAAAATCAATCAAATCCAATGAATACTTTAGCCACAGGAAATTATTTTTCGTTTTCTTAGTTTTCAACATGATGTAGATCTGAGTCCGTAATAATAGGTAAACATTGCCGCCGCCGCGACCCGCACCCCGCACCGCACCGTTGGTCAGTGACTTTTCGTAGATAAAGCGTGTTTACTTTTTATGCAGTTGATTCTGCTATTTATTTTGTTTGAAAACTGCAATTTTTTTATTTTCCATTAACTACTATTCTTCGTGTTTTAAAATGTTTCGATGGACTAGTACTGTGCTTGTTTTAATTTAATGTCGTACGTCCAGATCCACATTGTATATATATATATATATATTTTTTTATCTTCAGAAATGAAGAAATAGGGGGCCGTAAATGGTGTCAGTTTTAGACCATTTTTGTACGAGCTCTATCGCAACGACTAAACGAGTTAGGAATTTTAAACTTCTGTATATTATGTACCCTGTATTTATCAACAAATACTAAAAAACTGATTCATAAGGTCACAAACGTTTCACAAAAGGTTTGTAGTTACAAATTATTGATCTGAAAAATCATATCATTTTTTAGGGTTACACACACACTCATTTATTATCTGTAATTTTTATGGTGTACATAGTAAAGAGTATTCTATCCATCTATAAATAAAGTCCAATAAATAATTCGTGGTTTTTAAATCCCGGGATTTAAACGTCATTAAAATTATTCCGGGGTTTTAGAGGAGGTATTATCTACTCCATGTTACTTCCTTCCTCGAAGTTTAGGCAAATTAGCACTACCTATTCCTATCACTGGTTATTATGTTTAAATATGGGCGATTTTCTGCAATTGGAAAAAATAACTTTGTAATTCACAGTACTTATTATTATGAAATAAAAAAAAAATATGATGAAAAATATTCTTGGTTTAGTAATTTTCATTTAAGTACCTGAAATAAAAAAATAAAAAACTGAAGTACGGAACTTTCGGTGCGTGTCCGACTCGCACTTGGCCGGTTTTTATCATTTAGATCAAAATTGTTTTTTTTTTGTCTTGATATTTTACACCATTCTGTAGCCATGTTATTACTAATCTGATAAAAACACCATTTATTTACATAAAAATCCTTAAAAGGTAAATAATATATAATTGACTGCCTCGTTGGTCTAGTGGTCGCTAGCACTACTGTTGAGCTTGAGGTCCTGGGTTCGATTCCCAGTTCTGGCAAAGTGTTATTGGGTTTTTCTATCTGGAATTTCTCAGTAGCAGCCCGGAGTCTGGATTTGTGCTCGGTAGATGGCAATAGGCTCGACCCCTATCACATGGGACTGAAACATAACTTGCGAAATGTGGGTGTACTATAGATACACGTAACCCTTCGGGGAAACAAGGCTTGATGTTATGTGTAAAAATATAATCCAATATCTTCCAGCCGACGAATCCGAGATAACGTTCGACCCCGGCGACATCATCACGCACATAGAACAGATCGACGCGGGCTGGTGGCAGGGGCTCGGCCCGCACGCCGTGTTCGGCCTGTTCCCGGCAAACTACGTGGAGCTGCTACCGTGCCAGCCGCGCTAGCCAGCGTGGGCTTAGTGTTACTTGCTGGGGATATCTGTACTCTAGAAGGATAGAAGGTGGTATTTTGTTTGTGAGATGATCTTAGACTTAAGTTCCACGACGCTATTAAAAAGCAACCAGTTTCAAACTCAAATCGCCAGTGAATAACCAGAAGGTCACAGCACTAGTATTTCAATGGCGTTCCGTAAACGACGCGACTTTCTAACGCGTTATCAACTATATAAGGTGTAACATAAATAACGCACAACCTCTTAAGGGGTCATTGTACTCATCACTATGAACAACTTTTACTATGGGAACAAACGTGAAATCGTAAAAAAAATATCAGATGTTCCCTACATTTTGGCGAGTCATGCGAACATATACTCCATCGGATTAGGTACTTAACTAAATGTAAACAAAAAAAACCACGTGACTCAGGGGTGCTAAACCTTTTAGTACAATACATATTTCTTGTGTTCTTCTAATGAAACTAATTTGATTTTAAAATCGTTTAATTGTCACAGGGATACAAGCATAAATACCTTAATCTTACCAGAGTCTGTTCATATGTCATTATTTAAACACGAAAACGTCAAAAGTTTCACATGATATTTAACAGCTATATTTTGAGAGACAAATTTGAGAATGCTTTTATGAAAATAGTTCTATTTAATCATCACATTCGAATAGAACTTATTCTGAATCTGACGATGAAGTAGAACTATCTGTCACATGAATAATGAAGCGTTCGGTTGTGTCATCTATTATTTTGTCTAATTTAAACATTTTTTGCTTCTCTTTAATGACATGGTCCTCACAATTCTTGCGATTTTCCGCAGTCACACTTGCTAAGGCCTCTGGCAAAAGCATTTTTAACTCTGCCATTTTAAAAGATTTTTTTTTGTTGCTATGAATCCCTTTACTTGAGCCCATATTACCTCTATGGGATTCAGCTCACAATAGTACTGTGGTAGCCGCAATACTGTAACACCGTTTTCTTTTGCCAATTCATCCACTACATATAATATAATTGATATTTATGTCTTTCATACTTTACGTTTTGTAATAATTCTGCTTTTATTTCTGTTGCTTCAAAAGCAATATTTTTTTCCTTTAGCCATTTTTGTATATCAGCCTTTATTGTTGCTGTAGTTGGTACTTTTTCTATTCTTCTGGAATGATAAGCAGCATTATCCATTACTAAAATTGAGTTTTTATCCAGTTTTTTCGGTCGGGCCATAAATGTCAGTCACAATAAAAATGTGCAACGCCTTGCGCTGTGATAGTTCGTTACCTGCTCCAGAAGTGCGAGCGAGACAGACTAATAACATGATTTATGGCCCGACGACTCGGTTCTTAACGCGCCGACTATAGTTTGTGATTTGTTGCGTGCTGTAACATTCTAGTTATTCATTGTTGATTTGAATTTACTCGATTATTTTACGAATTTCTAAAAGAAAGACATCATTATCAAATGATTTTAGAAATTATGGATGATCAGGTTTACAGATATTTCCTCTAAGTAGTATGTAAAGTGTGAATTCCCATGAGCTTTTATTACCACCGAATACTTACTGCTAAGGAGTCCCCCGAAACGATCAGTTCCCATCAATTTCAATTGTTCATCGCAACATTGTCAATCGCTTCAATTGCATTTAGTAGACGATCAATTTGCGCATCAATGTATATCAATCACCTAAATATTGACAATTGCAATTTATCGTTTCGGGACGCTTTATTAGCAATATTACGTCATGTTACAAGTGTAAACATGAGATTGGATGGTATTAAAAGTTCACAGTAAAGCTTCTGTGTTTATGTGGAATGTAACACATGTCTGGGTAAATTGGTTGGATACTCTTGGGATATTAATTAGTAATTACCCATTTTTGACGTAAAATCGAAGATGCACAAATAAATTAAATGACTCTCAGTCGGTTTACTAACCTTGTTTTCTAACAAGCTTCGTGTTCATCAATCTGACGCAAAGTTACATGCCTGTCTCTTTCAAAATAGCTACTTTCACGACCAGTATTTGTAAAGCCTATTTATTACGTACTTCATATTAGTACTATACTTGAATTGAAAACCGAACGACCCACACATGTGAACAATACAATAATTCTAATAATAAGAGTTAAATGTGAGAGTGTTATCAACTTAACATTAAGGTGGACTGATGTAATACGCACTTTATGAAGTATAATCGATTTAAACAATGCGTAAGAGTGGTCCGGTCCCGAAATGTCCTGGATATAGAATGAAATGTGTTATACTCGTTGAAAAATTAAGGAATACTTTGATACAGAACTTGCTTTGATAAATCGTCAATGTAGACTTCTGTTGTTGCCAGTCGGGCTAAAAACTTCCCTGTCGCATGATGGCGTGCTGAAAACGAGACGTAAATATGCGGGTATAGTCATGTTTCGATTCGGGCAGGCTTTTATTCTATACAACTTGCTAAAGTTTCTTGTATGAAACCTCTTTGTGTTCGATCTCACTTTAATTTGTGGTTTTTGCATTTTTCTGGGACCGAGGAAAATGTATGAAAGTGTAGTGCCTTTGGGCCGTATTAACTAGTCCGAGTGGAAAATTATATGATGTTTTAAAAGAATAGTAAAGTCTAACATAGCATTCAATAGACTAACGATAGATTCCATTAACATTTATTTCGATTCGAATTCAAAACAATTTTTCATATTTTCAATAGCTTTTAAAATCAATTAAAAATAATAATAATTATTATTAGTAATTTGAAATAGTCCATTTTCTAACTACGGATTCAAAAGTTTTTTATAATGGCAACACTAAACAGTAGGTTTTGAAGCAATTTAGACTGTGATGAGAAAGAATTTTTAGTCGACTTCGAGTTTTCAAAATTTTTGATCGGATGAATTTTATAGATCTAGATTTTTTTATAAAAAACGTAACTTTTAGAAGTAGCACGTATAGTGCCGGCTCATGAAATTATTAAAAAAACACAGTAGTCGACTTACGAAAAAAAACACTTTTCTTTGTTGTAAGAATTAAATAGATGTTGCCTTTTCAATAAAATTAGGAATGCATTTTCCTTCTTGTTAAGATAAGGATAATAATTAATATTCAGAGAGAATTTGGATGTAAAAACGAACTAGGCCTAAAGGGCACTTAAAATCTATTCTATCTAACGCTTTTAACTATAACTTTCTTGGCCCAAAAATGCGAGTTAAAGATCAAAGAATTTCATTGGTTCAAGTATTTTAATGAGGAAAAGAAACTTTTTAGTAAGAAATTAATGATGTAGGTTCGCTTTTTTATAAGATTCAGTGAAAACTGATTTATTTGGAAATATTGTTATTATCGCTTTATTGATCGTTTATTTGAATATAAAGCAATAATTTGAATTTATGTAGTTAAGTTATTAATTTTTAAAGAGCTTATTATGAACTGCGTTAGTAATTTTCTAGCTTAGTTTCTAAGTTCATTATTTTATTAGACTTATTAAGAGTCGTTAGACTGCCATTTATTTATGAAAATTTATATTTTAGGCATTAATATTATTTGATGAAAGACTATTTCTGTATTTGTATTTTTAAAGCGTATTATATTGGCATCATAAAAATCGGAGTCGCCAACATTTCGGTCAAAGTGAAGAATTAGTAAATATTTTGTTGAACTCCATTTTACGTACTAGTGTAGGCTTCAATTTAATTTGACTGCTTTAATTATACCTTTGACTGCATTTTTATTAAAGCTTTTTAGCTGTACTTAGAAAATATTATACGTTTTGTGAGAAGAGCCGTGGTAGTGAATTAATCAATGATGTAATTTTAATTTATATTGACATTTATTAATTGACTGTAAAGAAATTACATTATGTATTTTGGAATCCTTTTGGTACAAATTGTCGAAGTAGTGCCAAACAGTTTTAACTAAAAAACAATTTTGAACACAAAGTTACTCTGTCACAAATAGACGCTCACTACTTAATATACTATAAACACTGCATTTTTCATTAATGAATTTAGTATTTATAGTTGCAGAAGTTCCTTTTCTTAGATATTAATATTTGTCACAATTTGCAATATTATTCTGTGTTTAACAAAATATTGTAGAACTTAGGGCACTTACAGACGACGACTTTATTGATAACTGTAGTCCGTCAACAAAAACGATTGTATTTACACAAGGTGGGGCTCGTCTGTAAGCGTCTTATTACTGTTAAACTTCGCAAAATCACATTAGTATCCAAATGTACAGATGCTTATTTTTAGACACGAACAAAATCACTTTTATTGTACAGATAAACTTAGCAGATGTCGATGTATTAGTATCACACAATGCACTGTTGTTTGACTATTACTTACCTACCTAACAGTGGTGAAGAGAATGATTTCATTAGGGAAGTTGATTTATAAATATGTGCAAAAAGTTTATTTTATCTTATTACCATTACTACCAAACCTACGCTTTATTTAACTTAAAGTTTTCAGAAAAGGACGTAAACTTCCATTTTCAAAAGTAACTTGACTTCCACAAAGTTTTAAATAAATATATTATAATCCCAAAGTCATGAATAAAGTATAAAACAAATATACAACGAGTATATTAAGACGTATGGGTTGTGTATACAGCTCGTGGCTAAGTAATGACAGCCGCACGGGTCGATCCATCAGGTTAACCCTTTAACCGCCTACGACGGATTAATCCGACAAATATTTTCGTGTCCATTTCGCCAGGGTCGTATATTTACGACCAAATATCGTAATGATTCAAGTTGCCCGGCGCTGGGGGCACGACAACTGATATGAAGTCGGGCGGTTAAAAGGTTAAACTACGTTTGCCGAGGTAGGTCCGTCGATGGGTGACCATATTTACATACCGTGACTCCTCCGTGCCTCGGAAAGCACATTAAGTCGTTGGTCCCGGGTGTCATTCGTGGATCTTTGACAGTCGTTTACGGGTCTTCAGAAGCCCGAAAGTCTGACAACCAGTCTTACCAAGGGGTATCGTATTACCCAGTTACCGGGTTGTGGAGGTCAGATAGGCAGTCGCTCCAAGTAAAATACTGGTATTCAGCTGCATCCGGTTACACTAGAAGGCGACCCCAACATAGTTGCGAAAAGGCTAGGCAGATTGATTGATTGGCTTGTGTTTACTATACAATATACACAACCCATACTTCCTAATATACTCGTTTACGTTTGTTTTTATAAGAATACCCAGCCTTGCAATATACCTATGTATTTATAAGGAATGTTAGAGTCAATGTGCCCCAATTAGGAGATTAACTAAGACTAAGCTTCGCCTTTCTCCTTCTATACATAATAGTTGTAAGTCATGTAAGTGAGATGTGTATTTTTTGTATTACGTTGAAACATGTTCTCTGTATGTACCTATATTATTGCAATATAATTTTATGTGTATGGTGCTCCATTGTATTGTAATCTGTAACATAGGTTTACATTTGTATCCTAATATTTTCAAAATAAACAAGTCCTAGATTCCGGAGTTTTCGTTTTTATTTATCACCAGTGTTGTCAACACTCGATTGACAAAAAATAATCGCTAAATTAAATAGTTATTAATCATTTAGACTGTTTCGAGTACCATAATCACATAAGCATCGTCACAAGTGCGACTGGCCTCAATTTTGATAACACAAAAAATTTGTCGCCAAATATCAGAATTTGTCGGTCATTGGTTCAAAAATTATAAGGGTTTATAGATGGCCAATCTAGGAAGCATCTCACCAGCTTGGCCCTATTTGAATCTCAAAAACTAGGGCACCTAGCGAATATCTGTTTTCTCCCAGTCGATAACAACACAGATTTAGTCGATGTGTAATAAAAAAAATATTAAAGAATTCAATTTCTCCATACATTGGTACAAGCAAGAACAAAATACTGTAAGTAGTTTCTAGACAAAATCTATGATGTCATATGGTGGAATGTTTCTTTCGAAATATATTTGAAACCACCAAAGGAAAGCTTATCGCAACCAATTCAAGCCCGCGCACTTCCGGACGCCGTCGCGTATGCCTTCCCTCTCGCTTTAACGACTATGCACTAGAGGCATAGGAGAGGGACAGCGATAACCCAACCGCGACGCACACGAGCCTCCGACGCCGAGGCAGTTGACGCATACGTAGTATCTCTATGACATAGAAAAAATGCGTCAGTGAGAACGAGATGGAGGAATATTGCACATTTTATTTAGTGTTGCACCTGTTCAAATGTATTGTATTCGATTCTTTATATTCCTACAATCATTTTAGAATGATAGTACTTAGTTTAGTTGAGTTTATTTCTATAAAACATTTAAAGTTTTGTTTGTGTAGTGATAGCGTCCTTTTGGTTCTACTATTTGACGATAGATGGTGTTAAATTCAGTAAAGGCTTTTATTTTAAAGTTAATAAATTATTTTTTACTTTACTGATAAGTAAGTTAAAACCGGTTTCGCTTCAGCTTCTCTCTTACAAAAATTCACACCTCGCCGCTGTGGACTATACCTTAAAAATTGAACTCATTATAATATCTTCTAAACAAAGACCCGACTAAGTCTGTGACTTAGCGACAAATTGCGACTAATCAGCGACAAAATTTGGGAGAAAACAGAGTTCGCTAGGTGCCCTAGTTTTTGAAATATAAATGTGGCCAAGCTGGAGAGATTCTCCACAGGTCGGCCACTATAACTTTGAACTAGTGACTGACAAATTTTGATATTTGGCGATTTCGACTAATTAGCGACAAAATTTTGTGTCATCAAAATTAAAATCCCTGATGGTGGCCATGCCAGTGTCAGTCACACTCATCATCACCCACGTAGCCTTTTCCAACCTTGTTGCGATCGGCTTCCCTATTACTGGGTTGCCAGGTATAAACAGGTGAGTTGGAATGAGTAACTGTGAGTGCAATTAGCCCCTTTTTTACAAAATAGTCAATCTATACTAAATCAGGATTCTTGGACGAAGATAGAAAGAAAATACAAGTGTTATTTTCAAACATGTAATATTTTTTTAGTAATAATATCAATTCATAATTAATTAATTAGCATAACTCATTATTTTACAACAAAATACTTTTATTCATGTACTGTATTTACTCTCAGGATATCAGAGAACACTCCGTGCCGGGGAAGGGCTATTTTGTTTACGATATCGGGAACAACCTGCAACAAAATGTAATAATTTTAAAGAGAATTAACGAAGTATCTAGGCCTGGGGCCATAATATGAAGGATTTTTTTTTTATTTGTGGATAGGAAATCATCAAATGACTTCTCCCGCCCTGGGTGGAGCGGGAGGGCGTGTCAGACTTTTACTGACTAAAACCCACCCGTGTTCCTTCTGTTGCCTGTGCCGGGGCCACGGTAACTCTTTCGAACATCCCGCAACCCCGGCTGGATAATATGAAGGATTACTGTTAACATTTTCCAGTTAGTAAATAATAAATTTTTCGTTGCGAAAAAGGGATGGTGCTATCGGTCATGTATAGTTCAGTCTCTCTCTAACCGGTAGACCGTAACGTGTGAGCACGGAGACGTCCCGGCGGCCACTGCTAGAGGCAGCACTGTCGAGACTTTCCTTACAAACCTACCATTGTTACCGTTTTACTCTCGGACTACGACAGAATTGACGGCTTTGAACGTATAGAAACAGACGGCTTTTAATGGCGGTCCGTGATAGAAGTTGTGCCCTGAACGCACTTTCAGCGCTACGAATTGTATTATAGTCCGTGTGCAACTGCTAGTCATCGCCTGAGTATTTGAGCGATGAGACGGGGGAGGTAGACAAAGGCTAAGTTAACTCAGTCTGCCAATCTTTTCAATCGCGCACATACCTCAGGCGGTGACTAGCACTTGCGCGCGGACTATAGTACTGCCGAACTAGACGCTGCTGACGCGGCCATTCCGTGCTCTGTACTATTGACACATACCTAAGTATATCAAAAAGTTTCAGTTATCAGAATAACTAACCGGCTTCGGTTAGGTTAGGTTATGGTATGCTTATACCATGCATGCTGTAAACTAAGAGCGCCACAAACCAAGAGCTAGAGGAACCCCTGGTGGAACGCTGAACTTAGTAAACTCAGAGATGTACTACGTAAGCAATTCAACAGAGCCTAAAACTAGACTCCCTGACGACTAGGAGCTATACCCAATATACATACGAAAAGCAAATCAGAACTGCCAGGAGAACAGCATGGCGGAAATTCTGTGAATCCATCGAGACAAATAATGAAGCCGCAAGGGTAAGGAAGATCCTATTAACTGATCAGGACCGAATTCTCGGCGCGCTGAAAAAACCCGATAACTCGTACACACTAACCGACCGTGAAACCAGTAAGATCCTTCTCGAGACTCACTTACCAGACTGAAAACTCCTTGAGGCAGGACGCGGGAGACTAAACTAGAATGGACCCCAACGTATCAAGACTGGTCTAGAACCTACAATAGAAAATAAAAGACCAGATGAAGTGGGCTATCAACACCTTTCAGCCATACAATTCCGTAGGGCTGGATGGCATCTGGAGATCTACCGAGCCAGCATAGCACTCAGATACATACCTCTCGTATCGTATCGATGTGGAAGTCATTTTCATACCCAAATCTAGCAAAACCGATTATACACAACCCAAGACTTATAGGCCTATAAGCCTCACATCCTTTCTCCTGAAAACAATCGAGAGACTCTGCGATAGACACATCCGAGACGGACCTCTTCGGGTAAACTACTTCACAAACTGCTTCAACTCCACAGGCAGATCAACAGAATCCGCGCTACTACTACAAAATTGAATGCGCAGTGGACCGCAAATGCTCAGCACTGGCCGCCTTCATTGACATTGAGGGAGCCTTTGACAAAACTATGTTCAATAGTCAACATGGCCCCCAGACACAACATAGACTCGACCCTGAGTGGCTGGATCACCAACATGCTCAAACTGAGAGCTGTACACAAGTCACAGTAAACGACACTACAAGGGTCATCGTGGCGAAGGGTTGCCCGCAAGGGGGCGCGGGGCGTTCTCTCGCCACTTCTATGGAGCCTGGTTGTAGACAGCCTCTTCAAAATACTCAATGACAAGGTTACTTCACCGTATTCTACGTCGACGACATAACCATAATAATAAATGGTACTCACGAAAACACCCTATGCAACGTCATGCGCCAAGCCTTGAAAATAGTAGAGGACTGGTGCCATAAACACCAACGATCAGTGAACCCTACAAAAACCGATCTGATTCCCTGCCCTGAGAGGAAATTGACAACACTACAACTAACATGATTTTTTGGAACTATCCTAAGCCTATCAAACCAAATATCTGGGCATTTTTTTTGAACAAACACCTGGTGGTTCTAAACAGACCAGGAGACGTGATCAACTTCTGGAGGGCGGTGGGCTGGTTGGAATAACCACCGATGACCGCTATGGCCCACACACAATGGTCCACCTGAAGGACTAAGTGCGGGAACCAAACCCTCTAACATAGAACATATCAAAATGCTTTCTACAAACTCACCTTAATTCGAACTTCTCTGGGCATAAACTCGTGAAAGAACTCGTAGAACTCAAAGTGCGTGCGCACAACTTCTAGCCTGGCGAGTTCATGCTTCAGAACATCGACGGCGTCTGTAGGCGCTACGTGGTGTCGGCGTATGTCCTTAGCGAAGTAGTATATCGTTTCTACTAGCTTCTCTGCTCGAACACGCGCCTTGTAGTCGTATCTGTAAGTTTAAAAAAAATAAAATAATATTATAGATAATATTATCTTTATTCAGTGCAACAAAAAATTTAAGATTAGAGTAATAAATAAGGCACAACAGCATCCCAATAGCATCCCTCTTGTACCTAAAATTTATTTTTCCGTCAGGTAGATTATTAAAAAAATTTGGGCAAGTATATTTTTCTTTTTTTACGTAAGTATTTTATGTGTTGCCATACATGTATCAATGTAAATATTAGATCCCGTTAAATCAATGATTTACCTAGTCTTTTCAGTTTATTAACTTGGATATTATGCATCAGTACTTTCAGAAATAATGAATTTACTAAATAATTTTTCAGTAAAGTTTTAATATTTTTTCATCTTACATTGTGATATAATTTTCAATAAGCCTACCTGTATTTCTTAGATAATCTGATAAAATAAGGAATGAGTGGCTGTCAGTCACATTTTCAATGTCTTAGTCTGTTTTGTTTAGCTGTAAGTCTTCCAAAGGAAATAAACAAATAAATAATAGTAACTAATCTTTAGCAAAATAAAAGTCAAACAACAAGTATAAAATAAACAAAATATTTATTCCTTTTTAAGTATTTAATTATATGACAACAAACTGCATAATAAAGGTAAGACACAGCTAACTTATGTCCATTAAAATTTATAACTACTTATAATCCAAAAATAATAAGAAAAGTAACATTTAGTTTCTTAAAAAAAAAAAAAAAAATCTATATCATGGCTTCCTGAAAAGAATTTTTTGATGACAGAAAAAGTGAAGTGTCCTTTTGTTTCTGTATTTGTTTGTATAGTTAGTTAGTCATTTAATTTAGTATCTAGTGTAAATAGTTAGTTTGTGTAGTTCATTTGTACCTTAGTTTTATGGAAATGTAAGAACACTATTTGGTTAATAAACGATTTATTATGATAATCATATTGTATAAGTATTTTAATTTATATGAAATAAATTGTAGATTTATTTAATCATTAAATGTAAATGTTGTTGTGTTTTTTAATGTGTATTCTGAGTATAAGTAGTAAGTTCGATTTATGTGTAAGTAATGTAAATATTCGTATGCCAATCTTGTACCATATCCCACGAATAAATGTCTTAGGAAAGGTGATTGGAAAATACCTTTACAACGGTTATAGTCCATAACCTTTGTAAGTATATTTTTCAAGGATTTATCAACCAATTACAACAGATGTTGAAGTCTTTTTTTTTCGCAAAATATCTTCGAGGGTCCATAACCCACCCTTGTAAAGGTATTTAAAAAAAATTCTGGCTGAAAATGTTCATAGTAAAAAGACTCCAACTTCCATTGCATTTGGTTGATAAATTCTTTATTTCGAGGAACATCTATTACTTTCCAGCCGTTGTATGTGTATACAAGTAAATTGGCACATTTTAGCCATCATTTGGCCCTGTGTTTGAAAACACACACATCAAAAGTGTTTAGGGATCAACTACGTTTTAGAGTATCGCCGCAATTAAGGATTATTATTTTAACTTTTTTGGATCATTATTGATTCTTTTTAGTGAATAAAAAATCAACGGTCAATCAGGACTCCTTTAAAAGTGTGTAATAGCGTTTTTACAAAACCATTACGATTTCTGCTTCGGAACTGAAAAAAATTGCATCGATATGGAGCGACGACCACATTTGACACGAGAAGAGATGATGAGAGCCGTCGGAATGTTGCAAGCTGCTTCCAGGCAACGTACTGTGGCTGTCGCTCTTGGCACTGCACAGAGCGTGATAAGCCGCCTCTGGACACGCTATCGTATCACGGGCAGCGTGGCTGAGCGACATGGAGGACGATCTCGAGTCATCACTCGCAGACCAGTATACATCCAAAATACTGCTCGACGGAATCGTACCATGACCGCCATGATGTTGGCTACGAGGTTCCACAGCTCTTCAGGCTTGCTGATAAGCGACCAAAGCTTCCGAAATCGTTTTATGTGAAGTGGGTCTGCGTTCCCGAAGGCCGCTGAGAGTTCCACCTTATAGCACCCCGCAATCGTAGGGCCCGTTTACAATGGGCTCGCGAACACAGAAATTGGGAGGAAGAAGACTGGCGTTGAGTTTGCTTTTCCCATGAATCTCGTTTCGTTATGAGGCCGCATACAAGACGTACTCCAGTTTGGAGGAGCTCTGGACGTCAATAACGTTTGAAATTTGTCAGGAAGTTCATTCATATGGAGGGGGAACAATAATGGTTTGGGCCGGTATTTGGATCGGTGGAAGAACCGATCTCATTTGGATCAGGGGCAACCTCAATGCTCAGATTTATGCGGAGAGGATTTTTTCATACGTGATCATCCTTTTGCGAAGCCGGTTGGGTGATTCGTTTCCACTAATGCACGACAATGCACGTCCACACACGGCTAGAGTCGTAACACGCACTCTGGCCGATGCTCGCATCAACGTTCTGCCGTGGCCAGCTCAATCGCTAGACTTCAACCCAATTGAGCACGCATGGGATATGCTCCAAAGAAGAGATCTGCCGAGTATGGATGCCGTGCATACCCCAGAACAACTTTTTGACTTGTTAGAAAGAACGTGGGCGGCCATTCCTCAAAGTGATTTTGATAAACTGATTCATGCCAAATCGCTGTGATTGTGTGTTTCGTGTCAATGGTGGAAACAGAGATTATTAATTTTTTTATCTTTACAAAAAAAAAAAAAAATTCCTCATATTTGCCATTTAATTGACGAAATTAACTTAGGTTAATTAAATTGCAATTTTTAAAAAAAATATAGGGATACGGTGTTAACTTAAACATAGGAATTAAAGTAAGAAGCCAGTCTGGAAGACTAGATTTGGTAAATATTAACTGGATAATTTTTTATAATTAAAAATGTACTTGGTCCCTAGACACTTTTGATGTGTGTATTATGGATAAACTGATTCCAAGTATAGCCTTTTATCATAATTTTTTCTTAGGTATGGTATGGTTATCTTACTAACTTCGTAATATCTCTGGTTATAAGGGCACTTCAATTCCAGTACCGTCTCATCACCTATCAGGCCATCAGAAGAAGCTCCTAAAAAGGATTTGTCTGTCAAATAAAACCACATTGTGTTACCGTCACGTCACTCCGTATGATTCATATATTCTCATTGCTTTTGATTCACAGTCCTTGCCATGTTGAGTCTGTTTACTTTTAAAAACGTCAATAATTCTACTGGCTAGATTGATCCTAGCTGTTGTGGACACAGATTTACAGATAGCAGCTAAACCTGACTGTATTTGTGAAGGGGTTAATCAGATTCCGTAGCGCATCGTGAAAGACAATGGTGTAGTAATGAGAGGTCACGCCGTCATCTTGTTCGTAAAGACATAATCGGTTAATATCGTCTGGAATACGGCCATTTTTATTATTTAAGTATTCTTATTTGAGAGAATCGTTTTATGTGGCTTAATTCTGAAGAAGTTCAGTCGATTGCACGTCAGTGGTAATACCTTGAGCTGGCCTAGTATATACAGGGTTATTTTAAATTGGCTAGCAATCTAAGCACGATAAAATAAAAAGTTTTGATGTTTTTTTTGTTGAGAGGTCAGCGACCGCTGTTAGTGTTATTACTTGAAGTATGTATTGAGAAAAACTGTTTTGCTTATGTTTTATCGTGTTTAGATATCGATACCCACCCATCACGTCTGTGAAGCTAAATGATTAAATTCGATGCAGTCAGATGGGTTTTTCTAAATTCACACCAGTATTTTCTTTTGCTTTGATTCCTAGTAGCCATTACAATCTGTTCGATGTCATTTGGACTTACATTGCAGAGTTTTAAATGTTGTAAGATTTTGTCATTACAATGAAGCCACTAGCTACAGCTAGTGGCTTCATAGCTGTGGCCATTCACGATGGCATACACGTTTGCTGGTTCGATAGTGTATTTAAATGGCATTGTACTGACTGTATGGCTTGTATAATTGACACACATATTACGGATCCTTTCCCTGTACTTCTCAGCATCGAAATTATTTATGAGGTTAAAAACTATTGATGTTTTCCGATTGCCTAATGTTTGAACTTTAACCGGACTACCAAAAAACTGTCTGTGGGGTTTGTGAGAGCATTGTAGCCTTTCTGTAGATGTTCCAAATAAAATGATTCGTTTTACTCTTGTTAGTTGTTCAATGGAGAGTAACACAGCTATAACATGCTTGCAGTGAGCATTAGGTGGCTCACCTACACTGCTGTCACACTGGCAATTCTCCACAAAACCATGAAGAGATAAATGAATTTGAATATTGGACACAACAGACTTTTTCATGGAGGCCTTGCATTGTGCAGCAAAATAACATTTATTGTCAACAAACACCATTCTGACATGCAGCATAAACTCATTTTCATACAATTTTTTTCCTTTTTCTAAATTTGTATCAAATCTGAAAGAATTTAAAGGAAGGCATCAGTAGCGCAGCTACAATTATCGTTAGAGGGTAGCCGAAGAAAAAATTGGTCAGGGGGCCAACCACCACCTTTTAAAGCAGTATTATTTTAATGTTACTTCAGTGTGAGAAAGATATGGAGCTATACAGGACGTCTAGCTCCATCTCATTCCCACACTGAAGTAAGATTACAATAATACTGCTTTAAGAGGTGGGGGTCTAGCTCCAGGTCTCATAAACTCTAGATAACGTCAAAATGAATTAACTCAAAAATTAAAGTAATTACTTTACTTTTCTTAATTTAACGCCATCTATGACCAAGTACCATAACCAAATAGACTCGCGCTATCACAACACAAACATAATATTTTATCAATTTTTTACAGAAATAAACGATAAAATTACCGACTAGTTTTATTTCTGAAAAACATTATTTACAAAAATATTTTATTGTTATAACGAATAAAATGCAAAAGCAGGTGAAAACAAAATACACGTGAATTTATGTGTCAAGAAACATTTTAACAAAGAACATTAAATAAAGAAAATACATTTAATTTAATTTCATATTAATTTGCAGTAAACATGACGCATAGAAAATCTCAAACACAAAAAAGAACAATCATTCATTCCATCTCGTTCTCGCCTACATACTTTTCCATTTATGTCTAACTCGCTGTAGTTCGGCTTCCCCAATTACCTACGACGCCGTGCTGCGGGACACGAAATCACGAGTGTTCGTACCTATACTACCTACGAATTTAGTACCTCATTGTGACACACGAGGGCCGGCTTATTTTGACGCTGATGTTATCGGAAATCTTTGTTTAGACAAAAAACTTTAGGCATTTTTGTAATGTTTTTAGTCTTATGAAGTTATGATGTATTAAACTGATATTAAATATATGTAATGTGATACACAGTTACACACACAGGTGTACCATTATTATTTGGCAATAGTCGACACTAAGAAGAGTGGTTGTTCCGAAGGGAAGCCGATAGGAATCGGGTTGTATGAACGCTGCGCCACTATACGGCATACAATGTAAGTAGCAATTTTGTTGTGTGCAAAACAAAGCAACTCATTTGCCTAAGTTTAATGTATGTACTAACACTTGTTTAAGTTGTGTATATAATTACTAAGAAATTGTATTTTATGATGTGGTAAATAAATGATTTCATGTGATTAAACCCACCTTTCTAAAAAAATTGTACATACAAATGGGTTCACAGAGAAATTATTAAGTGTTTTATATAAAATCAACCTGGAAGTATAGTTTTGAATCCTAATTAGAAGCACATTTAAATCATTACTTAATACATTTACCTAATATCTGCACGTAGCAATAAATAATTATGCTTTTCAATTTTCCCACTTTACAATAAGACCACTTTTTTTCCCCTTTAAGGGATGCACCGCATTCGCGAAGCCGACTTTTTAACTCCGGTATAATTTGTTAGGGATCCGTAATTCTCCATTATTTCCATTATTGGATGGATGCTCTTTAAATTGTGTAATCATTTTAAATTCAAAGGCAAGTGCCGCTAAATTTTGCCGCGCGGGGCTGACAATTTGCTATGTTTACTCCGCGTCAAAGTGGCGCCATCTGTTCTCTCAGTTTTGCGTATGGTTCCCTATTGTAAAAGCGCTTTTATTTTCTTTAGTCGTGACTGAATGATGAAAGAATGAACGAAACGAATGATGAACGTCATCATATATTTTAAACTCATTGTCGAAATGGAAGATGTGATTGTCGATTGTGAAAGTGGCGTCAATTAAGTGGTGTGTCAATTTTCATGAAAACCCTCACAACCCTCCCGTATTACTAAGTAAAATGTATGTTTTTGTATTCACTTACTTGGCCTCCAACTTTTTCTCCAAGAACTTATACAGTCTCTTAGTGATCCACGACGCGTTGGTCGGTTGGAACCTCTTCGGAGGTTTATACTTCATATCTTCAATCACCTCTGAAGGCAGCTCGTCGAAGGGAATGATAGACTTCAACTGTTTCTTAGGTTTGCTCTGTGCTGGCTTGGGACGGCGTGGCGCCGGCTTATTAGGTACTTTGAAAAGGCTTAGTGAGTTTGTAATGGGGGTTTTGAAAGAGTTTCTTACTGCTGCTTCCTGTAATGAAGAATTTGTATATGTTGATGGTACATACATTTATAGCGATTAATTATGTTTACTCGGTACGGAACTCGCAATCGGCGTGCGTGTATGACCAGATGTATGAATGTAAACGAGGCAAAAGGAGAATGTAAGGATCGTAGCAGGTGACATTCTGTAGTTTCTGCCTACCCCCATGGGAAAAAGGCGTGAGATTATGTATGTAATTATGTTTATTTATAAAAGATAGCAATAAATAATTGGGGTAAAAAAGAAAGGGGAAATTAGACAACTATTGAATGTATTTATGTGATCCCGAAGGATTAGGCAGATGAAGTGGTGGTGTGTGTATTATGCGGTGTGCAATAAAGTGAATATAGTATTCATCTGCATTTCGCCAGTTATGTTTAAGTCGGAAATAATATAGGGCAAGCCTTTTGAGATTAATTTACGATATATACACATTTATTTATTATTTAAAAGGACGTACCATCTTAAGATTTTTCTCAATATTCTGTTCCTTAAGTTTCTGCAGATACATTTCGAGCGTCGTCTGGCGCGTTCTCCTGGATACTTCGTGATCCGACTCAACAATATCTTCAACATGATGATTAGAATCCTCAGGCATCTCTGTAGAATTTGCTAAAGGAAACTTCACAGATTCTGAATGCATTTCCAAATGTTCTGTCTGTCTTTTCGCAGATTTCTCCATAACTAAGGCTCGTAAAGACTTTCTTGGAGTGAAGTCTTTGCCGAAAGTTTGCCGTAGCGTTTTGCGGGTAACTCTATGTGAATCCCAGCCGGATCCTTCTGCGCTAGAGTTTCTAGTACCGTCGGAAAAGCCTATACTATCTCTAGACGGGGCTAAGCTTGGTCTAATATTCATATTTTTTATCATACTTTTAGTTTTTCTGACACTGGTATTGCGTCCTTTGACTGTGAAAGAGGCTTGAGTATTGGTATTATCGTGTAGGATCACTTCTGGGGAATTGTTTAAGTCCTTCTTTCTATGTCTCCCTGTAGTGTCATGTGTTATATGTGGTGATTCTTCAATTTCTTCACTTGGTTCTATTTCATTCTGTTCTTCAATCTGTCTATCTTCATGGCTTTCATGTTCGTTTTGTTCACTTTCATTGTCCGATTCTTGTTCTTCGTCACCATCAACTTCCATTTCATCGGCTTGATTGTCATCAGAAATTTCTGGATCACTGGCGATTGCTTTATCAGGCTCATCACTATCGTCAATTTGTTGATCATTTTCGACTTCTGCGCTTTCGGCTTCACTTGCTACTTCATGACTTTCTTTTTCGTCATT
Source organism: Fissipunctia ypsillon (assembly GCA_947568875.1). Taxonomy (NCBI): domain Eukaryota; kingdom Metazoa; phylum Arthropoda; class Insecta; order Lepidoptera; family Noctuidae; genus Fissipunctia; species Fissipunctia ypsillon. The sequence continues at coordinate 18,372,432 of OX387658.1, forward strand.
TTCAACATCTTGGCTTTCATTTGCCGATGCTTCATTTGGTTGACTCTCATTGGCTGCATCTTCCTCAGTTTCATTCATTTCTTGGTCGGAAGAATCAGCATATACAAGATCTTGGCTTTCATGTGCCTCCATGTCAATTTCTTGGCTTTCATTAGCTTCCTCTTCTACTTCTTGGCTTTCATTTGCTTCTTCTTCATCTTCTTGGCTTTCGTTTGCCTCTGCTTCGATTTCTTGGCTTTCGTTTGCCTCTTCTTCCTTTTCTTGGCTTTCGTTTGGTTCTTCTTCGACCTCTTGGCTCTCATTTACTTCTGCCTCGACTTCTTGGCTTTCATTTGCATCCTCTTCGATTTCTTGACTCTCATTTACTTCGGCTTCGACTTCTTGGCTTTCATTAGCTTCATCTTCATTTACATCACTTACATTGGCCTCATCCTCATTTTCATCGCTTTCATTTGCTTCTTCCTCGTCTTCACCTTCGCTTACTTCTTTTTCAATTTCTTGGCTCTCATTCGGCGCTTTTTCTTGACTTCCATTCATTTCTTCTTCATTTTCATGACTGATATTTACTTCGTCTTTATTTTCTTCACTTTCATTTGCTTCTTCTTCATTACCTTGACTTACGTTTACCTCAACTTCATTTTCTTGGTCGTTCTCTTCGATTGCTTTTCCGTCACTCATATCTTCGCGGCTATTATTACCGTCTTCATCAATTTCTTCATTGATCAACTCTTCGTCTTTTTCCTGTTCTTGATTACCGTCAACGTTATCATCCGCAGAATATTGTTCAGTTTGGGTTTCTACCGATTCTTCAACTATTTTTGCTGGTTTTTGTGGAAACGATTTGTCAGCTAAACTGGATTTGTTGCTCTTTGATTTATTGATTTCAGTTTCTTGACTATCTTTTTCTAAGACAACGGTATTATGTTTTGTAGTATGTTTCTGGTTTTCATTGTGGGTCTCTGCTTCTTCTAAAACTTCATAATTTTCATATTCTAATTTAGAATTATTTTCATCATGTACTTTGATAGTAACTGTACATTCTTTTTCATTTACACTTTTATTTGTAGCAGTAGTATTTGGAAGACTTTTGTTTGTTGATTTGTTTATGACCCGTGTTACGTTGTTTATAGCATGATCGACGACTTCTCCAGATTCTATTTCAGTTTCTATTGCTTTTGGACTATTCATTGTCCTGCATTTGTTTTGTTTCTGAGATTTATTCAGTGGAGCACTTTGTTTATCCGAGCTTGACTTAGATGGACTTTCATCTAACTCATTATCTTTAGAAGAATTTTTACTTCGAGAGTTATTACCCTGGTGTACAGAAGTATTAATGTTTTCGTCATGTTTCGAGGCATTCTTCAACATACTCCTTGTAATCCTTGAACTATTTAGCGATTTGTCTTTAAGTTCTGGTGAAGCTTTAGACTTATTTTTAGAAGCAACAGACTTATTGGATTGCTTTGTTTTATCAGCAGTTGTATTTATATGTAAAGTTCCTGCTTCAGATTCCTTTGCTTCTGATAGTTTACTGAGTCTAGCTCGTTTTATAGGTGTATTATCTGCCAACATATGATTTTCCAGTTGATTCTCAACCATCGTCGAGGATGGTAGGAGCATTCTAAAGTCCATTTCTATGTCAGTAGTAATACTTGATGCAGGGGATGCATCCCTGCCTTTAGATATCGAACTGATTCGTCTCTGTTCAAGTTTCTTTGGAAAACTGAACACTTTTGGTTGAATTTCGGGTATTTCATCCTCACTTTCAGATACAATAAAGTCAGCAAAAATATTCTTTCTTTTGTTTGCTGGCCGGTTACCGAAGATATTCCTAACTTGAGGTTTAGGATCTGCAAGTACATTTTCCATAGTTTTATCAGCAGCTGTTTTATTTGGGGATAAGGTCAGTAAGGCAGCTGGAAAAATTGGTTTGGACCTCTTGACATTTTGAAAGAGCTCTCTTGTTCCAACATTTACTGTCTTATCAATGTTCGCGGTGTTGGTCTTGTGGAGTTTGGCCAATGATTCCCTGTTGTCTATGAGGTGGACATACTTCTTTTGAGGTTGGTTCTCTTTTTGTGTGAAGAGCCTTCTTTGTGGGAGTACTATGCTTTTGATTGATTCATTGTCACTGCTTTCTGGTAGGTCAAGAGTGTAGTTCTTTTTTTCTTGGCTGAAAATAGAAAAAAAAAACAACATTGGTTAGTGTTAAAACTTTGCAGTTGAAAGGTATTTTGGGTATTAGCAGCAGGAATTATCTTAGTCAAATTATTATTTCAATGGAAATAGATAATTAAAAATGGCCTATTCATATCACTATGGATCATTATTACTGAGGGAGTTAACAGTGGGCATAGGGGGCTCCCCTTTATAAGGTCTATCTTTTCATACACGAAATCTCTTAAGGGGTCATTGTACTTGTCATTACGAATAACTTTTACAAAAAAAAAAAAAAAATCCTATTGACAAGTTATGCGAACATAATTATATACATTATGTAGGGAATAGCTGATTTTTTTTCGCGATTTCAGGTGTGATCCCATAGTAAAAATTGGTTGTGCGTTATTTAAATTACACCTTGTATTTGTATACAGCCAGCCTCCCCCTGTATACAATATGTATACTGAATTAGAATATTCTAAGTCAGTATTAGATAAAAGAAGTATACATGGCCGCTAGGCAGCTTGTATACAGTAGTGCGCTATTAGGTTTAGGACCACAGCGACAGAAAGCTTGTGGGACAGCAACTACAAACTGGTGAGTTAGTATTGGATAATCATGCCAATGAAAATGACAGTTTGTAGAAAGATTTCTAATGTCTAAGTGTGGCGATGTGTCATTTTGTCTATTTTTCCATCTGCGTCGAAAAAACCCGTTTCTATGGTGGTCATGCTACGCGTGCTGAGGGGTGATTCTCGTAATTTTAAGAACATTCACACTCTGATCTCAGTCTCAATATGTCAAAAATACCTATAATTTTTCTATATTTTTGACATTTGACTGTCGCTGAGATGAGATTGCAACTAGTTTTTGAATCTTTTTAGTTACGGGAATTGGGCTTCTGATAAGTAAACACCAACCAAGAAAGTTTGTCATACATAAGTATGCCTAAATATGTCTTTCTGGCTAATATGATAATGAAAATCACCCACACAAAGGCACTGCAGGCAGGCTTACATTAAGAGACAGAAAGTGAATACTTTCTGTATGTTTTTGCATGGATACTTATGCAAGCATGGATGGATTCTGGCTCTTATGATAATAATATAATAAAGTATAAGTTACCTAGTAACTTCAATATCAATAAACTCCGCAATGGTATTGTTTACCGACAATCTATTATCTTCCAACACTTCCATCACATCTTGGGAGTTCTCATCCAGTTTCTTCCACCAACTTTTACCTGAAAATTTTTTCATATTGCATTATAATATTATTCAAACTCAAACTCAACTTTGACAGTTCAAAAGTGCCTGTAATTGGTTTATTTGAACTAAATGCTTTGAGTTTGATTCAACTCAACAATAAAAACAAAATTAAGTACATCAGTTTGGTCATGGGAACTGACAATAATATAGACAGTTTAACATAACACCACACTCTTCCCAAAAGGTAGGGCAGAAGTGTACACTCACATTATTATTCGCTGCAAATTCAACTTTTCCCTTTATCATCAATACATCTATACATAATAAAATTAAAGTGTCTGTAATGTCAAATAACAGCTTTGACAGTGTTGCGTAAACAAAGATATGGGATTATGGGTTTGAGTGGCTAAAGTGAACTGGTTACCTAGGACAATGGAAAGGCACCTGCCTGAGCAATCTATAGTAATAATAAAGCTGAAAGTATGTTTGTTTGAACGCGTTTGAACTAATCTCTGGAACTACAGGTCAGATTTGAAAAAATATTTTTGATAGCCCAATTCTTAAGTAAGGTGCCGAGCAAAAAGAAAAAAGTCAGAAAGAACACTAAACGAAAACAAAGTAATAGTGCAGGCAGGTAATGTGATGCGATGGGGTGGGTTAGCGGAACAAGAAATGTCACACAGACGAAGTCGCGGACAGAAGCTAGTGTTTTCTATAAAATACAAAGATAAAATGGCAGGGGGCGACTTGTGCACTCATAAGGGCCCCCGAAAACGGTCACTAGCACAGTGTCGTAACGACAAGAGGGTAACATGTCCTGTGGTGCTTATGAGGACTGGAGAGATATTCCATGGCTATCAGGCAGGATAGTCCCAGAAGTACGGTCACGATCTCTACCAACAGGAATACTTCCTTCCTAAAGATATTTCATAAACTGAATAAGAAGCATATAATTATACTGTAATAATAAAACAGGGAATACTGTGTCCCTGTTTTTCTTTTTTCATTAATAGTTGTCACTAGGCTTCTGTTGACAGCGGTCTAGATAGACAATTTTGAGCATTTTTTTAAGATTCTAGTGCTTATAAAGATAATGTCTTATCAAAAAGGAAAAGATAGGGACGTATTAGTAGTTGATATTTATTTTACTGTAAAAAATCATTGCTTTTAAGGTCATAAACCAGAAAGAAAACAGGCAAGAGTGTTTCTATGGAGAAAAGTCCACCCGCATTTCCTCTTAACTGAGATAATGACTAAAGTTTTTGTGGGCCTTTTAAAAGTCATTGCATTATCTAGGTTCAAACATCACTAGCATATGGTACGAACTTAACTAAAAATTCATTATAATGTAATCTGCTTTTGAGGGTGATTATGATCTGGCAAAGTTTCTTGACCGTAAGCAGTAACTAAGATTTTGTGATGAAAGAACTTAATCAGACTGACCAACTTTAGAAACAACAACTATTAAGTACTCTCATGCTTATACTTACAACAAACATACTTAGACTAAGAAAAAAATGTACTCACGGCATGGTTCCTCAATTTCTGTGTTGTCATTCAACACAGATCTGCCGTTCAATGGGGACAGTGCAAATGACTCCATGTTCTTGTCTTTGAACTGGTCTATGAGTGACGTGAGCCTGCCAGAAGCTGTGGACAGGGCTGGAGAGCATAGACTACGGCTGGTACGGGTTGTCTTACGTTTCGACGTGGTAATACCACCCTGGGAACGCGCAGGCGACGTAGTCTTCGTTTTTGGCATTTTTACTTTGTCAACTGTAATTGAATTGAATTGACTGAAACTGTAATTGAAGCAAAATTAAGGAGTTTGCTATGATAATATGTAGCATAGCGCGGATATAAGGCAAGTAGTTGACTTGGATATATGCTATGGACTTCGTACACAAACGATGTAGCTATCGTAAATTTGACTCACTTTTCAAGTTGGAATTCCTCAAACATTGGTAAACCGTATATGTGTTTATAAATGAGAATTTATGACTTTCTAAATGGGTATAAACGATGTAAACCACTAAAATTCTAACAGAAATCTTTAAGAAAAAAAGAGTACAAAACGAACATAACAAAAAAAAAATCACCTTTTAAAGAAAAGTAGCACACAAACAGTAATAACTACACTACACTACACAATACACGGAATTGTGACAATATTCGGCATTATTTTCAATTAATCACAAGAAAACAAAACAAACTCCCATCAACAGTGGATCAACAAAACCCTACAAAACCGTTTCCTTTCCGGCTGCACTTTTAAAAAATGACGCGTTCCGTTACACATAGTACGTTCATACCGATTACCAATGTAACAGTATTTTGTATAATAATTTAATTTGTATGTTATTTTAAAAATACATTAATAATGCACATAAATGTTTATTTTTGAATTTTTCTTTGTTTATTTTTGATTAGTGAGAATTAGTGATGACTCGGAAATAAAACTGAATTCAAACTTGGAATGGAACGGAACATCTTATTACGTTCCATTATTCCAATCTAAATCGTAAATAATCAAGCAATTCTATAAATAAAATGGAAGTATCTGTTTGTATATGTCAAAATAACAACTTTTGACTAAATGCGTAAGGAAGTTATGATAAAAAAAAACTATTTTTAACATTTTTGTCTGTCTGTCTGTTCGTTCCGGCTAATCTCCGAAATGGCTGGACCGATTTTGACGGGACATTCACTGGCAGATAGCTGATGTTACGGCGGGTAACTAAGGCTACTATTATTTTAGAAAATAATTAGGGTTCCGCGCAAAAAAATGAAAACCCATGAAATTATGAACAAAAAGTCGGATTTGAAAAATTCTTTTTGCATTTGGTAGCCCAATTCTCGAGGATAGTTATAGGCTATTTAACATCACGCTACTATCCTTAGGTGCCGAGTAAAAAGAAAAAAGTCAGAAAGAACACTAAGCGAAAACGAAGTAATAGCGCGGACGGGCGATTCAACGCGACGGTTGGCGACGGGCCGGGGGACGAGGGAGTTTTATTAAAATGTGGCTGTTAGATATTTTAGTATATTGTGTATCTTAGGACATCCACGCGAACGAAGTCGCGGGGCACAGCTAGTTTTAATTATAGTAACTCAATACTTTATTGCATTCCTTAATCCATACTAATATTATAAATTCGAAAGTAACTCTACCTGTCTGTCTGCATGTTACCTTTTCACGCCTGAACCACCAGTGTTGCCAACTCCAAAAGTTCAAATTATCTAATTCCCACGTCGAAATGATCGTTTTGTGGGCATAATTATCGTACAATAGAAAGAAACCGTAAAACGTTCATTCAAATTGATAACAAACTACAATATTACTTCCTGTGTGTACACGTGCCCATAACACATAAAGCTAGCTAAACAGAAACATGAGAGGGAGATGTCAATGTAACCATATAAACTTGTGTCTTTTGTAATAAAGCTCAGTATTGTTACAGCATTCGTTGTGTCATTTACTCATACTATCACCCATCCGCACATGGCGACCGTGACAGTAAAATAAACGCGAGTAGCCTATGTTTACATTTCTTTGACCAAAACGGGACAAGTGGTGTTACAATGTATTGTAACGAGACCAATCTCCTACCGGGGCTTAGCGCGATCACTATATTATTTAGTAAATTTTTTTTTCGCAACAATCTCAAAATGGGTACAACCAACTCAAAAGAAGAAGTTATAGTTCCACAAAACGCAGCAGGTGGAAGTAACAGCGCTGATATCAGACAGCTGATGGTGCATGCCAGCACGACCAATATCATCTCATAGCATCGTTGGGGTTTTTGTATTTGTATGTGTTGTATTTTTGTCTTCAGAATTTACAAGAATTGCCATCAGAAATGGATGGGTAATGAGATCAGGAAGGACAGACTCAGATATTCTATATGGAAACATAGAGCAGAGGTAGAAAAGGAAATGCGGACGAATGCCAGAGGCTGCAAGAAGGACACCGAGGACATCATCTGAAGAGTTAAAAACCCAGGGCTTACGAAGAACAGTGCGCGGCCAAATAATCAGTGCGCGGCAATCGTAATCGTTATGTATCAGTACGAGATTATAGGTGTTGTATATTATATATTCTATAAATATATATGACTTTATGTTAATGGACTGTTAAGTGACAACTGAAAATAAAATAAACACTGGAGCGCATGCAGAATAAAATGATGGTATGTAGTTTAGTACTAAGAAGACAGAAATATGTTAAATGGCAGAAAAATTAAAACTTTGTATGACAAGTTATTTGAAATCAGAAATTTTTTGATAAAGATCGGTCCAGATAGGAGAAAAGGCAAAATAATAGTCGAGAGGCCGATAACTTAGTAAAAGAGTACAACTTATTTTTAGAATATTATTCTAAATCCAAAAGCTCCATAAGTGAGAGTGAATGTTCGCTTATTCACGAGCTTTGTGCAAATTTTGATAGTTTATATGAACCACTTAAGAACAAATATTAGATTTGTGCTCACAGAAACCTATTACGGCAGATAAGATGACAACCACTTGTTTAAAAATTGCTTTAAATTTATTGCCAGTTTGTACAGACGATGAGGCTAGCGTAAAGCAACTACCTAACAGACGGCATAGAGTACTACAAATCAGAGTTAGACGAAAATTCACACGGGAAGCTGTTAAATTTTGTGTTAAAAAATAGACTCTCTCAGACCGCGAAATTGAAATTAGCGACGTCATATGAGAATATTGACGAATTTATAGCCGACTTAAAGATCCAGTTACTACCTAAAAAATCGGCTACAGCAATTCAACGTAAGATACAAAGTCTTAAGCGAAACGATTTATCGATTGATGATTTCGGCAAAAAAATCACGGAATTGTTTGTTGATTTGACGATCTCTCAATCGGAGGGCAACGATGCCAGTTTTAAAGTTTTAAAGCCAATTAATGAGAAGCAGGCCATCAAAAGTTTTTCAGATGGATTGAGAAATCGACGACTCAGCACAATAATTTCAGCCAGAAATTTTACATCATTAAAAGACGCAGTACAGGCGGCTATCGATGAAGATATCACAAGTCCATCAACATCTTCTGATATTTTAACCATGAATTATAGAGGCAGATCGTTTTATAACTGGTCACAGCGGAGAGGCCGCTCCTCATACGCGGGCAGAGGACGCGCACGTGACAACGTGACAACCAACAGGTTGTCCAAAACCAAGACGAATAACAGGATCAGGTTCGGAGAGGATCGCAGGCAAGCTGGCGCAGGTCCACCCGGTTATCTTATGGAAACAGAGGTAGGTCCAATTATAGTACCCCTAGGAATCAGAGAAATCAACACATACATACTTTGGACGACTCAGAAACAAGAGAAAATACCGAAACATATTATTGTATCATGCAATAGCGTAGGCTACGTAAACATAAAATCGCATAATCAATATTCATACCAATTATTTGTTGACACCGGTGCATCCATTTCTGTCATAAAATATAAACATATTCTCGATCAAAACATTCCAATCCATATTGGGAAGACACTTGTAAATGGTATCGGGGGCAATCCAGGACATAGGATATGCTTATTTGCGCCTAGTTATTGGAAATCAGACACTACAACATAAGTTCTATGTTTTTAAAACATTACCGTGTAAAGGTAGTGGCATATTGGGACAAGACTTTTTAGGTAAGTATAAATCAGTATTAAATTACGGTCACCAAACTTTGTTACTATGGAATAACAACTCAAAGGCAACTTTACCATTTAACAATGATAAAAATTCACATTAATATACCGGCGAGATCAAAGTCTATTCACTTTATTCGGACATGTGAGACAGAGGAATGTGTAGTTAATGGGACAGAACTGCAAAAAGGGATCTTTGTTGCAAATACTTTAGTTAAGCCTACGAATGGGAAAATACCTATTAGGATTTTAAACACCACGGAGTCAAATTTAGTCTTGACAGCAATTAGTCCAACACTTTACAAAGCAAGCGAGTATGATGTATGTTCATTTCAAGAAAGTAATAATATTGCTGATCGTATCAAAAAAGTATTCGCTTCGCTATCGCTGAACCATTTAAATAAGGAAGAGCAATTGACAATAGAGGCTATATGCGCAAAATACGCAGACATTTTCTTCCTTCCGGGTGATTAATTAGGCACAACTAAATTATATGAGCATTCTATAACATTGAAACCAAACGTGGCTCCAGTGTACATTAAGCCCTATAGAATGCCGCATTCACAGACAAACGAGTTAAAAAAACAAGTGGACAACTTATTGGAACAAGAAATTATTGAAGCTTGTTCCAGTGAGTGGTCCAGCCCAGTACTTCTGGTGCCTAAAAAATCAGACGCAAACGGTGAAAAAAAGTGGCGGTAAGTTATAGATTACCGTAAGCTCAACACTTGTATTCAGGATGATAAGTTCCCACTGCCAAATATTTCGGACATACTAGATTCCCTGTGTGGATGTATTTATTTCACACATTTAGATTTAAACCAAGGATTTTATAACATAGCGTTAAACAAACACAATAGGAAATATACTTCATTTTGTGCAGATAGTGGTCAGTTTCAAATGACAATAATGTCTATGGGGTTCAAAACTAGTCCCAGCTCATTTTCGCGTATGATGACTATGGCAATGACCGGGCTATCTTACGAAAAATGCCTAGTGTACCTTGGCGACCTTATTTGTATGGGGCGGAACCTAACTGACCATAACAAAAATTTAATACAAGTTTTCGAAAAATTACGCAGTGCAAACTTAAAATTAAATCCCTGTAAATGCGATTTCTTTAAAAAAGAGATGCTTTATTTAGGCCACGTGGTGTGAGGCAATGGTATATTGCCCGACCCTGACAAAATTAAAATAATTAAAGAGTATCCAGTACCCAAAAGTACGGACGAAGTGAAACGTTTCGTTGCTTTTGCAAACTATTATAGAAAATTTATAGACCATTTTGCAGACAAAGCATATCATTTGAACCATCTGTGTAAGAAAAACACTAAATTTGACTGGGATAGTAACTGTCAAACGTCATTTGAAACTCTTAAACAGAGTATGATGACACCGCCAATCCTTCAGTACCCAGATTTCTCGGAACAAAATCAATTCGTAGTACAAACTGATGCATCTGGGTATGCAATTGGGGCAGTTCTATCAAATTTGGATGGCAGACCAATAGCTTACGCTAGTAGGAACCTTAATAAAGCGGAAAAGAACTACTCCACTATAGAGAAAGAACTCGTCGTACATTTAAAATACTGACCGACCACAAACCCCTTGTATACTTATTTAATTTAAAAGACCCATCTAGCAGCCTTTCCAAATTTAGAATAACCCTTGAAGAGTACGATTACATAATAGAATACTATGTGAAAGGGAGAGAGAACTGCGTTGCGGATGCATTATCTAGAATAAAAATTACTTCAAAAGAACTAAAAGAAATGAATGAGTGTTTGAATGCAGTAATGACCCGCACTCAAAAGCAAAAATTAGATACTGTCGCTCCGGATGATGAGTTGCCCACCGTTTGCCAGCTCAACCAAAAGTAGTGGAAATTCATATCAAGCCGAATGACGCAGTAGAGTTAAGAAATTAAAGAGCGATAGCTCTTTAGAGTTAGAAACTCATATATTTTTGTATTACTCCCAAATGAAAACTACATTTATAAAACCAGCATCTCAATCACGAACTACGCGAGCCGAGTTTGCGAGAGAGCTGAGTGATTTTTGCGACAAGCTTAATATAAATGAAGTATACTTCATTACTCGTAAAAATTCAAATAATAACATTTTTGTAGAAAAACTAACTAGTGAAATAAGAAAACAAAGGAACTGGAAAGGGCCCAGATTATGTATATTAAAAGATGTCGAACGAACAGTCGACAAAGATGATAGGAAAGTGATACTCAACGACTTCCATCTTTTGCCCACTAGTGGTCACGCGGGGCATAAGAAGAATGTTGACTAATATAAAAAAATACTATTTTTGGCCAGGCTTGGAGAGCGATGTCAAAAATTATGTTAAAAATGTGTTCAATGTCAGAAGCATAAATATATAGTTCAGGTGAAAGAGCCAATGGCAATCACGTCTACTGCTCATTCGGCTTTCAATAAAATCTTCTTAGACTTAGTAGGACCATTAGACAAAGACAGCTACAACTTTTCGTATATATATCACACTGCAGTGTGAGCTGTCCACGTATGTATGTGCTTATCCTCTGGTCACTAAAACCTCTACAGAAGTAGCACGCACCTTCGTGGATAACTTCATACTTCAACATGGCATTCCGAGGGAGATAGCTACCGACAGGGGCACAGAGTTCACGTCCGAGACCATGAAACAGGTTTGTGAATTACTCCAAATTAAGAAGTTAAACTCAACTGCGTATCGTCACCAAAGCATCGGAGCTCTAGAGAACTCACATAAAAATCTAGGCGCATTTTTACGAATCCAAGCAGAAGAAAAACCCGATTTGTGCAGTACTTGGTTACCGTTCTGGTGCTTTGCTTATAATACAACCGTTCACACGTCAACAAAATTTTCACCTTTCGAACTCGTATATGGTAGAAAGTGTAACTTGCCCAATAACTTGGCAAAATGTGTAGAGCGTCTTTATAATTACGACAATTACCCACTTGAACTTAAGTACCGGCTACAGGTCTTTCAAACCGAAGCGCGGAAAAATTTGATAGCCAATAAAATAGGCAGAAAAAGTAGATACGATGAGCATGTAAACCCAATACGGTATAAGCCAAACGATCAAGTCTTAATAAAAATGAAACTGGCAATAAACTTAAACAATTATATTCTGGACCCTACAATGTGATTAGAGATTTGTCACCTAACGTTGAGGTCGATCATAATGGAAAAACCGATATTATACACAAAAACAGAACAAAACTGTATTATGTTTAGAATAAAAACAATACAACACCTTTTATACAGGTCAGCAGAAAACGGAGACATACAGGCGTCAACTATGCACACATAGGTACTTAGTTGAAATTATTGTTATAATGTATGTACGACATATTACTACTATATCTACTATATCATAAGTAACTAGTTATTATCGTATAACTTCGTGCAACCAAAAACCATAACAAACATGTGCACTACGATTATGTCATAATAATATATTGTATAATTATACGTTTTAGTCTAAGAGTATCAATGTTTATTTTTTTTGCATGTGTGGTCAAAACTGCATTTAATCTTACAATAAAATAAAATAAAACTTTAATTTTAATTTTAGGGAGGAGATGAGAGGCAGGTGTCAAGGTTCATTGACCGCAAACATTGATGTTATATTGTGCACTTCTTAGTAAAGCCATTAAATGAAAACTATTTTGGTCGACCTTATTTAATTGACTGTAAAATGCTCGAGGTGGTTAATGGCCAAACTATTTCAAATTTTGTAATAGAGTGTTTGGAAAATATTTGGCAAGACAACTTTACAAGAAAAGTTGATAATGTGTTAATATTATGTACTGATAGTGTTGCATTACATGTTGTCTACGGGCCGAAATTTTTATTTTTTTACCTCAATTAAAACATGTCACCTGTTTGGCACACGCTCTTCATCGCGTATCAGAACAGATACGGTTAGAGTACCATGATGTAGATATGCTAATATCCAATGTGAAAAAAATATTTTTAAAAGCCCCTCGCAGAATAATAAGTATTGAAAGATACGTGTCCTAACTTACCTCTTCCCCCACAACCACTAGATGGGGCACTTGGCTCGTAGCTGCATCGTATTATGCAAAATATTATGAAGAAATAATAAATAATAACTAGTCGTTAGAAATGCGAGTTTAGTTGTTTTTTTTTTATTTTATTTGAGATAGGTTTGCTCTTGACTCTAGTCTAGGTCAGAGATGACAGAGACAAAGTCGACGATGGAGCGAGCTAACCCAGAAGAAGCCTGTTCACTCTCACTTTGAAGAGATCTTTGTTTTGTCGAGTGAAGACGGAAAGTATCTAAGTTTCTACTATCTACCATGTGGTGCACGACTGTAGGTAAATGATTTATTTCTAAACTAATAACAAACAAAACAATAAGTAGCGGTTATATTTGCAAGTTTCCAACACCATTAGTAGTTACAAAATAGTTCGAATGATTTTATTGATTATTTTATTTTTTATAGAGAATGGATTTTCTTTAAGGCAACAACAGACAGCAAACAGCGCGACGCGAATCGCGCGCGACACAAAGGCACCGCTCATCGCGCGACACGCGGTGTCTGTGTCGCGTCGCGCGTCGCGCCTGTTTGCAGGAGCGTTTAAGATACCTATCGTTATATTGATTAACGATCATAATATATCATTCAGGCTTCGGGAATTAGATTTTATGTGTGAATTGATTTTCAACGTTTGGTTTGAATCGATTCAAAAACCGAATTTTTCGCACGACTGCAATATATTATGGTCATCCGTCCCTAAATTTGACAATAAATGACTTGATTTTTTTTATCATGGGAGGCACCGAAAGTATTCCCAATTTGGCTACTTTTTGACGTCATTTGGAGCTCAAATGAAAGTCAAGTGGTTTGATGTGTTTATTTTAAAATAAACTCCATCCTATAATTTTAAGCACTAAAAATAGGAAAATAAGGTTGAGAAACCTGTGGCGGCGTATCTACATCGCCACAATGGAACACGTCACACTGACGTCACGCAAAAATCCTGCATCGCGCAATCAAAGTTTACCGCGCGACTAGCATATATACAACATCCCGACATCAACCGTCGGGCAGTAGTCCACCAGACACAACACCCGCCTGGTAGGAAGATCCTCCCTTTTCTATGGAGGATGAGTGAACTTTACTTCCTGTTCCTCATGCCTCTATACTAGTGACCCCGACGTGATCCTCCCTTTTCATAGAGGATGAGTAAACTTTACACCCTGTTCCTCATGCCTCTATACTGGTGAACCCGAACGTAAACGTCAGCGCAGCCTTTGTGCAACTAGTACAACGTGACGTCATCAGCATCACTTCCTCGAGCTTTCGAGCAGTGAGTCACACAGCCAGCCAGCACCCACGACTTCAACGGGTATCCTGACCACTAGCATGCAGCGACCGCGCATACCTGGTCATCACCCTCAGCCTCATCAGCAACCTTGGCACAGCACTCTGCACTCTCGGCCGGTCAACAAGCAGAGACCTTCAAACCTCTCCTGGTCGATGCCAGCAGTCAGCCTCAACCCGGCGCTGTACCATATCCGACGCACTGGAGCATAACGCAGCGCCACCCCGACTCACTGGGGGCATCTCCGCAGACAGTTCCGACTCACCGCGAACTATGCGGCACCCGGTTCCGACTCACTGGAACCTCAACTGGCCCTGGCAAGCATCGCCAGATACACGACTCTGCCCATTATCGACCTCCGGTCTCCGGAGGGGAGTGATGTGGCGGCGTATCTACATCGCCACAATGGAACACGTCACACTGACGTCACGCAAAAATCCTGCATCGCGCAATCAGAGTTTACCGCGCGACTAGCATATATACAACATCCCGACATCAACCGTCGGGCGGTAGCCCACCAGACACAACACCCGTCTGGTCGGAGGATCCTCCCTTTTCTATGGAGGATGAGTGAACTTTACACCCTGTTCCTCATGCCTCCATAAACCTAAAAGCTCGTAATGGTTTTGGAATCAGCGTAGGACATTTTTACTTTACATACCGAATTTGCAAGTCAGTGACAGGTTGTATCTTGATCAAAATATGATTCGCGACCGTAACAAATATGTATTTACAGAAACTTAATACAATAGCACCAAATATCAAAATTACGGAAAGAAACTCTCTTCACCTCCTAGGGTCCCCAATTTTTGACGAATCCTTTCCAACGTTTGTTGAGGAAAAAATTCAAAATTTTCATGACGTCTCGGAAAGACTATTCAAAATTAACATCCATTCGGCCTTCACACTAATTCGATACTGCTGCTTTGGACCAAAATTTACGTATAGCCTTCGCTCCTCCCATCTATGGAAGCATCCACAACTTTTAGAAAAAGTAGACCAAATTATTAGAAACACACTAACTTCTATTCTAAATGTGGCCCTGGACGACCGAGCGTGGCAGCAAGCTACACTTCCCATTCGCCTGGGTGGTCTCGGCGTCCGCAAAATTTCAAGTATAAGTTTACCGGCCTTCCTCTCTTCGGTCCACGGTACCGACAAATTAACCAGGAAAATTTTATCTTCCTCACTGGTCGATTTTGAGGTACCGTGTTTGACCGATGCGTTGAACGCGTGGAAGATGGCTTGTCCCAATACGGATTTACCTGACAACCCAGCCTCCCAGAAACGGTGGGACGTGCCGCTCTGCAGTATTATACGGAATACCCTAGTAAATACGTCATTTAATACTGCTGAGCGTGCCCGTCTGCTGGCTGTGGGAGAATGGGAGTCAGGCTTGTGGCTTCAAGCGCTTCCGTCATCCACCATAGGCACTATGATGGATGACTCTTCGTTTCGGCTTGCTACGTGTCTCCGCTTAGGCGCACCTTGTGTTGCTCCGCATCGGTGTCACTGCGGTGAAGCTGTCGACAACCTCGGACACCATGGCCTGTCCTGCTGCAGGAGTGCAGGCCGCATAGCACGATACGCCAGCATTAACGATATTATTCGTCGAGCTCTTGTCACCGCCGGCGTACCAGCGATATTAGAACCAAGCGGCTTGGTACGTGACGATGGGAAGAGACCAGACGGCATGACGTTGTTGCCTTGGAAGGTGGGTAGACCTCTGGTGTGGGACGCAACCTGTGTCGACACCCTTGCGCCATCTCATGTTCCAAGCACGGCGAGCTGTGCTGGCGCCGCTGCTGCGGCTGCTGAGACCCTTAAGCGGCGCAAATACTGTAACCTTATCGGTAACTACAGTTTTGAGCCGTTTGGGGTCGAAACGCTCGGGTCATGGGGCCCGAGTGCGCGTCTCCTTTTTAAGGAAATTTCTCGCCGACTGGTCGACACTTCACGTGACCAGAGGGCTGGCTCGTTCTTTGGCCAAAGAATTAGCATTGCCATTCAACGTGGCAATGCTGCCAGTCTTCTGGGCACGTTTCCGGATGACAGCGATGCGGACGAGTACTTCGACGCCTAAGTTTCCTTTTGTTTTGTATATTTATTTGTATAGTTAGTTAGTTCGTTAGTTAGTAGAAAAAGATATTTTAAGTTTTTTTTAACATATAATTATTATAATAACTTCCTAAAATTAAAATGACTAAATGTACAATAATAGTACCTAAGTAATTAGTTTAAAACCATATAAGTAATCAATATTATTTACAGAATTGTAATCATTAGAATCATTAATACATATCTCTAAGTTATAATTGGTCTCAAATGTCATGATTTCATGAAATTCGCGAAAGAAAATTTGAATTTCGGTAAAGGTAAAAGGTAGCCCTTTGCACATCCACCTTTCAAAAAGACATAAATAAATTCACTCGGAATCTATTTTATCCATCCTCGGCTTTACACGCGAGCTGCCTATGAAATACTGTGTTCTGGGTTAGCTCAAAAAATATGTAGATCTGGGATGAAGGTGGCTTTGTTTAGTTCGAGGCTTATGTCACAACTACCGTTGCCGGAGGGAAATATTCGTCGTATTATCCCCGAAGCATTCGGAATTATTCCGAAATATACGCAGTTATTCTTCGGGTACTTATTGGATTATCTATTACAGTTTGACAAATGACCACTAGATGGCGGTACAGTTACCATTGCAAATGACATAATACGTATACTTACTCCATTTGTAATAAGATTAGAAATTTAACTACACCTTTTTTACAGTCCGTTCAACCGATTTTAACTTCTGTTGCGTTGGTGGCGTGACAAATGGCTGCAGTAAATAGTTGGTAATGACACCACATTTTTGCTTCTAATGCGATGGCATTAGAAGCAAAAATCTCTAAGAATCTAGAAGCTCTAAGGATGCTTAGAGCTACGGAATAAAAGTCAAAACTGTTGAACGGACTGTAAAACAGGTTTGTTTAAATTTCTAATCTTATTTCAAATGGAGTTTAGGGTGTTCTGAAAGTCTTGAGATTTAACTTTATTTTTCAAAGTTTTTCAAAATAATTGCCATCACAATTAATACACTTCTGCATTCTTATAAACCAATCACTAAAAATATCTTTCCATTTTTGCTCAGGAATTTCCGCACATACAGGGTGTAATGGACAGCCCTCCGCAAACTAACAGGGATGCACCCTGTTAGTTTGCGGAGGGCTGTCCATTAGATCAGATCCTTATTCTGAATCCAACGAATCTATTCCCAGGAAAATTTTCAATTTTTTAATCGTATTTTCAGTTACTATTCTTTTATTTCAATGTAAAATACATTCTCTGTACGCAGCATTCCATTTATGTAAATAAAACAGCTAACATCAAAAAATCAGCAATGGATGTTGAAATACTCGGCGGCCGAAGGCTCGCTGCGCTGCCGTTCGCTACGCGCGTTTTGCCACGGTAACGATACATTGCGTGTGAGGTAATAAAACAAATCAGATTTATTGGATTCCCATAACGTTCCTAAAATAATTTCATGTACCGGTCATCTTATTATGATATACTGAATTCACCCCATCAGTCTGCGGAGGGCTGTCCCTTACACCCTGTATATTGTCCCAGGCTGAAAGTAAAGCTTCTTCGTCCCGAAATCATTGCCTTTTCAATTTACTTTTCACGAAAAGAAACAGTCCAAAGTCACATGGCGCCAAGTCTGGTCTGTAAGGCGGATGTTCAAGAAGTTTCAAGCCGGCATCTCGCTAAAATTGGCATGTAACGTCAGCACGATGTGCCGGAGCATTATCATGTTGAAGATACCAGGTGTAGAGTTGTGACTTTGGACGAAGCTTCTTGAATTCCTGAAAAGTTGAGGAAGGCAGACAGTGGTGTACCAAGCAGCGTTTGCTCACGGAGAACTACATGTTCAATAATTCCCCGAATACCGAAAAAAAACCACGATCATTTTCTTTCTTATCGACTTAGATTTTTTTACTTTAGTCGGAGTTTCTTCGCCTTCTATCACCCATATTTTAATTTTACTGCTTTGTGAGCACGTCGTAATAATAAAGCCACGTTTCTTCGCCCGTGACGATTGAAATGATGTCTTTAGATTTTTTGTTTTCAAACTTTGTAATAAGTTTTTTACACCATTTAACTCGCTGTTCTTTTTGTTCATCGGTAAGTTTATGTGGAATCCAAAGAGTACAAACTTTTCTATAACCTAAATTATGGTGAATAATTGAATGTAACATTGCTGAGCCAATCTGCAGTAAGGATTCTATTTGCCGGTAGGTTATTCACCGGTCAGTTTCAATAAAATTTTTAACTGCACAAATATTTTCTGGAGTAACAGCTTCCGCCGGCCGTCCTGAACGCGGGTCGTCTTCTAGGTTAAAACAGCCACGCTCAAACTGTTTGTACCATCTGTAGACGATTGCACGAGAGGGACAGTCATCACCAAGTATAGACTTCATTTCTTCTAAACAATTTTCTGGACTTAATCCACGTAAAAAGTTATAACGCAAAATTGCGCGATATTCGATAGTCGTCCACGAAGCCATTACAGTGAACTTGTTCGAACACGATCTGCGGCAATACTTAATGCAATCAAATGACAACTGACACTAACGTATATCATAATGTAACAGACGTGATAAGTTCGACATTATTCAATTGTTCAAAATTTTAAACTCGTTGACCGATTCACCATCATTACTTGGTAAAATATCACTAAAAGCACACGCTCGCCTACCCGTACGCCCCTCACGTACTACACCACTTTTTGTTCCTCCTCGACTAAATAAAACATACACTCGTAACTCATTTATATATCGTTCCACTGACAATTATAATAGAGAATTTACAGACATAGATATTTTTAACATTTCTCTTAATAGCCTTAAACTAAAACTTAAAAGCAGATATATCACCTAATTAAAACTTACTATTTTTACCTTGTCTACCTTCACTTTACTTTGTAAACTGATAATGATTATGTCTAATTGAACTTATGTTTTGATACAAAAATGAACATGTATTTCTTGCGCCTCTTTCCTTATTATGAGTTTATTGTATGTACTTATGTTTACCATTATATCACATTGTCGGCACTATAGGTCTATTGTAAGGAACCAATTGTCTGAAGAATAATAATTATATTGTTTGTATATGACTGTTTGATGCCAAAAAAAAAAAAAAAACATAAACAATCAAACTACGTGCTCGCGTCGGCCATTCACTTAGTATTATTATCTCAAGACTTTCAGAACACTCTACGTAGGTATGTCCCGCGTTGGTGATTGGGCATTCATACCTACGAATCTTCCACCATCCTTAACCTTATCAGCAAACCTTTGTCACTGCAGCAGCAGAAAACGTATGCAAGCAAGCACTGCCGACGGAAGTTGCAGTTACAACGTTTACTGTTACCCGCTAGATGGCGCTTGTGACCAGTGACTATATATAATTTTTTTACTACGCGTTTATTCATAAAACTGTTATATGTATTATACGGTTTGAAAACTTCCGAATATTTCTTTTCATCTACTTAGATAAGTACTTACGTAAAAAGTTTTTCAGGATCAGAATCAGAATCTTTATTTGTAAACATAGGTAGAGTTACACAGCGTGTGAGATATGTTTTGCCATTAGGCGTACAAATATTATTATCAATTATTATTTAAATTCAAATTAATTAAGTACTATAACAATAAATGATCATTATAAATTATACAAAGAATTAGAGTAATGAATCGATATATTTTTCCAGAATGTCCACAATAATTTAAATGTTATTATAGCACATAGATCCGATGTTAAATGTCAAAAAGTACAAGAATGTCAAAAAAGGCCAGGTGACTTAATGTTTAGGAGGAGGAATTGTAGAATTGTCATCCAAATAGTCCTTTAACGAGTAGTAACATTTATTGATTAAAATTTTTCCTAATACACTTTTGAATTTGTCCAGATTTAACAATTTTAATGTGTTAGGCAGCTTGTTAAATATTTTTGTCGCCATACAGAAAGTACTTTTGTTCATTAAGGCTGTTCTACCATTTAAAGTTTCGAGCTCTAGCTTATTTTTGTCACGATGTTTTCTATTGTGACTTTTGAAAGCTATAAATAAATAAATAAATTTTTATTTAACTTCAATTGTACAAGAAACACTTATCTAAATACCTACTATGCAGCGTTACAACTAGGGAAAAAGTGTTTACGATAAAGTCTGGCACCCAAAGTAAGATTTAACTTGTGTTTAGGGAGCCAGCGTCCTCGCCTATGATTTGAACATGTTGAAAGATGAGCACAGTATAATTATTCTTATTGAATTATAATATATTTCCTAGCTAATGAAACTATGATGTGGCCTATTTATGTACCTATGTATGGGTGTGTGTAGGTATGTGTGTGAGGGAGAGATAAATATGGTGAAAACTGTTTTGTATTGAGAAATGTGTGTTTTTACAAATACACTCGTTTCATAGATATACACTTCTGGACACATCTATTGACCCACCTTGTATTTTCAGTTTCGTTTGGTCCTAGCTAAAATTTTATATTAGGTCGAGCAAAAAGTTTTTATGCAGTTTTGAACCTGGCACATTCACAATTTCATTCAATAGTCTTTTTTTGAATTTCGAACACAGAATTTAAAGAAACAAAAGACAATTTGGAGCCTGTTTGTTGATATCAAACAATCGAATACTAAGAAAACTTGGTTTTATTGGTTTACTTGGATTTAATTCTTGAAAAAGTGATTGATATCTTTGGTTTTGCAACAAACATTACTTATTCTTAACATTAAGGTGAGGTTCTATCAATAATCTATGGATACTTCACCTGAAGTCGCCGCCCAAGCTGTGGCACTTATTCAGGCCGGACACAGCCAAAGAAACGTGAGTGCTCAACTTAATTTAAGTCGATCTGCGGTCCGAAATGTTTATCGGAGGTACCTAGAGACTGGCGGCTTTGTTCGTCGCCAAGGAAGGCCACGATCTCGGGTCACAACTGAAAGGCAGGATCGATTCATGGTGACGACCAGCTTGAGAAATCGTCACCTTACCTCCATTGAGATACAAAACCAACTTCGCGACTTCCACGGAGTATCTGTGAGCGCTCGAACTGTTCGGAGAAGGTTAAATGAACGCGATATGGTACCACACAAGCCAGCTAATGGGCCCAAACTAACGCGAGCCCACCGAACAGCGCGCCTTCATTTCGCACGCAGTCATTTAAATTGGACACAGCAAGATTGGAGCCGTGTACTCTTTTCTGATGAGTCTAAAATTGTGTTACATGGCAATGATGGAAGGAAGAAGGTCTACCGACGTAAGGGAGAGCGTTTCGCACAATGCTGCTTTGAAGAGAGGGTTGCTTATGGCGGTGGCTCATGGACTGTCTGGGGCGGTATATCCGCGAGCGGCAAAACTCAACTTGAGGTTGTTACAGGACCACGGCTGCCAACATTAAATGCTGAAAGGTACATTCGTGAGTGCTTAGAACCTCACGTGATACCATACGCGGACTATGTGGGCCCAAATTTCCTTTTTATGCATGATAATGCAAGAGCCCATGCGGCCGGCATCGTCAGGGAATATCTTCGGGATGTGAACATCACAGTTATGGACTGGCCAGCCAGAAGCCCAGACATGAACCCCATTGAGCACATGTGGGACGAGCTAAAAAGACGTGTTAGGGCTTGTCAGCCAGTTGCCCAGACGATGCAGGAGTTGAAAACTGCCATAGAAGAGGAATGGGAGATGATCCCTCAAAATTTCATAGAGCGGTTGATAAACTCTATGCCTAATCGTATGAGAGCTGTGGTAGATGCCCATGGAGGCAACACGCGTTATTAAATTAAACCTTTATTTGATAAAACATGTTTTTTATTCAAAAATCAATTGCCTTTAACAAGGCGCATATGCGACTTGTTAGGCGTAGCTCCATGTCGTATGGTATTCAAATTTAAAACAATACGATCGAAAAAGATGGTAAAATGTAGCAGGTTTAAAACTGCATCAACAGTTTTTGTTCAATCTAGCAATCATACGAGTATTTCGGTAACCATCCATTTTTCATACATTTCGGTTCCATCGAAACCTAAACTCTAAGGTGGGCCAATAGATGTGTCCAGAAGTGTATAACGATTGACAGCAGCGCTAAAATAAAATACCTATAAAGGTAATTTGCTTTAGGTGAACGCTGGTGGATAACATTACACAAGGTCAAATAAATAAAATTGATTGGTGAAACTTTACGGACATCGATTGTCCTGACATGATAAAATAATGATTTATCTACTCTCGTATCGTAAAACTCGAATTATAAACTTAAAAAAAAATATGCAACAGAATTGCTAACCTCCTCCTTTTTTTGAAGTCGGTTAAAAATGAGTTTAAATTAACATACTTTCTATACACAATATCGTAATTTAAAAATAGAATCATAATTTATAATACGATACGATGCAGGGCAAATCCAAGAAGTTAATATCACCAAGGAGTTTCAATTAATTATTTTTTTCTAAAGGAACGCTTAAACGGGGCGCGCCATTTTTATAGCATTACAAAAAAGTTTTGGTTCCAATTTTTACTGGTCAGTGGCAGCGTCCACTTTAGCGCACGCGCGGTGATGTGCTGGGCTTTGTGATAAATGATTTTATTTCTGTAAGTAGGTTTATACAAATACTTTTACACGTCAAACATTTTTTTTTAAACTAGATGAGGCCGGCGTTTCCTATCTGACTACTCTGAGAAGAAAGGCCGAAACAAACTCAGAGGTCACAGTCTCTTTTAAAGTCCAGACATAATCTTGGTCAGATCATGTGAAGACCATGTAGGTTGGTGTCTGAAATGGTCTTTTGGACCTGTCCAGTCAGTGCAAGCATCTGTCAGTAATCGTACAGCTCAACTTAAAAGTTAAGGAGCTCAACGATTCGACGAACGATACCAAAGAAAGGACATTTGGGTAGGCCGCATAATTTAATCAAACTGGCAGACTATGATTAAAGCTGAGAGAAAAAAAAAACAAGGACCTACATGGTCTTCACATTCACAGTAATTAAAATAATATAACATTTTACAAAGTAAATATTCATGTCATTGTATATATTGTTGTTCTTTGGCGCCATTCATACGTTTTGTTGTACTGAATTTCGTGGGAAAGTTATTATTCTTGCTGATATCTGTGAATGTGAAGAAAATTTCCGATATTTTAGATGCGGCGACGGAAAAGACTCATAATCTATTATTACCAGCAAAGTCGAGAAAATTATACATATGATAAAAGGTATCACGACTTTATGTCATGGAAAATGCAAAAAAGGGCTATCTTTTATTTGCATTTTTCATGCCATAAAGTCGTAATAGCATTTATAATAATAATTATGTATAATTTTCATACACACGTTAAACTTAACACTCCTCTGTTTCCGTCGGGGGTTAAAAAAGGCTATGATATTTTATTTAATACGTTCTATCCCAATGTATGAAGGTAGATAAAGTAGTGTATGAAACTGCACATACTGCTGCTGCTGTGTATAAAACACTCGTGTGATACTATTAAAAACCGAGCCGTCACTCGTGTTTTAATACCCCTAATTATGCAACAGTTTCATAAACTACTGTTATGTAATCACCATTTCAAATAACTATGTAAGTACTTAAACTACCAGCGGCCGAAGATCCCGTAATCACGTCTTTGAGTTGCAGTGGCGCAGCTACAATTATGATTAAAGGGAAGCCGAAGAAAACATTGTTTAGACCTCATCAACTCAGACAAAAAACTGTAGATTCTTAATCTTATGATGTATTAAACTGGTATTAAATTTATTTATGTAATGTGATGTGGTACAGAGTTGCACACACAGGTGTACCGTATTAATTGGCAATAGTAGACATTAAGAAGAGTGGTTGTTACAAAGGGAAGCCGATAGGAATCGGGTTGTATGAAAGCTACAGCCCTGTTGAGTGGTGTTCGTCAGAAAATCTCCTGACGAACACAGTAAGTACCTTAGTATTCTTTTTACGTTTTAGTAACTCCGACTGTAAGATTTTAGTTCAAATCCATTTACCGTTCCACTCGCAGTCTCTTTAGGTCCCTCTCTTAAAGAACAGAGGGACCCTCTGTTCTTTTATGAGTACATTTGAGAATGCAATTACTTTGCAAGTAGGACTGCCGCCTGAGGAACCCGTCCCACCGCCGCCGACGAGGAAGTGACTAGCTATCAATGGTTTTCTCGCTCAAGAAACGTACAAAAGATTGTAGGTCCTGGCAGGGAATGCAATCCGGATAATCCGAAATCCGAAAAATCCGAATATCCGCACGTTTTTACTAGACTTCTAAATCTGGATTTGTGAATCGAAACCGGATTTTTTGAACAATATGAAATTGCAACAAAAATATCGAAACATGGAAGTTTCTCGCACCTGTCGGTTGATCATGCTGTTCGCGCGTCCCGCGATTGCCAAGTCTCGGTTCTGGCCCCCGCCAGGCATCCATTGCATGCCACGTCACTTTACCCGATCTTGGGCCCTTCCCGCATCCAACTGTTGCTCGCTACTTTGACCGGGTCGTCGATTCACCTGGCTGGTGCCCCGCCTACGCTCCTATAGCCAGTTCTGGGTCTCCGCTCCAACACCTTACCCCGCGTACCACCCGATCTGCAGCATATGTGGCCTGCTCCTTTCCACTTCTATCGCGCTAGCTAAGGGCTATGTCGGTTAGCTTCCTTCATCTTAGGATCTCTGTATTTCTGTTATGATCACGAAAATAAACCCCAACATTGCCTGTTCGTTGAATTTGGTAAGCCTGCTATGTGAGATACCATTTTTCAGCCCCATATACCATGACGTGGAGGACACATTGTTCAAAAGTGCGTCGCTTCAGATACAGTGGTAGCTATGTTGCTCTTGAACACATCGGACAACTTGCCAAAAGCCCCGCCAGCTCAGTTGTATTCGGTGCTTCAGTTCGCGTTCCTGGCTGTTTTGTCCAGGCTGAGGTATTTTTCCACTTTGTTGATACCCTTTTTTTTTTGTGGATGGGAAATCATCAAATTACTTCTCCCGCTCTGGGCGGAGCGGGAGGACGTGTCAGACTTTTACTGACTAAAACCCACCCGTGTTCCTTCTGTTGCCTGTGCCTGTGCCGGGGCCACGGTAACTCTTTCGAACATCCCGCAACGCTAGCTGGCATCGGCCCTAGCGGACCCCGTCAATAGTGCTGACATCTCTTTGAGGCGCGCGTGGAACACAACGCGCCGTCGACTCGGGCTTGGTCCTTACCGGACGGCGAGCTACCCATTACTCGCCGTCCGCAAGCCCGCGCCTACGGTGGCCGGGAATCGGCTGCCAATTCCCGACGCCCAGGGCGTCTCCTGTGGCGACTAGGGGCGTGAGAGCGCAAAGCTTGCCTTTCACTCACACGTCCCGCCTCCCTTCACGAGCATTACTGCTTCGCAGAAGGAGGTAATGGCTTCCCATGTACTCTCGCTCCGTATCATGGCCTGGACCAGGGCCGGACGCGAGAGATCGCCGCCGCCTATCGCTTCCGCGAGGACACGGCGGTGCTCCGCCCAAGCCGGACAGACCTCCACCGTATGCTCCACCGTGTCCTCCGGGCGATCCACACAGTGGTGACACCCGGGCGTTTCCTCCCGCCTTATCCGGAATAGGTACCTTCCGAAGCACCCGTGTCCGGTGAGGACCTGCGTCAGGCGGAAGGTGAGGACGCCGTGGCGCCTCTCCAGCCACTCCTCAAAGAGGGGACTTATCGCCGCAATTGTGGCATGCCCTTGTTGATACCCTGGCCCTTAACTTCGATGCCGTCTGTGCATCTTCAAGCCCACCTTTAGCGACCTAGCGTACAGCTCTTCGATCATGTCTTTGAGACTTCCGACAATATCAGCAAGCACGATGATATACATGACTTAAGCGATTGCTACACGGTCGCCAACCGCGTCCCGACAGTAACATCATATTGACAATCTAATATGGGTCATCTATGGAAGCATCCACAACTTTTAGAAAAAGTAGACCAAATTATTAGAAACACACTAACTTCTATTCTAAATGTGGCCCTGGACGACCGAGCGTGGCAGCAAGCTACACTTCCCATTCGCCTGGGTGGTCTCGGCGTCCGCAAAATTTCAAGTATAAGTTTACCGGCCTTCCTCTCTTCGGTCCACGGTACCGACAAATTAACCAGGAAAATTTTATCTTCCTCACTGGTCGATTTTGAGGTACCGTGTTTGACCGATGCGTTGAACGCGTGGAAGATGGCTTGTCCCAATACGGATTTACCTGACAACCCAGCCTCCCAGAAACGGTGGGACGTGCCGCTCTGCAGTATTATACGAAATACCCTAGTAAATACGTCATTTAATACTGCTGAGCGTGCCCGTCTGCTGGCTGTGGGAGAATGGGAGTCAGGCTTGTGGCTTCAGGCGCTTCCGTCATCCACCATAGGCACTATGATGGATGACTCTTCGTTTCGGCTCGCTACGTGTCTCCGCTTAGGCGCACCTTGTGTTGCTCCGCATCGGTGTCACTGCGGTGAAGCTGTCGACAACCTCGGACACCATGGCCTGTCCTGCTGCAGGAGTGCAGGCCGCATAGCACGACACGCCAGCATTAACGATATTATTCGTCGAGCTCTTGTCACCGCCGGCGTACCAGCGATATTAGAACCAAACGGCTTGGTACGTGACGATGGGAAGAGACCAGACGGCATGACGTTGTTGCCTTGGAAGGCGGGTAGACCTCTGGTGTGGGACGCAACCTGTGTCGACACCCTTGCGCCATCTCATGTTCCAAGCACGGCGTGCTGTGCTGGCGCCGCTGCTGCGGCTGCTGAGACCCTTAAGCGGCGCAAATACTGTAACCTTATCGGTAACTACAGTTTTGAGCCGTTTGGGGTCGAAACGCTCGGGTCATGGGGCCCGAGTGCGCGTCTCCTTTTTAAGGAAATTTCTCGCCGACTGGTCGACACTTCACGTGACCAGAGGGCTGGCTCGTTCTTTGGCCAAAGAATTAGCATTGCCATTCAACGTGGCAATGCTGCCAGTCTTCTGGGCACGTTTCCGGATGACAGCGATGCGGACGAGTACTTCGACGTCTAAGTTTCCTTTTGTTTTGTATATTTATTTGTATAGTTAGTTAGTTCGTTAGTTAGTGGAAAAAGATATTTTAAGTTTTTTTAACATATAATTGTAATTGATATATCAAACTAATAATAAATTATATGGGTAGTGTTGTTTATTTTGTGTTTATTTTCATAAAAAGTCCGTAAAATTTGGATAATCCGGATTTTAAAACAGAACAGATTTGCATTCCCGCCGTGTAAGAAAAACTTAATCGATGACTGTCCACACCGCGGGCGAATACTCGTTTGAGCGACAAGAGCTATCAAAGAGAGTAGGTACCTACTCGCTCAGCGACGCTCGCTTAGAGGGCAGAATACTCGCTGAGAGACTCACGCTTAGTAGGTACATACGCATACCAGCAACTGCGAGTAATCGCTCGTCTCCGTCGCCTACTCGCTGCTCGTTGCTCGCCAACTCGTTTTTAACAGCTAGCACTACGCCACTACTCACTTCTCGATAATCGCTGGCGGTGGGACAGGTGCCTGAGCACGCGTAGTAATTTGCGTTGTGTGCCTTTTGTATTATCGTCATGTCATTGCAATACCTACTGGTTAGCGGTTTGGGTCCATTGAGGTAACAATAAATGTGAAGTATAAACGCCTGACGTTTTTAATGCCCCTTCACATGCCATGATAAGAGACACCAGTAAATTTCTATTGTCTTTCTATTTCTATAGTCGACAGCGAGGAGGTAGTGAATCAACATAAAATTAACTGACAGATTGTCAAATTCATGCAATTAACTAAGCCCCATTTACATGATGCGACTTTCTTCAATGTCTGCGGCAAATAGGGATGATGACTAAATTTTTTTTGTCCACCTGGTAGATTATTAAAAAATATTAGACACGTATTTTTTATTTTTTTACGTAATAAAAAGATTACGGCGATATATTGAGTTAAAATGTGGCATGACGTCACGCCTTGCTACATTTTATACTGCGTTATGACGTAGCGAGCCCCCACTCCCAAACTTTGCGTTTTATCTAAGTAATTTTATATTAATATAATAAAGTAAAAAATACAAGCCTAATATTTGTTTATTAAGTATCTGACTGACTGACTAAATATAATTTCTTTTTTTTTGTTCTTTTTTCTAATAGGGAAACTACAACTGACTTGCATCGTCTAAACATTGTATAAACGGTGCAACTTTTATTGTTGCTTCTACTTGTTGCAATTTAATAGCACTGTGTACCTGAATCAGATTTTACCTACCAGTTGCTTTTTCTACATTTTGCAACAAAGTGCTCAAAATTATTGTCATATCTAGTGGGTTACAGCCAATGACTATATAGCCTCTTTGGTTACAGCTGTTCAGGACCGAATATTCCAAGAATTCGAGCCTCCTGACATACAAACAAAGAAACCAAAATTTCTCGTTTTACGGGAAACAATAATATTTACAGTATGCAGTGGAAAACCAAGTCTTATTGTGGATGACATTTTGTTTTCAGATACAATTGTACAAAGGGAAATACAGCATAAATGCAGCCTGGAATACATCCTAAATGAACTGTTCAAACCACTTATAAATGCAAGATGAAATACAAAAGCACGACTGGTTTTGTAAAATTCATGTGTGGCTACTGCTGCAGTGCAGTTTCGATTTTTAATCAAGGGTAGGTTCATATAGTTGAATTCTTTGAGCATTGAATTGTTAATAGACCTGAAATAATTCTTTTTGTGCAGTAGTTTTTGTTCGTGGTTTATTACTAACCGCCGTGTAGGGCAGATGTCAGCCGTAACATTTTGTGTAGGTTGTACCCACAGTCCTCTCACAGTAAAGTTATTTTACCTCTGATTTTGCGTCATTGTCAAATCACAGTGATTTATAGTCTTGTCATAATAGGTTGGTGTTGGGTTGCTGCCACTGACAGGTCTGTCAAAAACACAGTAAGTAATCTTTAATCTCGTAGTCGCATTATGGTTGCTGCTGTCAAAAGTAACTGATTTATGAAAGGACTGTACCCAGGTATTAATATTTCAACGTGTTTTAAGAACAGACTGTCAAAAAAGTATGTATGTGTGACGAGACACTAAAACGTCGATTTTTAGCATAGCGTAGCTCATATTTTTTACTTCTACATAGTATATTATATTGTATTGTAATACATACCTATTATCCGCATTTGTTATAGAGTTATGCAACGATTTTCAGTGACTTATGGTTTTTCAGTAGCCCGGGGATCACTGCAAGTTATACTTGTAATTGGCCTGGTTTTAATTCCTTGTTCACTTTTCAATTTAACCATGAAACAGCAGGATAGGTAGTGTATTGTAGTGTAATTCTTCCGTGTTCTGTTTGCCCCATTAAACAAGATGCTATTTTTCTAATTGACACAACCTTGGGGCGTGCAATTAAGTTTTGCAAATAAGAGTTTTGTTTTGGGTGGTGTACAAAAATGCACTCTGCAGAAAATGTTTAAAAAATCAATGACATACACCTTCTATGTTCTAGCTTACTCTGTATCCTCCAACAAAGGGAATGACAAACGCCCTCGATCGTTCCCACTGATTGGTCCAGTCCAGTCTCTTTATGACAATACGAGGAGACTGGCTCAATGCTCCGGAAAAAGAAACGCGTTCACATGACGTACTTACGTCAGCACTGTGATTACATTTCATCCCTATCTCCAAAACCATAAAGTTGATTTTCCTCTGTTTTTGCGGAAAGTCTTCAAAATTTAAAACTACATTTGCGATTCGGTGCCGTTTCTCAGTGAATTTGGTAACAATAAAATGTTGAGAAGCGGATATTTTATTACTTGTTGTGTAGTTTAATGGCTATAATATTTAGACTTGGCGAGGTTCTGACGGTGATCTGTCAATGCGGAAATTGGATTTTAAGTGGGGAATTCCATTGAGGTCGTTTTATTGGAGTTTGATACATTGCGCTCTTTTTGAAAGCTTAAGTTTGGCTGGTGACCAGGTCTTGCGGGCAGTGGCGGTAGCTTCATAGAAGCCAAAAAGCCGGGCTTGCCCTAATAAAATCATAATTTACAACAACAAACGTAAGCCTATCAATTAAAAAAAATGTACTCTTCGTATTTTAAAGGTTTTCGTACTACGTTAGTAGCACGGGCAACTGAGGGATTTTGCCGATTTTGGCCTCAGTTGCCCGTTTTTTTTAATCGTAAAAAATCCTCGGCTTGCCCTAATTTTTATTCTTAGGCACGCCACTGCTTGCGGGCGCCCATTTCGTGCCTGAAAAAGTTTGTATTATACGTCTAGGTACTTCTTTGGTATCTATGTTGAACCCTTTTCACGTGATTAGTGTTTCAGTACCCTAATTGCGTAACAGACTCATCAATCAGTATCTGAATGATTTTTAAGCATATTGCTAATCCATTGCTTCATATGTTCGAAAAATTTGTCTGCTCAACAACGTAAATACCGCAATGAATGTTGTTGAACTGTCACAATGAAACGATTCCCACTGTAAGTGTGTTACGCAATTAGGGTGCTTTTGAGTTTTGTGCTGAACCGTTCGCATTTAATTCATGGTATGGAAGTGGTTCAGGTGGTCACATTGTTGGTAATGTAGAGATTATGACCTGCACGGTTTTAACATGCAACTTTTTCTAGTAATTATAAAGGTATTGACATAAAAATTATAAGATAAGCGTTGATACAAATAAAGAACAGGAATTAGGTGTCAGATTCGAGAAAAATATATCACGATGTAAAAAAATGTAGAACCGACAAAAAATATCGAAATAATACTGATGTTATATCACATGTTATGTCTGCCTCGTTAGTCTAGTGGTCGCAAGCGCTACTGCTGAGCATGAGGTCGAACAAAGTGTTATTGGGTTTTTCTATCAGGAATTTCTCAGTAGAAGCCCGGAGTCTGGATTTGTGCCCGGTAGATGGCAATAGGCTCGCCCCCTATTAAATGGGACTTAAACATAACTGGCGAAATGTGGGTGTACTATAGTTACACCTCTGCCTAACCCTTCGGGGAAACAAGGTGTGATGTTATGTTATGTGTTATCTATATCTATACAAAGAAATAAAATTGAAGTGTCTGTTTGTAATGTCAAAATTACAACTTCTACTAAATGCATAGGAAAGTATAAACGGTTCTTATAACAAAAAAGCAATTTTTAACATTTTTGTCTGTCTGTCTGTTTGTTCCGGCTAATCTCCGAAACGCCTGAACTCATTTTGACGGGACTTTCACTGGCAGATAGCTGATATAACGGCGGGTAACTTAGGCTACTTTTATTTTGGAAAACTAATTAGGGTTCCGCGCAAAAAAAAACTAAAACCCATGAAATTTTGATCAAAAAGTCGGATTTGAAAAATTCTTTTGGCATTCGGTAGCTCAATTCTCGAAGACAGTTATAGGCTATTTAACATCACGCTACGACCCTTAGGAGCCGAGCAAAAATAAAAAGTCAGATAGAACTCTAAGCGAAAACGAAGTAATAGCGCGCGCGGGCGATTCAACGCGACGGTTGGCGACGGGTCGGGGGACGAGGAAGTTTTATTAAAATGTGGCTGTTATTTTAGTATAGTGTGTATCTTACGACATCCACGCGAACGAAGTCGCGGGGCACAGCTAGTATCACTTACAAGTATTTTATTTACCTCGGTACTGTATTAACGGAGAGTTATTCCAGTACCCATCGTGTGTGCAGAGATATGTAGGTATTAATTTTTTATTACAACTTTAGTCAGTAGGTACGACGTTAGAACCTTAATTGTTCCTCGAGTTCTCCTGGTACTTCACCATCAGCTCCACTTCACCATAGGCATTGTGACGAGCTTACATTGCCTTAGTAATCATTTTAAAGTAATCGATTGCAACCCGTGTAATACTTATTATTGAGTTATTCCGGTGGCTATCTGTGGTCTTCATCATCAGTTCCACGTCACCAAATGGTGCTTTCCGAGAGAAAATGCACGAATCGCTATGCGTGTGCCTATGATATTTGAAGAGTCCCATAGACATGAAGCATACCCTTTCAAACAAAAAAGAATTTTCCAAATCGGTCTAACCGTCTTCGAGTAATCGGGGAACACATAAAAAAATTAATAAATAAAAGAATCCGATCTGAGAACCTCCTCCTTTTTTTGAAGTCGGTTAAAGAATTGTGAGTGTGAATCTGTGTACCATCCAATCAAATATAAGGGTGGGTATTAAAAAGGCTTAATTCATTTATTCGAGAGCGCTCTCCCGAACAAACCTAATTTTTAAAAACAAAATCCTCTGAGCCCTAATCACGTAGAATCCTATTACAGACCTTAATTACAGGCTTTCTATGCAAACTCGTTTTTACCAAAGAATTAAATCGTTAGATTTGCCATCACCGTACTCATGTCGCGAAAAAGTGCCCACACTGAAAAAAGTGAGCTCACACGCATAAACATACATATAAAATTCAAAGTGTATGTTTGTAATGTCCAAATAACAGCTTTTTACTAAATGCATATGACGGTACTTACAACAAAAAACATTTTTTAAAATTTTTGTCTGTGTGTTTGTTCCGGCTACCGATTTTGACGGGACTTTCACTGGCAGGTAGCTGATTTAACATTTTTTTTAAATACTGACATCCACTTTTTTAATTTTTTTTTATTTGAGATAGGTTTGCTCTTGACTCTAATCTAGGTCAGAGATGACAGATGACAGAGACAAAGTCGACGATGGAGCGAGCTTATCCAGAAGAAGCCTGTTAACTCTCACTTTGAAGAGATCGGGGTTGTATACGTTCGGAAACACAGACGCAGGCAGAGAGTTCCACTCCTTTGCTGTGCGCATCACAAAAGACATTTGGAAACGCTTAGTGCGAATTGGTGGAATAATAAATCCATGCAGTCGAAGCCGCGAGCAACAGCTAATTCCGTACGTATATGGCATTTCTACGGCGACTGGGTCATTGTGTGTGTCAGAAGGTGTCAAAACGAAACAGAAACGCAACCATCCTTCGACGCGGTAGGGCGAATCTAACTCTTTAAATCTTTGGTTGGTACTTTGTTCATTACGCACTCAAATTCGGTGATTGATGACATGGCTGGTACCTTATATATGTATCATTAATCTCAATAACCTGTGTCTGAAAAGACATGCGTTGGTATAATGAATTTGTGTTCGAGAACGTGGTTCGAATGAAAAATTTGTCAGTGACGTCTTGTTTTTAAAATAAGGAGGTGTTATTTAAATAACAAAACATATATAACATCACGCGTGTATTCCCCGAAGGGTTAGGCAGAGGTCTAGATGTTTAGATATGATTTACCTATTTAATTTTCATTCATTTGTTTTGTGTTCTTAATTTGAAATTGGCGGTTGTACAGAGTTGTTTCTGGTTTCCCGAGTAAAAAAAAAGTCCACAACGGGTCGGTAATTTATGACACCAAGTTTTACTAAGTACCCACCTAGCAATTATCACCACAAAGCATTTAAATCCTATCATATCATACTAATATTATAAACGCGAAAGTTTGTTAGGATAGATGGATGTTTGTTAATTTATCAAGCAAAAACTCCTGAACGACTTTGGATGAAATTTGGCACACAGATAGTTTATAACCTGGATTAACATATAGAATACTATTCATCCCAATATCCTTACGGGATCGAGACTTATGTGGTTGAAACCACGGGGCACTGCTAGTTTTTCATTTTCACATTTAATTTTCTGGGAAACAATCGCATGCTCGGATAACCACAAAGGAATTAAGTTGATGCCATGATCGATGCCACGGCCTGTCGAGGCCTGTCGCAGCATAGCGTGCGGCCACGCCTGTTGAGACCTGTCGTGACCTGGCGCGCGGCCACGCATGTTGAAGCCTGTCGTGGCCTGACGCATCGACGGCTCCCACGGCTTGTCAGCCTGGACTGGCGTGATCTGGCCTGTGAGAAGGCGGGCCGTGGGACCGCAGCATAAAACATGTTTCCGAGGAACTCAATTTCATCAATTAAATTCAATATTTTTGTAGCGAACCTGCAGTATACATATGTATACTTCGTATACATGCTGTTTTTTTATTGGTTAGAGAGCTGCCACGATAGTGTTGTACTCATCATTACGAACAACTTTTGTTCTGGGACCAAACCTAAACTCGTAAAAAAAAATGCTGTTCCCTACATTTAAATTCGCATCTCGTCAAAATGTAGGGAGCAGCTATGATAAATGATAAATGATTTTATTTCTGTAAGTAGGCTTATACAAACACTTCTATACGTCAAACATTTTTTTTTAAACTAGATGAAGCCGGCGTTTCCTATCTGACTACTCTGAGAAGAAAGGCCGAAACAAACTCAGAGGTCACAGTCTCTTTTAAAGTCCAGACATAATCTTGGTCAGATCATGTGAAGACCATGTAGATTGGTGTCTGAAATGGTCTTTTGAGCTGAATTTTTTTCGCGATTTCAAGTTTGGTCCCATAGTAAAAGTTGTTCATAAGGATGAGTACAACACCATCGTGGCAGCTCCCTAGCTAATAAAAAAGCAGCGTGTACATAGGGTTATTTTTAATTGGCTAGCTAAACTCCGCATACGCGATGGGTATCGATATCTAAACATGGTAAACTAAAAAAAAATATTTGACGATTTTATTTGTGGGTTCATCGACCGCAGTTATTGTAACCTCTTGAAATATCAGTTTTATTGTGTAAACTTCACAGACGTGATGGGTATCGATATCTCAACACGATAAAACATAAAAAAATAGTTTTTTTCAACTCATAATTATTCAAGTAACAACAGTAACAGCGGTCGTTGATCTAACAAAAAAACATCAAATCTTTTATTTTACTGTGTTTAGGCCGCTATCCCACTGGCGTTTTACGAGCGTTGGCGCTTCTCCAACGTCTGCGCAGCGCCAACCAAACGAACGTGTTTTTCTAGAACTTACGACGACACGTCGGTTACGCTTGCTACGACGGCGCAGCTAGCGTAGCAAGCTACGGAATGCTACGACGGCGCAGCTAGCGTAACAACACGGAATGCTACGACGGCGCAGCTAGCGTAGCAAGCTACGGAATGCTACGACGGCGCAGCTAGCGTAGCAAGCTACGAAATGCTACGACGGCGCAGCTAGCGTAGCAAGCTACGGAATGCTACGACGGCGCAGCTAGCGTAGCAAGGTACGGTATGCTACGACGGCGCAGCTAGCCTAGCAAGCTACGGTATGCTACGACGACGCAGCTAGCGTAGCAAGCTACGGTATGCTACGACGGCGCAGCTAGCGTAGCAAGCTACGGTATGCTACGACGGCGCAGCTAGCGTAGCAAGCTACGAAATGCTACGACGGCGCAGCTAGCGTAGCAAGCTACGAAATGCTACGACGGCGCAGCTAGCGTAGCAAGCTACGGAATGCTACGACGGCGCAGCTAGCGTAGCAAGGTACGGTATGCTACGACGGCGCAGCTAGCCTAGCAAGCTACGGTATGCTACGACGACGCAGCTAGCGTAGCAAGCTACGGTATGCTACGACGGCGCAGCTAGCGTAGCAAGCTACGGTATGCTACGACG
Source organism: Fissipunctia ypsillon (assembly GCA_947568875.1). Taxonomy (NCBI): domain Eukaryota; kingdom Metazoa; phylum Arthropoda; class Insecta; order Lepidoptera; family Noctuidae; genus Fissipunctia; species Fissipunctia ypsillon. The sequence continues at coordinate 18,408,455 of OX387658.1, forward strand.
GCGCAGCTAGCGTAGCAAGCTACGGTATGCTACGACGGCGCAGCTAGCGTAGCAAGCGTAGCCGACTGCGACGGCTACGAAAACGTAGCGGGAATAATTATGTACGAGTATAGGTACTAATATGCTAAAGAGCTAAAGAGTTTGTTTGAACGCGCTAATCTCTGAAACTGCTAGTCGGATTTGAAAAATTCTTTTTGCCTTTGATAGCCCAATTATTGAAGAAGGTTATTAGGAAGGCTATTTAACATCACGCTACAACTCTTAGTCAGAAAGAACGCTAAGCGAAACAGAAATAATAGCGCGGGCGGGCGATGCGATGAGACGAGGTGGGCCGGGAACATGAAATTTCACGCGGATGAACACGCGGGCATTATAAAATTAGCTTTAGTATTTTTGAACTGAGCGACAAAAGACAGTTAAGGATAGAAATTGTCTGTAAATGCTTTATTATCTTAAATATTATTCAGTCTAGACTGAAACGAAAGTCAACTAAAAGTTTAAATTACTTCTCTGAGGCATTATTTTTACATTATTTATCAATTTTCTTGAGAATTCACGGTCCGATAGTTCAGTTGCCTGATTAATGTCGAACGAAAGTGATTTTGTTCTTAAGTATTTGATGAAAATGTATAATATAAATCGGATATTTTTTTTCAAATAAGAAATCATGTATGTTTAAGTAAAATAAAATATTTTGAATTTGAATTGAACAATTATTCAAGATACTGAAAACTAAAATGGCACATGTTATATAGACTCCGCGAACACCCATAAGCATACAACATCATTATGTTGATAAGACTTAAAACTTACAAAAAGGAAATCATGACTAAAGCCGCCGATAATTAGACGCTTCACTTTTTGTTCAAGTTTGCCTTTCATTCGGCATCTTTCACTCGAAGTGAAACGTCTGCACACAAAATGAATGAAAAGTGAATTAATTAGAAAACCAATACAAGGATGTTGGATATCGGCACTCGGCATTTCACAAATTGACATGAAAGGAGAAAATTAACGTTCATTCCTATGTAATATTGTCGGAGTAGTGTGAACGTGGAATGAAACAAAAATTAACCTTCACTCTAGTGAACCATTCGATCGGGTGAAGCGTCTGATATCGGCTTAAGTATTTCCTATCAACACAACCACCCTAAAAGATAAAAACTACCACAAATAAGACACTGGTTATTTTTTAAACCTCTTTTCTCTTAACCTTGATATTTTTTAGGGTTCTGTACCCGAAAGGTGCCAAACGGAACCCTATTACTAAGCCTCCGCTGTCCGTCCGTCCGTCTGTCAGCGGGCTGTATCTCATGAAACGTAATAGGTGGACAGTTGAAATTTTCACAGATTGTGTATTTCTATTGCCGCTATAACAAAAAATAATACAAATAAAATAAAGTTACAAATGTCATTGTCTCGTCATTGTCTAGAACTCATCGAGTAGAGTACAAATATAATTTTTATATCATTTTTTTTTTTTTTTTTTTTTTTAATTTTTTTTTTTTAATTTTTTTTTTTCTTCGAAAATGAATAAATAGGGGGCTACAAAAGTTGTCAGTTTTAGACAATTTTTGTACGAGCTCTGTCGCAACAACTGAACTAGTTAGGAATTTGAAACTTCTGGTGACGACCGAACGATGTTTATTAGGTTAGTATGAACAGTGTCGGGGTCCTGTGACCCCGAACAAAATAGCCAGTGCCTCTTTGTCTAATTGATTGTATATCATGTACCATATTCTGTATTTAATCAACAAATTTGTTTAAATATGGGCTATATTCTGCAACTGCAAAAAATAACTTTGTAATTCACAATATCATTATGAAATACAAAGTTAATTTTGCGATTGTTAAAATTTAAGATGAAAAATTTTCTTCGTTTAGTGTTTTTTTTTTAAATAAGTAGTGTTAAATATTGTACGGTGGTACGGAACCCTTTCTTTGCGAGTCCGACTCGCACTTGGCCGGTTTTTTTATAAGCATGTGTTTCAGTTCGTCGCAAAATACGCGCTTTGTCGTGGAGTTGCGGACACCAGGAGCTAGACCACTACCTCTTAAAGAGGTATTATTGTAATCTTACTTCAGTGTGGGATAGAGATGGAGCTAGACGTCCTGTATAGCTCCATCTGTTTCTCACACTGAAGTAACATTAAAATAATACTGCTTTAAGAGGTGGTGGTTGGCCCCCTGCCCGTATTACTTACCTACCTAGATTCCATTAATTCTTTCAAATTAGAATTTTTTCACAGTTAGTAAAAAGCCAAGTTAATAAAACGTACTTAAAATAAGAAAAAAATCTTAGCCAATTTCGACTTCGCAGTCATTGTTTCTACATAATGAGTGTTTCCACTAAAAATATTGCTTTACACGACACCTTAACGTCACAAATATTCAAGTCACGAATCCGAACGATGCCGAAATTATATCTCCTTTCATCCGAGCAATTTGTTGTGCGTACGGGAGAGGCAGGCGTGTGAAATATCGACTGACTTTTGGCTCAGGAAAGACAGTTATTTGTCAACGACAAGTTCCTAGGAATGGTGTACACGATCGACTGGACATAATTATTTTTTGCGAAACGGTGCAGAATGTTTTGGTGGCATCGTCATCCTAATATTTTACCAATCATTTGGTGGACTGGTCACCAGTGCTTTGCGATGGAACTGTGCTAGGGCGTTTACGACAAAAAGTTTACGACAGGAATCGTGCATTGCCTGGGCCAGTCCACTCAAAGCTGTGTGGTCTTTCCTCAAAAGACTATCTCAGACAGTAATCTGCATGGTCCTTATATGACCTGACCAAGATTATATTGTCTAGACTTTAAAACAGACTTTGACCTCTGAGTTTGTTTCGGTCTTTCTTCTCAGAGTAGTCAGATAGGAGAAACACCGACCTCATCTAGTTATAAAACAAAATTTATTTTTGACATGAAGGTGTATTAAAGTGATGTAGGCAGAATAAAAGAGAACTGTTTAATTCAACGATTCGTGTAATAATACCAATAATTAGTGTGTGCATTTACAAATACAAGGTAAGGCGAACTGCACACTATACCTCCCCTTAAAACAAAAATGTTATTATTACTTAGTACATAATGCATTTTTTTAAGCTAATCTAACAACACAACATTTAAAAAAATATACTTTTAAACATTACATTTTATTAAAAAAATACATCTTATGTACCAATTACCAATGTATTTTAATTTACAAACAGTTTTGTATTATTTTTATGAATTACACATTCTTTGACATCTTTTAATTTTTTTACATTTGGTGATACATCTTCAATGACTCTGAATGGTCCTAAATAAATTCCTCTATATGGAGCTGATTCTAATTCTTCTGTATTTTTTTTTAAACATCTTCACTTTCCTTCTTCTAATTTTTCGTCTTCACAAACTCCTATCAGTATGAATCTTCAGGATTTCTTCAACTACTCGTACAGACATCTTCGCTTTCACGTAAGTTGCAAAATTTTAATTGCTGGCTAAGGGTCGCCATGTATTAGAGTGATGTAGGCAGAATAAAAGCGAACTGTTAAATTCAACGATTTGTGATGTGCAGTTACAAATACAAGGTTAGGCGAGCTGCACACTACATAGATAAAAGTGTTGAACCAATTTACCACTTATCACGAATCTTCCTGGCACAACTAAACTTTTTCAGTTGTATCTCCGTAGTTGTTGTCCATATAACATACCACAGTCTGCAGTCTATTTGGTAAAACTCCCGAAGAGGGTTCTCCAGATATTTTATTGTAATTATACGAAAAATTTCGCACTCATTGTTAATGCTACTGCTGTTTTGTAGGTACTTACCAATATAACTAAAACGATTCGGCTTCAGATAAACACCAGTTCTAATACGAATTAAAATCATTCTAACATCGCTGGGCGATTAAGAATTTCAACGGAGGGAAACAATGTTCTACGATAATCAACATTCAAGTAAGAAAATCCACATAAATTCTAAAGTTACATAAAAGTCTCTAAACGTGATAAAAATCGCACGCACGTACGATCCATTACATTTTTCGCCCTGAAGTGTAACGTAAAATAGAATTAATATTATACTAGATAAAGTTGACATTCGTTTACTACGGACGTGAAATGACTTCATAAGGGGGAAAAAGATTTTCTCTAATAGATTTCTTTGGATACAGCTGCGACGTGGACATTATTTTTGGTCGTCTTGCTTCAGGAGATTACCTGCCTGTCGCTTACCTGTCTTTCTTAGTTAAAATGATAGGCCCTCTATCTATTTATTTTATTATTTATACACATTCGTATACACAGTATAATACATAGAGATACTATATAATTATAATTTTGAGTACAAAGGTACTGCTTATTTATTAAGAAATTTCTTCCAGCAGACCTGCGAAAGGAGGAATGAAAAAGAAATGTAGACAATAGTGTGTCAGCTAGGATCGCGGGATGTTCGAAAAGAGGGCAATCCGTGCAATCTATAAAATGGGTCCTCGTGAGTCCCTTAGAGACAAATTCAAAGAGATTGATATACTAACTCTGCCTTCTCTTTATATCTTAGAAAGTATTTTGTATGTTCGAAAAAACTTAGGACTTTTCAAAATCAGAAGCGATTCCCATAATATAAATACACGTAGTAAACATGAAATTGTGATACACAAATTTAGATTAACTAAAATATGCAAGTCATTTCTTCTAAACAGTATCCGCTTTTATAACAAGTTGCCAAAGTTGGTTACAGAACTTAGCGATGGAAAGTTCAAAACCCACATCAAACGTGTCCTTATTAAAAAAGAATATTATAAGATTAAAGACTACGTTGAAGACAGGGAAGTTTGGCGCTAGCAGGAGGGACTGCACATGTGACTTCACTGGTACCTCAATAACAGCGTAACTATTTATGTAAATGTCTATTAACTGCTCCCAAATTACTTTAATTTAATTTATTTTATTGTTTTTTTACATGCTTCCAGAACATAATATTTTCATTATTTTACATTATATATTGTAATTTTACATTATATAGTAGAAAAGATCTGGATCTGGATCTGGAGTCTGGATTTGTGCCCGGTAGATGGCAATAGGCTCGCCCCCTATTACATAGGACTTAAACATAACTGGCGAAATGTGGGTGTATTATAAGTACATCTCTGCCTAACCCTTCGGGGAAACAAGGCGTCATGTTATGTGTTATGTTATGTATATTATATAGTCTTGTTTTTTAAATAGATTCTTTTATATTTTGTGAATGTGAGAACGCTGTAGGCTTTGTAGACCATTTTCTATTTTGTTAAGTACCTTGGTACTTGTTGACAGGCCTACACTGTCCTCCCATACTTAATAACACTGTAATTTGAAAACATTGTAAAAGTCAATTATTTTTAAAAGAGTAACCATGGAGTTTCTTGCCGGCTCTTCTCCATAGGAAACGACCAATTGGAACCGTGCACTTAGCTTCTGACGTTTCATAAGTGCCCATGTAGGCTTATGTGAAATAAAATATTTTGATTTTGATTTTACTGTGGCCTCGGCACAGGTAACTGAGGGAACACGGATGGGTTTTAGACAGTAAAAGTCTGACACGCCCTCCACTCCGCCCAGAGCGGGAGAAGTCATTCAAATGACTTCCCATCCAAAAAAAAAATTGTGTGTGAGAATAAGAAGAGAAAAATATGAATATGCGAAGTCTTAAGCTAATAGTAGATTATGCACCAAGGGGATAAAGCAGTGTCTTATGTCGCGGACGCCGTATTGAAACCCGAGTGTAACGAAGGATTCTAGTGTGTAAACTGCCGAGCGAAGCGAGGGAGTTAAGACAAGAATCCTGAGTGCAGCGAGGGATTCAAGCTCGCCCAAAACGAAGGCACTTTTATCCGCAAGGAGAATACTCTACTTTTCACACCATCTACGAGACAATAAAAAGCACTAGCATCAAAGTAAATTGCAATTACAGTTAGTAGATTTATTTAAAATCAATTAAAAGTTAAAGGAAATGTTTGATACATTAGACTAGTTGTGAAAATACATAGTTATGTTTATTCATCCCAAATCATTATGTCCTGTACTGTTTATTTTTTTTACCTTATTTATCTTATTTTTTTGTTTTTATTATCAATTACCTAAATCTAAATTAACTTATGCTGAACTAACTTGTCCGCATGGAACCTCGATCCATTCTGTATCTGGAGAAGGGCGTTGCTAGCTGCGCTGCAGTTTTATACTTTTGCAGCTATCATCGTTTTACTTGTTGTACTTAGTCCTGTGTTATTATTCCAAAATAAACTTTATTTATTTATTTATTATTTATTTTTATTCGGTACATTTATTGAAGTTGAGGTAGAGTTTATTTGAGTATTACTATTGAGTAAAATTTCAGAAACTTGGGTCTGCTGAGGATAATTTTAGAACGTGCATATTGGTGAAGTGGTGCTTGAGGCAGCGGGCTAGATGAATAATGTTTTGGTGTGGATGATTGCGGTGACAAACGTGTCCAAGGATCAGTTCTGTACGGTGTTTTTAGATTGATGTTGTCCCCAATGCGGCAGCTTATTTTATCCTTATTCTGTAAGTATAGAATTTTCAATGTCCAATTTTTTTTTCTCTTCTACTGCATTCATTCTAAAAATCAAAATCACCTGTAACAAACAAAAATAGGCAGGTAGGGTATTAAGGAGGAAGGTAAGTTATGTACGAGTACTTACTTAAAAATCAGCTGTTCCCTATTATATGACGACACGAGACGGATGAGTTATGTTCGCATAACTCGTCCAAATGTAGGGAACACCAGATTTTTTTTCGCGATTTCAGGTTTGGTCCCATAGTAAAAGTTGTTCATAATGATAAGTACAATGACCCTCTAGAATGATGGAATATCAAAAGAAACAAGTTTTATAAATACCACAGTTTAGAGGAAAGGTAATGAATGCTCTTTTATTCGAGATTTGAATGGAGGAACAGTTTTTAAATCACGAATGCTAGGTGGAATTGAGTTCTACAATCTTACAGCATGGTAAGAGAAGGAATAAGAATAGTAGCCAGTTTTATGAGGATGTGATTTAAGGTAGGATCTAAAGGGTGTCTCAGTAAGAGTGCACTTTTTAAAATTGGAATATTTTTTTTCATGCAAGTGGCAACTCTGAAATTTGACAGCTGTCACCTCTGTTTATTCCGATTATTAAAAACGGAGCGCTTTTCGAAAGAACAACGCGTTATAATTGTGAAAACTCATTACAACGGTGAACGGCATTCGTTACAGGAATATGATAACGGACTTCTTGTGGCCTCAACTGGACGGCATGAATCTGGACAACATGTGGTTTCAGCAGGACGGCGCAACCTGCCACACCGCGCATGAAACAATCGACTTATTGCAGGAACGATTTCCAGAACACATTATCTCACGAAATTCTGATGTCAACTGGCTACCAAGATCGTGCGATTTTTTTCTTTGGGGTTTTGTGGAATCTCGGGTTTATGCGAATAAACCCGAAACAATTCCTGAGCTCAAATCGGAAATCCAACGCGTCATCGGTGAGATACAGCCACATCTCCGTGCAAAAGTCATGGAAAATTTTATGAAAAGAGTAATGGCCTGTCATCGGAGCCGTGGGGGTCATTTGCTGGATATTTTATTCCATACTTAATCGGAACATGTCTTCTTTACAATACAATAAAAATATCACAACTCTGTCATAAATACTTGTTTTTATTTTAAAATGAAAAAGTGCAGTCTTACTGAGACACCCTTTATCTATCTCCACCATAATATTATAATTTAGGAAGTGTCTTTGGAATATAACCCATATTTCTGAATAAAAGTCGTATTTCCACCAGAAAATTCTCTGTACTTGTGTGCAATTTAGAGCCATAAATATTCGTGTACTAGACCACCATTCCTCTTCAAGAAGACAAGCTTGATGTTTTATTTTTATCCAAGGACCAATATAATAAAATCAGTCCTCGCTTCGAAACTCCATTTAGAACATCCCTAAACACACCCACGTTTCATCAAAAACAGTCTATTCATAGTAAACAGTAAACACCAGACACACTTTATTCCACCTAATAACCATCGTCGACCGTTAATATTCTCAACAATCGCTTTATGCTCGCCGCATCATATTGTTACTAATTTTTCATATCTTTTTGAAGTTTTAACAAAAGCTGCTTTAAGCTGCTTTAAGATTAAAGTACGCTCGGAACCGCAATATAATTTTATTTAAGAAGATTAGTGGCTAGTGCTATTTATCGACGGTTCTTTGGAAGATATTGTTCATTTTTGTTACAAAGGGCTTAGGTTCTCTCTGCTTTGGGCAAGTAGTTTCGCTTCAATTAGTTGCTGAAGTACATTTTAGTGTTTCAAAGATTAGTAGAAAAGGGGGTGCTTTATTTTTTGTAGTTTTCATACAATTAACCGGGCATAAAACAAGACTGCTACAAAAAAATCCAGATGGAAAAACCAAAATAGGTAATGCTTACGCCCACTGCCCCACTGTCAGCACACCATTTGTTCAACGAGGTGGAAGTTTTTGTTTTTTTAGGGTATATTTACGTATTGGTTGGGTTTTGAACTCAGGACCTCTCAAGTCTGACTTTTATGCATAGCACGGAATCGCCGCGCCGGCAGCGAAAGAGGCGGTATCTACAGTACGGCCGTCGAGAGAATGCGTTTCTGATACCTATCAGTTGGACAATTTCTATTTGTAATAAGGATCAAATTCGCAAAGCACATATTCGATAGTATGAAACTGACGGGTGTCAAGGATGCGTTCTATCGACGGCTGGACTGTAATAATATTCGTAAAAAAAATAAAAAATAAATAAACATTTATTTCGCTTTCACCTTATTGTAAATACCTACATTCTGAGCAAATAAATGAATATTCTATTCTAAGGCGTCTTAAAAATAAGAAGAATATGACATCTGATAAATCCTTTATGGGAGACTGGTATCTGCACTAGGAAAACCTGTCAGACAGATTACCAGCCCCCTCCAAAAACAGTGTTTGAGTATTAAATCTTAAAGATAATTTTAAACAAATTATTTTAACCTTTGGTAGGAGAACACAGTAAAAAAAATTATAAAGGAAGAAAAAGATACAAAATTAAAAGTTAGTATTGAAGATTGTGGGTACTAGTGAAGTGCGGTGAAGTGTGGTGTGGTAAGGTGTAGTGTGGTGTGGTGTGGCGTGATGTGATGTGACGTGATGTGATGTAGTGAAATTTGGTGTGGTGTGGTGAAGTGTGGTGTGATGGGCACGCTGAAAACATATTTATCTTAAAACAGTTAGGAGGCTTTCAGTGCTATCGTAATCAAGGTTCATTAGATCCGTGGTGAGAATTTGCTTGCACTTTGCTTTAGTGCACAACTTCCGTCTTGTGCTTACCTTCTTCAATGTCGCCTGTTTTTATCATTGTAGTTCAATATTAACTAGAAACTTTTTGCCCGCTAAGACGAAAACTATGCTTGTGCAGACTTTGATTTTCCCTATCATTGACTATACTGACGTGTGCTACTTTGACTTGAATGCGGTGTTGCTGGATAAGCTTGACAGACTGCTTAACAATTGTATCCGGTTCATATTCAACCTCAGAAAATATGACCATGTGTCGAGCTACAGGTCTGAGCTCAAATGGATGCCCATTCGCCAGAGAAGAAATTTGCGTGCTTTGACCACGCTTTTCTCCCTTCTTAACTCTCCCACTCCTCCTTCTTATCTAGTGTCTCACTTCCAATATCTATGTTCTTCACACGCTAAGAATCTTCGTTCTTCTAACAATCTTCTCCTACTCTGTCCTTCTCATACTTCTGACTTTGTTCATTCTTCCTTTCATATTCAGTCCATTCTTCTTTGGAATGCGCTACCTCTTGACATCAGGATGGCCACCAGTCGGTATGCATTTAAGCGGAGATTGCGGAGTTATTTTCAAAATAAATAGCGTAGAGTCATCTCAAAACCTCTCTCTCTTGAATTTGTATATAATATATATATATATATATAATATAGGTATATATTATAGTAAATATGTATGTATGTGTATTATTAAGTTTATGACTTATTTATGTACAAATTGTTCCATTTCTAACAGAGCACCTGCCATCTAATCTCTTCACCACCCTTGGTTGACTGGTAGAGAATGCCTAAGGCATTAAGTCCGCCTTTGTACTTTTTTAAGTGTGAAAAGTTTAAATAAATAAATAAATAAATAAATAACTAGAGCAAACACCGCGAACAAAATTTTTGCGCATCATGTTGTTGTCCGGGAGCGCAAACGTCCGTACATCACGGTTGTCACATTTGACATCTGCGGTACATAGTGGTTCTTCAGTGTGGGACAGCAAAATGTTGCGCAAAAATTTTGTTCGTGGTGTCGGCTCTAGTTTACATTGAACCTCAATGGGGAAGGCAACTGTCAAAATGGCGCTTTCGTAGCTAGTTCCCAACACAAGCCAATAATACAAGGCGTGAGGTGGTTTTATGTTATTTTTGCGAAAATGATGCGTTGTTGTGTTACTAAATACTCCGAAATTGGAGTCCACCATTTCCCGATAGACCCTAAAATTAAAAGATGGTGACTTAAAGCTATTCGTAGAGATGTTTTATAAATTAAACAGAGTAGAAACATTTTGGAGAAAGTGACTTTGAGGATATATTTATGGTTTTAAATTTCTGACACTTTCCATATCATTTACTTGATTTAAAATATTGAAATCACCGAAAATAACGAAATAGCAAAACAAAAGTTAACTCATGACTGAACGAAATGTCAAACTTATTGTAGGCCGCGGGGACCTAGCTATGATCACGCCATGTACAATTAGCTTTGCCCGACCTTCCCCATTGTTTTTATACGAGTAAACGTTGTCACGCTTGGTTAATATAGAATGTGTTGACAATGCCGACTCTGGACGCAGCCGCCGAGACGTGTCTGTGCTCTATGGATTTTTATCTCTTTGCTTCCCAGTCACGGTGCTACATTTGATCTTCCTCTTTATCTTGCATACACGTACCTACTCATCCTCTCTCCTACTCATTTCTAATCCCATCCAGTGTTACACTACACCACGTACTATTATGTTTATGAACGACGTAAGGACGTTTATCTACCGCAGTTATCACCGGGACATCACTGAGAAACGAGATTATTCGACCCGAGCGTGACGTCCCGGTGACGGCGATCGTGTGTCCACAACAAGCGAACTCCGCGGTTCAATATGTTATGATCCCTGTCAGAATATCAGCGCTGCGGTATTTGTTTTTGTATTTTCAAATATCGCAGCATTATGCTGAGATAGGAGCCTTTTTGGCCTCGCACAGGTCTTCTTTGTTTTGTTTTTTTTTATTCTTTCTGTACGAGCACTTGTTTGCTGGTACGTGTGATAAGTTGAAATAGAAGAAAAACTATTCTTGCTGACTTCTTTATAAGTTATGTATTAATTGTAACACAGGTGTTTACAATAAAACGGTCGAAAGTGTACTCAACAATATTACTTGCTATGCTAGACTAAACAAAAACCGGGCCATAGGCGACGGCGACGGCGGTATCTGGACAAGATCAAACGTGTTTTTTTTTGCCGGCACATATCGGCACGTCACAATCTCAAGCCAAGTTCTAGCGGTCGCGCCGAACTATTCGAAACTTCGGCGGCCGGGAACGGCGCTCGGGTGACGGACGTGTGGTGGACACGCAGCCATAGTAAATATATGTATCGCTACTTCGGTGCCGTCATTTCGTTCTTGGTGACGTTCAGGTGACGGCTGCGGTGGACAAACACACTTAGAATGAAATATTACAATCATTCTAGCCTTTTTTTTTTTGTGGATGGGAAATCATCAAATGACTTCTCCCGCTCTGGGCGGAGCGGGAGGGTGTGTCAGACTTTTACTGACTGAAACCCACCCGTGTTCCTTCTGTTGCCTGTGCCGGGGCCACGGTAACTCTTTCGAACATCCCGCAACCCTAGCTGGCATCGGCCCTAGCGGACCCCGTCAATAGTGCTGACATCTCTTTGAGGCGCGCGTGGAACACAACGCGCCGTCGACTCGGGCAATCATTCTAGCCTGAAGTCGTGTTTATAATCAGAGGAGCTAATCATAATAACAATAACCGTCAATTCTCTGAAAGCCTGTCTGAAGCCGCGGGAACATGTAAAGTATACACTATCGTATGTTAAGATTAAATTAATTTATGGAATAACCAAACACTTAGTTTCGAAGATCAGGTTTCTAAGATATTGAATAATATTATGTACATAATGTAAACAGAATGGGAAAAAAAACGACAAAGATTTGACTCCTTAAAAAGTCCAAAACTACTTATTTTAACATCATTGATAAATAATAAAAACTGCTTACATGAACATGATACTTAGTGATTTTGAAACTCATTTTTGAATGAGGTTTTATGAGATTTTTTTATGATGATGTTTTTTTTTTTTGAGCGAGACGTATGTACGTAGGTACTGAGAGAGACACAAATAACAAAAATTAAAATAAAATGTATTCAGTTACAAACTGAGAAAATATAGTGAAATATAATAAAAAGCTGTTCTCCTATGTGAAATTGGCACCTTACATACGCAAATAGAAATTTAGGCTAGAGCTGAGAAATACATCGTATTGAATCTTTGAGGTACTCTTTGATGCAGGTGAAACTTTTAGATATAGGTACTGTAGCGACCAGCCACGATACATAGGCAGGTCACTATCTATTATGTGTGCGGGGTCTCGACTTCGAGGTGTGTTGGGGAAACTTTGTGGTGGTTTACAAATATGAAGACCGTTGCGCTATACGAACTGGTTTATTAGCTATCAAAGCTATAATTATAATACATACACTGGGGCTAATATTACACTCTCTCGACATAGAACAATATGACTATCCGTCATAATTTTTCACCTATTCTAAATTCCAATTGAAACCAGCGTTTGTCTTATCAGCCAATGTCATAATCCAAAGAGGATTCATGCGGAAGGCCGGCTCAACCAAGGCCTCTACAGTACTACTACGTTAGTACACAGTACACTTTCACCATCATCATCCTCTCTGCCTGCCTTTTCCCAACTATGTTGGGGTCGGCTTCCAGTCTAACCGGATGCAGCTGAATACTAGTGTTTTATACATGGACCGACTGCCTATTTGTCATCCAAAACTCGGCTACTGACTGCTGGTCTAGTGGTCGCAATCGCTACTACTGAGCACGAGGTCGGGAAAAGTGCTATTGGGATTTTCTATCTGGAATTTCTCAGTAGCAGCCCGGAGTCTGGATTTGTGCCCGGTTGATGGCAATACGCTCGTCCCCTATTATATTACATGGGACTTAAACATAGCTGGCGAAATATGAATGTGCACATCTGCTTAGCCCTCCGGGGAAAAATAGGCGTGATGTTATGTTATTGTAATTGCTAGCACAAGTAGTACGATATTTTAACAGATTCAAAGGGATTTTAGTTCTTCGAAATTAATTAATCGTTGGCTAATAAAATTGTTGAAAAATTGATCAACCGCATGTCAAAATTTTAAATTTCGTGTTTGTTTGTCAATTTAATAAATGGAATATTCTTTTAAGTACTAAGAAATGTATGATTTTTAACAGACTAGAAAAAAGGAGGAGGTTCTCAAATCGGTTGTATTTTTTAAATATTTGTTACCTCAGAACTCCATCATTACCGACTAGCTTTTGCCCGCGGCTTCGCCCGCGTGGATGTCGGAAAATATCCCACGGGAACGTACCGGGATTAAAAGTACCCCTATGTTTCGTTATACTCTATTGGTTTTCGCGGCGGACGCCAGAAAGCTCCCAGTCGGCATGATTTTTTTGGACATTTTCAACATTCATCATATCATCATATTTCCGCCAATTTACATGAAACCATAATGATTTATACACTTAAACCTTCCTCATGAATCACTCCGTCCATTGGTGAAAACCGGATAAAAATCCATTCGGTAGTTTTAGAGTTTATCGCGTTTAGAAAGACAGACGCGGCGGGAGGACTTTGCAAAAAGAATTTGCAAAACTATTATGCCGCTCAATAACAAATATGAAATAACTTTTGATCAAGTGAACCGATATTAACAAAAACTTGTTTATATAAAAAAAAAACAACCGACTTCCAAAAAAAAAAAACACTACAAAGTGAAAAATAATATTGAATAACATACAAGTTTTGAGCATACCTTCCGGCAAGCTCATGAACACAGACTTCATAGTCACGTGAATATCGTGGCAACTCCTTGACATCACTGAATTAGTGCGAACACTAAAAAGGGTAAAACTTTTTGAGTTCCTTTAGTGCAGTGTGAGCGATTTTAAACTGTACTGCAAGTGCTATTATAAAGATCACGTGCCGTCCCCTTGACACAAAGTGAATAAGAAAGACGTTATTGGACAATTTCTTAGCAGTTTAAGTTATAAAACGTTTCCACGGGGGCTTGAAGTCTATAATAGACGTCAAAACAATACAACTTCTATTGTGTCGTCTGCAAAAGCATTCATAGTAGATTATGCACCAAGGGGATAAAGCAGTGTCTTATGTCACGGGAGCCGTATTGAATCCCGAGCGAAGCGAGGGAGTTAAGACAAGATTGCTGAGTGCAGCGAGGGATTTAAGCTCGCCCAAGACGGAGGCACTTTTCTCTCCGAGGAGAATACTTTACTTTTCACACCACCTACGAGACAATAAAAAGTAATAGTACTAGAATCAAAGTATTTATTAAAATTACAATTACAGTAAGTAGACCTATTTAAAACAATTTAAAGTTAAAGGTAATGTTTGATACATTAGACAAGTTGTGGAAAGACTAAGTTATGTTTGTATTCGGTACATTTATTGAGCTTGAGCTAGAGTTTATTTGAGTATTGCTATTGAGTAAAGTTTCAGAAACTTGGGTCTGCTGAGGATCATTTTGGGTCGTGAAAGTTGGTGAAAGCGGTGTTGGCGGTAGCGGGCTAGATGAATAGTTTTGATGTGGATGGATCCGGTGACAAAGGTGTCCAAGGGTCAGTTATTGACGGTGTTTTAAGTTTGATGTGGTCACCAATGCGGTAGCTTATTTTGTCCTTATTCTGTATAGACTTTTCAATGTAGTCCTACGCTACTGCATCAGATTTCCAGCCACCGTGTCTTTTAATCTGGGTCATGTCTGCTCCTGAATCTGCCAATAGAGTAGCCGATGTTCTCCTAAAGTAATGGCCCGTGTAGAGCTCATACATACATACATACATACATACATACATACATACATACATAATCAGTCTATGTGGTGTAGAGCTCGTCATTTGTCAAATTCAGGTATTTCGCAATTTCTTTCGGCAAGGTGCTGATCTTATTTTTGTCAATGACGTGCCTGGTGCACTTGCCATTATGATAAGCTACGAAACATCTCTTAGTGTTATATTAGAGGGGTACAGAGCGTGGTACTTTTCGACAACTCTTATGAATTCTCCACAGACTACCTACGAATGACCGTTATTTGATTTAGTATCTGACAAATTTACCAGCAACAAATTATCTGAATGTTTTTCCATATCTTCGATTTTCATGTTTAAGAGTTTATTTCCACGACAAGCGCCATTCATTTCCAAAATCAAGGCCACCTGTAACAAAAATAGGCAGATAGTTTAGTAAATAGGAAGGTAAGCTACGTACTTTAATATATTCATTATTGTGTATTAAAAGTTTAACTTTCTTAGATTTGATTGAAATATATAATTGTAATAATTTACACATACACCTAACAAAGGTTTACAATTACATTTTACTTAGATAGAGCGCAGAAATCTCGACGTTTTGACATGTCAAAACATCACATCTGATCGCACACAAGCTATCGATGCATGAGCACCGATAGTATAGTGAGTAAATATTTATAGCTATTTTACCTAGTTACTAAAAATTCAATCATTAATTAGGTACTTACTTTTGTGACAAGATAGCTGTGGTCAGGGGCTTCATTTAGCAACGTTTCCACATTTTGAGCTATGAAAACTTTTGATTTCTTAGCACGATGTCCTTCCGATTTCCTTTTTATAATAAAACATGCCAATAATATGGTTTATGTATTAATTTGAATATTATGTTTAATGCTTATTGTTGACCTGAGCATCGATTAGATGCACCATAGGCCACTTGGCTTCTTTGTACATGAAAAATGCTTAGACTGAAAACACTGATTCAGATACAGAGTACCAGCCTTTTGGGCACTTTTCCCATTGACAGCGATGCGGACGAATTGTTTGATGCCCAATGAGCTCTTCCCCCTTTTTTATTTTTTTATTGTATACTTGTACATAATATATGTAAAATATTAGTGTTATCTTGTACCTATGTAGTAATTAAGAATTATAAATAAATTCCGTATTGTATGATACAGAGTTGACGCCCTTTATAGTTTTCCATTTGTAAAAATCATCGTAGGCTTTCATATACAATTTCTTGGACTTTTCTGGGAGTACATTGTTGGCAATTACTATCGTCACTCGACATTTTTGTGAGAATTTGTTGTATAATAATTTGTTGTAGGTTGTTTAGCAGCAAAGCGAGTTGCAGTATTCGCGCCTTTTTTATTTGTGTTCTACTCGTGGTGGCTAGTTCGATTTTCGAAAGATTTAATTTTTAGTGCAAGTCTCGATGGTAAATGCATGGAATGGGGAAGGTCGGGCAAAGCTAATTGTAGATGGCGTAATCATAGCTAGGTCCCTACGGCCTAAAATAATTTGGACATTTCGTTCATTCATTCCATTTCATGTTCATTCATGAGTTTGGTTTTATTTCGTTATTTTCGGTGATTTCAATATTTTTATTCAAGTATTTGACCAAGAACGTGTCAGAATTTAAAACTTTATATTTTCCTCATAGTCAATTTCTTCAAAATGTTTCTGACCCTCGTGTTTAATTTTTTCAATATCTCTACGAATAGCTTTAAGCCACCATCTTCCAATTTTAGGGTCTCTCGGTAAATGGTAGACTTAATTTCGGAGTATTTAGGAACACAACAATGCGTAATTTTCGCAAACATAAAATAAAACCACCTCGAGCCTTGTATTATTAACTTGTGTTGGGAACTAGCTACGATAGCGCCATTTTGACAGTTGCCTTCCCCATTAGTATGTACCTACTATGATAAATGTTTGCATGCGGCTTTTACCTGAGTTTCCAAATTCAAATCACATTATTGACCAGCGGGTCATAATGAAATCCAGTACAATATTAATGCCCAGTTAGATCCCAGGGCTTTAATGACTTACTCTAGGTTAGGTTTGTATGACATATAATTTGACATTGTCGAGCAGGTGGTGTGAAAATTACCAAGAATGAAATGTAAATTAAGTATTATATTTTATAAAAGGAAAAAAAATACCTTCCGGCTCTGGCTGGGCAACCATACAAACGACTCGCGCCTACAAAAAAAAAAAAAAACAGTTTATTTAAAGTTGGCATTGCGTTTTTCCGCCATGAATAATTCACGTCATTCATATTTAACGAGAAATCTGTATAATCGTCTTGCTGGCGCGTTTAGAAATGCTAATGGACCCAGACGCTACTTGTACTATGAATTTAAGGCCATTTTACATAGGTACAGTTTTTCGCCTCGAAACATATCCTGGTAGGAGGCCTTAATTTATTAAGACGTCCACAGGATAGCCCGGTTAAGCAGCCGACAACCTCCTAGGCTGAACTGCGAGATGCCATACGCAAAAAAAAACTCGGCTCGATAAGGCTATTAGTAAAAGGAGATAAAAAATTGATTCGTGCAAAGAGTACATACGGTACTCGCAGTTCGATAGGCGAGAATCGCTTCTGCCTTAACAGAAAATAATTTTATTTCGAGCTGCGAAATGACAAACTAAAACTCAAAGCATTTATTTCATTAAGCCCCACCCACAAGCCCTTTCAGCGCCGCTTGTCGACTTACCGTCAAGCCCCACCGGCGCCTTTTCGGCGCCGCCGGTGACTCGCGCGTTTCACGCACGGATAAAATTACTATAATTCAGTCTTATATCGGCTGTGGGTAGTTTTACTCTATGGTATGGAAGATATTCTCGTCAAATAAATAATTCTAAGCCAAAAATAATCGTATGGCAATTTTTGTGAGCGCAGTCACAAACGTGCCGTGCCATCGGAATTCTCCCGGGGCTTGAGCGTCGTCGACGTCATCGCGTATTAGGCTTAGCCGGTTAAACCAATTACAAACGCTTTTGAATTGTCAAGGAGTCGGTCAGTACAAAAAGATGAAGCTAGTTGCGAAGCATTATAGGTTCAGTTCGTGGAAAACGTTTGACGCCTGATATCCGTAGGCGAGTTTTGGTGACTCGCTTGAGTGTAAATGCATGAGTCTCGCTCAATGGACATTGTCGCTTCTAGACGAGCGAGAAACTCCTCGTGTAAAAGAGTAACTTTATTTTAAAATAACGGTATCTGGTTAACAATAAGCCCATGTCTGCACGGGTGATTTATCCCTACGGCGTTTTTTTTTCGCGCACTAAATTTTCAACTCACCGCTTTGCGCCGAAAGTTGAAAATTCAACAGTGTGTTCTTTCGAAGCGCTGGGATGCATTCTGTTGGATTCTCAATGCCCGGCTCAATACCGAGAGTTTAAAACTCACAACGCGATAAAATCCCGCTGCGATATTTTTATGTCCATTCTAATGTAGGCTTAGTGACTACAATATTTAAATTGAGTAAGAAAGTTTCAACTTTTTTTTTGTAGTTTTTTTTTCATTTGGTTTTTTTTTATCTTAATAGACCTAAATAAGCTGTTTTCGTTGTAACAAATGAAAAACTAATTCTAAACTAATAGTTGTAAAATATAGCACTGCCTCGTTGGTCTAATGTTTGCAACCCCTATTGCTGAGCATGAGATCTTGGGCTTGATTCCCAGGTCGGGCAAAGTGTTTTTCTATCTGGAATTTCCCAGTAGCAGCCCGGATTCTGGATTTGTGCCCGGTTTAAGGCAATAGGCTCGCCCCCTATTACTATGGGACTTAAACATAACTGGCGAAATGTGGGTGTACTATTGGTACATCTCTATCCAAGCCGTCGGGGAAACAAGGCGTTGTGTTATGGTAGAAAATAGCATCAAAATATTTGAATAGGATTTAAACTGTTAAGTAAGGAAAAGTCTCATTGAGGCGTGTTAATTCGTTCCAACTCAAGCAAAAGGGTAAAAAGTAATAATGTTGGGAACACGGAAGAGGCGTCAAGTGAAAATAAATGAGGTCAAAAGGGTAACAGCGTCTTTGGATATGTATTTTGGGTTTTTGCCACCGACTTCCGAAATTAAAAATATTTTTCACTTTGTACTGTGTTTTTTAGAAGTCGGTTGTTTTTTTCTTTTGTAAAAAAGTTTTTTATTTTTCACTTTTTAGTGGGTCGGTTTGTAATATTTATTTAAGTTACAATAGCCTTATGATGACTACTCATCACCTTTTACAAATCATTGGTTTTCCCGATGCAGGGACGTTAATTGTTGAGGAGTTCTCCTGGTACTTCACTATCAGCTCCACTTCACCATATGCATTGTGACAAGCTTATATTGCTTAGCAATCATTTTAAAATAATCGAATTGCAACCCGTGAAATACTTATTATTGAGTTGTTCCGATGGCCATCTTACCAGCGGTGGCCTTCGTAATCAGTTCCACTTCACCAAATGGTGCTTTCCGAGAGCAAATGCACAAGTTACTATAAAAAATACCCATATCGCTATAGGTGTGCCTATAATATTTGAAGAGTTCTCTCGATATCTCCAGGATTCCATCATCAGATCCTGACCTGATGACAATTGGACCACCTGGAAAGTATACCCTTTCAAACAAAAAAAAAATCCAAATCGGTCCAGCCGTCTTCGATCTAAGAACACACATAAAAAATGATTCCGACGAACTGAGAACTTCCTCCTTTTTGAAGTTGGTTAAAATCATTTATAGCCAGAGTGTATCTCATGACAATTCCAATAAGCCCAAACACGGCTAGGATATATTGTTTTATTACAGAGTTCCAGTGCCTACCTTTCGGCTTCATCATCAGATCAGTTCAATGGTACCGTTATCATCAGAACCATTCATTTAAATTTGCTTCGTCATAGTCGCTTAACTATCTTAATCGAGATATCTTATCGCCGCCCGTGAAATATATTACTTATCATTGACGTGGCCGTGGCCATCTGTGGTCTTCTTCGTCAGTTCCACTTCACCAAATGATACTTTATGAATGTAAATGCTTTACTTGTTGATGAAAATATCAAAAACGTTATGTATTTGCATATAATATTTGAGGAGTTTCCTCAATTCCTCATGGATCCTATCATTAGAACTGCATTTTGATAAAATTGGGACCAATCTGAAAGTATATCCTTTCAAATAAAAAAAGAATTTTCCAAATCGGTTTATAAATGACGGAGTACTGAGGTAACAAACTTAAAAAAACATACCGAATTGATAACCTCCTCCTTTTTTTGAAGTCGGTTAAAATTAATAATGGCGGGAACACGAAAGAGGCGTGAAGTGAAAATAAACGAGGTCAAAAGGATCTGCTGGATTGCAAAACAATGATATAAATCTCTTACCATGACAGAATTGATCAAATAAATATTAAATTAAAATTAATTAAAAAGCTTGAGGTTTGCCAGGGAGCCATGAAGCGCAGTATCCAGGGGGTTCGAATTTCGGTATAAGGAACACAACACTGCGCGCCAAAATCATGATCACGGACGTTACCCAGAAAGCCGCTAAGCTTAAGTGGGACTGGGCCCGACATGTCTGCCGAAGGTCAGATGAGAAATGGGCTAAAAGAACCACCGATTGGGCCCCAATTAACGCACGACGGCATCGGCATCGCGGCAGGCCAAGGCGAAGATGGCGGGACGAGCTTGACTCCTACCGAACGGACTGGCCGGCACTAGCAAAAGACAGAATTGTGTGGAAAAGGGAGGGGGAGGGAGGGGGGGGGGGAGGGGGGCCTTTGCCCTGCAGTGGGACAATACAGGCTAGTTAGATTAAATTACAAATTTAAAAAAAAAACGTGATGGCCATCAAAAGGTACAAATAATAATGAAACTAAATAAACATCCATACTGTGTGTGTTCCTTCTATCTTTTTTGTTTGTTTGTATTATAAGCGCTGCCATATCTACCGTTAATGCGATTGCGATAAAACTTTGTCAACACACTTGCGCAAAGGTTATATAGAATTTCCACAATTATTTCTTCTGCGACAGCAACGCGTTGCAACAGGCGTACCAGCTTGTTTATAATAAAACACAACAAACAAAAACATAAAACAAAACACATAAAAACATTGGATACGCACTATTCGTTCCAATTTTAAAAGTAAATATAAACGTAACATAACATCACGCCTTGTTTCCCCGAAGGGTTGCAGAGGTGTACTTATAGCAGTACACCCACATTTCGCCAGTTATGTTTAAGTCCCATGTAATAGGGGGCGAGCCTATAAAAGTAAATATCAATTATTTTAATGATGTAAGGAGTCTAGGGAGGTAGGTAATGAATGGCTAATAATAAAAATGGATAAAGCGATTAAATGGCTGCAAACAAAAGTTTTGTTACAAAAGTATAATTAATTTCAACATAGCCTTATGATTGAGTACCCTTGCTTCTGTAACTGATAAAAAAAGGAATATTAGAGGGTAGATTTTTAAAACTTTTAAATACTTTTGTGATTTTTTTATCTAAGTAAAATGGTTTTTTAACTTTGACTTTCTAAATAATCTTTGTTTAAACTTTAAATAAGAACGATAATTTAATTAAGTTTTATCTTGCTTGTGCTTCCATTTTTCATAAAACAGACTTTGCTATTCCTCATCTGCGACCTAAATAACAAAAATCTCTAAATAGGTACCTACAAAAGAGAATTATAGCTCGAATAACGTCTTACATCTGTCACTTCACTTTCCAAAAACGTTCTATTAATCTTGGCTCGAATATCTTTTATAAATATCCAAACTAAAAGCATTTGTGTTAGGCACCGACTGGAAAGACGTTTTTACTGAATTAAAACAACGTGTATCAAAATGAAACCCAATGTTATGCCGAGTATTGACTGGTAATACGTAACAAAAAATGTAATGTATGTAATACAAATAAGCCGTCCAAATGTATGCAATGCAACATGAAATGCAACACAAAGACAAGGTGACTTTGTTTCAACGTTTGTTACAGTAAATTTCATGTTACGTTTCACCAGTCTGTATCCTGCATTATGAAACCAAATAATGGCGTACCACCTAATACGACATGCCTATATTATCTGTGACATAGGGAAATCAGACGAAAAGTCCCACAGAGTACGGTGACGCCTCGGCGGGCGCTGCTAGTGACGGCATTGTTAACGCTTTCCGACAAAAATTGCGTAAAGATACTGACTTTGAATGACAGAAGTTGTTGGCTCAACACTTTTTCGTCGCCACGAATTGGAGTAGGTATTAGTACTTACTAACGTCTCTAGAAGCTGCCGGGTATCCAGGCGAGGGATGCACAGGATAGCCCTGTTAAGCAGCCGACAAACTCCAAGGTTGAACTGCGAGATGCCATAAAAAAAACAGTGCCAACGCCGCGATTCCGTGCTCTGTGAAAAATCCAAGCAGACTATTCCGGCCGTAGATAAAAGAGGTGTCTAGCAAAACTATCAATTTTTAAAAACAGAACATAATCAATCTTGAATACAGAGACAAAATCATTTCCCGCGCTCACAAAAGCTTGAACTTCATGACGCCATCTTTAATTCTTTGGACGGCATTACATTTGTTACTTTGCAACCTCTTTGGAACCGATCCAAAGTGCTGTCGATTCTCTGATTTCGTAAGAAATAAGCTTGGAATCAAAGCTATCGGGGTTCTGATTGCAGTCGAATTTACTGGAAAGTTTTGTTTGAAGAGAATGGAATGTGGGAATATGCTTTAGTCCATTTATTTGGCAACAATGTCGCAATTTCATGTAGGAAATGTGTGTGAGAATTCGCTATCGTTTTAAAGATACGCTTTTATGAAGGTTAGAATTACCATACCGTCATAGAATTTGAAATAACTAGAACAGATTTATTTATTGGCTTAAAGCGGTAATAGAAAAAGGTTAAGATGATCATCATCACCCAGCCTTCTTCTCCTCGTCTTCGTCATCTATAATTACCTATATCTCTCACAGCCGTTACTTAAGTGACCATTCTCTTATATTCTGCCCGGTTTGTGGTATTAACTTAAATGCTACAGCCGGATCGGGCCGCAGCGTATCGCATTTTAATACAAAGAAGCGCGGTGTGGCCTGCCTGTAATGTAAAAAAGTTCATACAAAATGTACGAGAGTGATGAAGGAGGATTTGTGGCACCGCTCGAATCTGCCTTATTTTAACTGTAACTGAAACTCAGTAACTGGTTTGTGGAGTTCAGATAGGCAGTCGTTCTATGTAAAATACTGGTACTCACCTGCATCCGGTTAGACTGGAAGCCGACCCCAACTTAGTTGATAAAAGGCTAGGCAGATGGATATCACACAATTCCTTATTTTGCACAAGTGCTTGAACATTAGCATATTACTAGCCCCATTACATCATATTACATATCAAATAGTTATCAAATACAACGGTAATCTAACGGTCCTAATGTTGCTAGATTTCAGTAATGCTTTTAATACTGTTGATTTCGATGTTTTGCTTGGCATTCTATACTCTCTTAATATATCTCCATCGGTGATTGACTGGTTTCGTAGTTACCTGTTCGGTCGCCGGCAACGTATCTGCATCGGAGAGACCTTGTTTTCCTGGAGTAATACTTCTGCCATTGTACCACAGTGTGGCGTTCTATCCCCTTTAATCTTCGCAGTGTTTATTAACTCAATCAATCTCCGACGAACTAATTTCTTCCTACCATCTTTATGCAGATGATTTACACATTTACTACGAGCTCCTCTTAGAAATCTGTTCGGGGGTATCTAAGTGATTAATCGCGATCTGGCCCGTATATGCGACTGGAGCAAGAGGTATGGAATTATGATCAACCCATAAAGATGCAGGTGGGTGTGGTTGGCAGTTTTGGGATGGTCTCTAGGATTGACTGGACGACTCTTACCCAAGTTTCTATTGACAACTCTGTTATTCTCTTCAGCGAAAAAGTTAAAAACTTGGGGATGTTCATTGATAAGAACTTCTCTTGGACTGCCCAGCCGCAAGCTATTTGCACCCGCTGCATCTTTGAAGAGACTGCGTAATTTTCCACTAAGATTGCGCTTGCTCAACTACTTCTTCTACCCATCCTTGATTATGCTGATGCCAGCTATCTTGACTTTACTCTAGACCTATTAGATAAACTTGTGCACTTTCGACCCATTTCCATTCTCCTATTCCTGTCTAAAGTGCTTGAAGCCTGCGTACACAAGCAGTTTGCGGGGTTTGTTCACCGGAACAACCTTGTTAGCTCGTTTCAGTCTGGATTCTGGCCTGGGCACAGTACAGCCTCCGCTATCCTTAAAGTGACTGGTGACGTTAGAGAAGCGATGGAGGATACCAAAGTTACCGTTTTGGTATTAATTGATTTCTCCAATGCCTTTAACGCCGTCAGCCGTCGCCGTCGCGTTCTCTTTTCTGTGCTCTCATCTTATGGTTTCATCCGAGGCTCTGGAATGGTTCTCTTCTTATCTTCTTGGACATCGGCAGTCGCTTCGCGTTGATGAAAGCTCTTCGAGTTAGCGTGACCTGGATGCTGGTGTTCCACAAGGCGGTATTCTTTCTGCATTGTTATTCTCCATCTTTATTAATTTTATAACTCCCTGTCTTCGGTGTTCGTATCATCTTTCTGACTTTATTTATTCTTCCTTTCATATTTACCAGACCACCAGTCGGTATGCATTTAAGCGGAGATTGCGGAGTTATTTTCAAAATAAATTGCGTAGAGTCATCTCAAAACCTCTCTCTCTCTTGAATATGTATATATAATATAGGTATATATTATAATAAATATGTATGTATGTGTATTATAAGTTTATAACCTATTTATGTACTTGTGTACCTATTCTATTTGTAACTTATTCATTATTATATATTTTTAATAGTTTTTTTAGCATCGTTCCTCTCAAACAGAGCACCTGCCATCAAATCTCTTCACCACACTTGGTTGACTGGTAGAGAGTGCCTAAGGCATTAAGTCCGCCTTTGTACTTTTTTGAATGTGAAAAGTTTATATAAATAAATGACCATGTTTCTAAATTTCGTGTGAAACTCAAGTGGTTACCAATTCGCTTTTGACGGAAATCTTCTCTCTTTCCCTTTTGTATAATGTGCTCTTTCCCCTTCCACTCCTCTCTATTTCAAGAAACGTTTCCAGTATATTTGCAACTCCCACACGAAATTTTTAAGGTCATCAGATAATTTGAAACTTAAAATGCATTCCACAACTTTCTGCGACAAATTCTATTCTGTTTAGCACCCTAATTGCGTAACACACTATCAATCACAATCTGAATGATTTTGAAGCATATTGCTAATCCATTGCTTCATATGTTCGAATTTGTCTGCTCAACAACGTAAATAACGCAATGAATTTTGTTGAGCTGTCAAAATTGAAGATTCCTACTATAAATGTGTTACGCAATCACTCCGCAGGACACTCATTGCCTGTTTAAATAAAACGCGCGCAAACTTTACCTCTATTTAATAGACTTATGAAGGAACATTACTTGTTGTGATTTTGTTCTCGTAGCTGTAATAATCTGCAGTCGTCATTTATTTTCGTTGTATATTATATTATATCTCTCCTTACTGATAAACGTTGTATAACGTCTGTATAGTTACACAACGCTTTGTCTTCTTCGTTCGAAAGTCAAATTATTGACGACTGAAAGAGAGAAATCGGTATGTAACAATTCACCTGATATAATACGTTTATTGCTAAGGAGGTTAGTATGTATTTATGTTTCTATTATATAGTATATATTTATCTTTGTATCTATTATAGTAAATATACTATATTAGATGGTTGATGGTTGTCATTGGTGATACAATATTATCTATGTACTTATTATTTTGCACTAATGACAGCCCCATTTTTATATCCGCACGCAATCACTGTCCATTCCAAGGTTGCCTGGAAGAGATCGCAGAAAGCGATAAGGCCGCCCATTGTATGTTTTGTAGCGTTAAATTTATTTTTTGTTTTGTATTTTCTGGTGTACAATAAAGTATAAATAGTGTACCTAATACACAGCTCAGTCACTCAAGAGTCAACTTGTTGATACAGCAAGTTGTCTGCAAGTGTCGCTGAGACGAAGACATTTATTGCAACCTCAGTAGAATAGTTATTACTTTATTACATGTCAAAGATATTACATAATAGTGAGATTGAAAATAGTTTGTTCTGCCTGAACAGACTTTTGCCAGAATAACTAAGAGAAAGAGAGAGAGATAGAGTATGAAAGTAAAGTATGCCTTTGTCTTCCTTGAATACTACAAATCGTGATCCAGTCTTTTGCATCCTTGACAGTCTAATCACTTAACATAACATAAAATAACATCACGCCTATAATCCCCGAGGTGTCAGGCAGAGGTGTACCTGAAGTAACACCCAAATTTCACCAGTTATGTTTAAGTCCCATGTCTATTGCTAGTTTAATCAATCAGATAAAGAAACCGGCCAAGTGCGTGTCGGACCACGTACAATGAAGGGTTCCGTACTTGGGATGAGTTTATCCCAAGAACAAACTTAACTTTGTAGTTGCAAAACATGTGTTCTAATACATTCGAACTACAAATGTAAGTTTGTCCACTATGACGTGTAAAGATAGATAGATAGATAAAATATTCTAGGCATTAAGTCCGCCTTTGTACTTTTTTAAGTGTGAAAAGTTTAAATAAATAGAATAAAATAAATAAATATTCTTATTCTTTCTTTTTTTTCTATTTTAACTTCGTTGTATATACTACTACCGTGATTTTTTTCACATATTCAGAACTAACCGCTTAACTGGCGGGGGGGGGGGGGGAGACCCACTTGACTTCTTTAACAAAAATTAGCACTTTAAAGCTTAATATTTCAGAAACGGATCCTATAATTGAAAAATTGCATCCCTACTTTACGTGTACAGGGGGTACCCTAAAATTTTTTTTTTCGTGATTTTATTTTACCACTTTGTCGGCGTTATTAATATGTATATTCATGCCAAATCATAGTTTTTTAGTACTAAGAGTCTCTGAGCTAAGCTGCGGATGGACGGACATGGCGAAACTATAAGGGTTCCTTGTTGACTACGGAACCCTAAAAAGCAGTATGATCAGAATGCAATTCTGAAAGAGTGCAATCGTAAATAGACAGTTCAAGGTACAAAGGTCGAATCGTGTGAGAAACCGTGATGAGGGAACTGCCAGTGTGGTGCATCCTGGCAAAAGCATGAAATAATAAAGCAAAGCACAGAATGAGACTGCTAATATTTGGGATGTAAATAAAAAAAGATGGTGAAACATATCGCATCAGCAGTTTCTTAAACAAACTCCATCAGCATACGTAATGCATCCTCGCAAGTTCTCAGACAGGATATTGGAAATTGTTAGTGAACTGCAAGTCAATAAGTATTTATGACCGGGGGTGTGCCTTAGTACTTGTTACTGGTTTGTTAGCCCAATGTCCGATAGTTAGCAAGTTGGGACTAAGATTTAATTGATGGACTAATCCGGAATATTAGTGCTTTGGGGCTCAATGTGCCGAGTAGGTTTATAATACGTCATAACGTATACCGTAACGTATAACGTAATCGACGATTCATAAATCGTCGGTTTTCTGTACAATGGATATGAAAAATTAAATGACTTTATTTTGTGATTTTGGCGGCCTCTCTCTCTCTCTGTGCTCATATCTCTCATCGGAACGCCCTTACCAATCTGCTCCGACTTTCGGTACCTCGGGTCGTTTGTCCAAGGAGATGGCGAAGTAGACCGAGGCGTAATGCACCAGATCAACTCTAGATAAATGAAATGGTGACAGGTCACAGGAACAACTTGCGACCAACGGATGCCCCTAAAATTAAAGGGAAAAATTTACAAGTCCGTGATAAGGCCTGTCGTACTGTATGGATCGGAATGCTGGGCCGTGACGAAGACTGATGAAAAAGATTGCATGCAACGGAGATGAGAATGTAGAGATGGATGTGTGGAGTAACGAAAATGGATAAAGTAAAATATGAGTATATAAAGGGAAGTTTGAAAGTGGCGCCAGTGACAGAAAAGTTGAAAGGAAATCGTTTGGCTTGGTATGGGAATGTGATGAGGAGGGAGGAAACGCATGTGACTAAAAGAGTGATGAATATAAACGCTGATGGAGGGAGAGGAAGGCCAAAGACAAGATGAATGGGTTGTGTGAGCAAAGATATGAAAAAGAAGGGAGTGAATGATAGCGTGACGGTTGACAGGGGAGAATGGAAAGAGAAAACGTGTTGCGCTGACCCCAAGTGACATGGGCAAGGGCAGGAAGATGATGATGGATATGAATAACTACTCCTTTGTACATACTTTTTTTTTGATGTTGATAAACGGTGCGACAAGCGTAGTGTGGGGCGCCCCCCAACTATACTATTTGCAGTCTAGCAGGTGATAGAGAGGGTAAATTTATTTGATGTATTACAGTTATTACAGATTCCGTATTTTACGACTATGATATTTAAATCGCGGTAATGTTCAAGAAGGAAAAAAGGAACGGTTCGTCTAATGTCACCCGCACCATGCTGCACTGCAAACAGTATAGACAGATGGACGACCTTATAAAGGTGGCTGGGACAAACTGCATGCGGAAGGTGGAGGTTAGGGTGTGGTGGTGCAGCCTGGGAGAGTCCTATGTCCAGCAGTGGACTGGTTTATTGGTTGATTGCAAAGGTGCGACATAATGTGGTGCGTCAAATGCACGAAAACAAAGACCTACAAACGATAATCTGTAGTAATACAAAAGTATACACTCCATGTGGAATAGGGATGTTGACAATTTTTTTTGTCCTTCAGGTAGATTATAAAAAAATATTGGACACGTATTATTTCTTTTTTTACGTAATCAAAAGCTTACGGCGATACATTGAGTTAAAATGTGGCATGACGTCACGCCTTGCTTGATTTTACACTACAACTCCGCAACTTTAATGTGTTTTATCTAAGTATTTTTTTATTAATATGATAAAGCAAGAAATACATACATACGTCGGGAGCCTTGCTAGATTTTATACTGAAGTATGACGTAGCGAGGCCCCACTCCCCAAATTTAATGCGTTTTATTTAAGTCATTTTTTATTAATAACTAGCTGTGCCCCGCGACTTCGTTGGCGTGGAAGTCGTAATATACCATAATATACTAAAACAACAGCCACATTTTAATAAAACTCCCTCGACTCCGACCCGTCGCGTTGCTTGGTCTGCCCGCGCTATTACTTCGTTTACGCTTAGTGTTCTTTCTGACTTTTTTCTTTATGCTCGGCTCTTATGGATCATAGCATGGTGTTGTTTGTTATTTGTCATCACCCCTGTTGTGTTGTTTAACTTAATAACTTTGGTATAATTATTGTTTGCTGCTTTAGTAGTTTGCTTTCTAATCTATATAAATAAATAAAATTGAAGTGTCTGTTTGTAATGTCAAAATAACAACTTTATACTAAATGCATAAGAAATTATATACGGTACTTATAACAAACTAGCTGTGCCCGCGACTTCGTTCGCGTGGACGTCGTAAGATGCACAATATACTAAAATAACAGCCACATTTTAATAAAACTCCCACGTCCCCCGACCTGTCGCCAACCGTCGCGTTGATTCGCTATTACTTCGTTTTCGCTTATGTTCTTTGCGATTTTTTTCTTTTTGGTCGGCTCCTAAGGGTCTATAACTATCCTCGAGAATTGGGCTATCAAATGCAAAAAGAATTTTTCAAATCCGATTTTTTTTCATAATTTCATGGTTTTATTTTTTTGCGCGGAACCCTAATTATTTTTCTAAAATAAAAGTAGCCTAAGTTACTCCCCGTAACATCAGCTATCTGTCAGTGAAAGTCCTGTTAAAATCGGTCCAGCCTTTTCGGAGATTAGCCGGAGCAAACAGATAGACAGACAGACAAAAATTTTAAAAATTGCTTTTTTGCTATAAGTACGATACTTATAACAAAACAGCAATTTTTAAAATTTTTAAGTAACGTATATACTTTTTTATGCATTTAGTAAAAAGTTGTTATTTTGACTTTACAAACAGACACTTCAATTGTATTTAATTGTATATGTATAGATGATAAAGCAAAAAATACATGTCTAATATTTTTTTATTATCTGACTGATGAACTAAATAGAATTTCTTTTTTTTTACCCAGGCATCATCCTTATTGAGCCTGCAACTCATACCATCTATTCAACTCATCTTGCTTCAATGGGAGAAGAAGAAAATGTGTCTGTCGCCTTTTCATTCTTGCACCGAATAATAAAACAAAATCTTGTTATTTCATAATCCACAAGAAAGCACGAAATTCATCTGGCTGAAATATAATCAGTGGAATCTTCGACTCTCTATTGTGTTGAAAATATTACAATAAAAACTGCAAATGAAAGCTCGGTATTGTTTCTGAGAAATCCAAGTAATCTAGGACCGAGGTCGCTTGATTATTTCACTTGGAAACTGTGGTGGTTTGAGTATTCAATAATATCTTCAGTATTTATTTTTCGTAACATTAGTTTTTCATTTGCCAGTCTTAGTACATATATACATAGCATAATCAGCCTGTAATGTTCCCACTGCTGGGACACAGGCCTCCTCTCTTCGAGAAAGAGTGGGCTGTAATGCACCACGCGGGCCCAGTGCGGGTTGCTAGATGTCACATGTCATGTGCTAGGACATGCCGGTTTCCTTTTCCTCACGATGTTTTCCTTCACCGTTGCCAGTCTTGATAATTATTTGTCATTTGTCGATTGACATTCGTTACAGGTAGTCAGAAGCCCAAAAGTCTGACAACCAGTCTTACCAAGGGGTATCGTATTACCCAGTAACTGGGTTGTGGAGGTCAGATAAAAAGTTGCTTCATGTAAAATACTGGTATTGGCTGCATTTGGCTAGACTGGAAGTCAACCACAACATGGTTGGGAAAAGGCTAGGCAGATGATGATGAAATATTTTATTTGTATTCAGGTCGTAGATACATAATGTTTTCTGTTTCTAATGTGTTTTATTATATTCTAGGAAGCTGTGAATGGCAACCGTTTTGGGGATGAAGCTTTATTCGTTGTTCAGAAAATGATAATTAATTTTACCCTAATATTCATAATTTACAATTTGATTTTATAGTACATAGTATTATAATAATACGGCGCCATTGTCACTTTGGCTTTTCACGTTTTAGTGAAACGTAAAACGTGTAAGGTTTTATTATTTGATAACTAGCTAGCACTTCAATTTGATTTATTTGTATGTATGTATGTACGAGGAGAGATCAAAAAGTAGTGAGAATGAAATAGAATATAATGACTATTGATAACATAATAATTTATTTTTCTACATAGTCTCTACACACCGAGTCCAGCGCTTTTCCAAGGCTTCAATCCCTTTAAAAAAAAAAAAGTTTTGTCTTGGTCCTGCAAAAAGCTCTCCACGGCATCCATCACCTCGTTATCGTCTTCGTACCTGTTTCCCCTTAAGTGTTCTTTCAATTTGGGGAACAGATAAAAATCGCTAGGCGCCAGATCTGGTGAATAAGGGGGGTCCAACCAATCCGAAGCCAGCTTGCTGAATGGCAGCCATCGCAACTGCCGACCGGTGCGCGGGTGCGTTGTCGTGATGAAACAGCACGCCCCTTCGAAGTTTCCCTCTCCTTTTCTCTTTGATGGCATTCCTCAACTTGGGAATTAAAGCTGCATAACATTGGCCTGTAATAGTGGTTCCACGATCCAGGTAATCAATCAACAATATCCCTTCTGAGTCCCAAAATATTGAGGCCATAACCTTGCCAGCCGATGCCACGACACGAAACTTCTTCGGGGTCGGTGATGATGGCCGTTTCCATTGCGAAGATTGCTGTTTTGTCTCGGGATCAAAACGATGGACCCATGTTTCGTCCATTGTTACGAAACGAGACAAAAAGTTTTCAGAATCTTCTTGAAACTTGTCCAACAATATCTTCGAAATGTCAAGTCAATTTTGTTTCTGACTGTCGGTTAACATTCTCGGCACCCATCTTGCGGAAACTTTTCTCATATTCAAAGATTGTTTCAATATGAATTGAATGCTTCCATATGAAATGCCCGTTTCTTGAATTAAATATCGGATGGTAACTCTTCGATCGCTCAATACAATTTTCTCGACTTTCGCAACATTGTCTTGGGTGACTGACGTCGATGGACGGCCGCAACGATGTTCGTCTTCCGTGCTCGTTCTCTCTACTCGAAATTGAGAAGCCCACCTTGCGACAGTGGAATACGGCGGAGCAGACTCTCCTAATGTTGCCTCCAAATCGCCATGAATCTCTTGCGTCGTTAACTTTTTTAAACAGAGGTATTTAATAACGGCTCGCACTTCGTTTTTCTCCATTTTCGAGAACACGTTTCGACACGAAGCAAACAAATGACTACATTCAGAAAAAAAACAAAAGAGAATCGAAGATTTTTTTCTTTATTAATATTACAAATATGTATCTGAGCTATGCCTGCCAGTATTTATTTTTTTTCTTACCAAGGAGCAGGTCGTTCTCACTACTTTTTGATCCCTCCTCGTATAGAGTATAGATAAATAACGTTTTACATTAAAACGTACAGCGGGACACTCCACATACCGCTAGCGTAAATTTATAATAATACATAGTACTTTCATGTGCTACAGGCACACAGTAATATAAAATAATAAATTATTCGCTATCTCGCGCCTGCGGTGTTGCACGCGAGGTGGAACTGTCACAACTCACACGTGGTATTCTCAGCCTTAGATTCAGTAATGCCAAGTCATTACTTTACGGGTATATGTTAATTTGGAATGGGAATATAGTGTAATAAAAGTACTATCGGGGAAACTTACATCTGACCAATTTGAAAACAAAATCCCGTGCACATGATGACCACATCTGTTAGCAAGCGTTACTATAGCGGCCGAGCGCTGCAAGCAATAATACTCCTTGGGGTTTATAGATTTTCGTTTCTCCCATGGTACGTGCAATGTTGAAGTCGTTTGGTTGCATTCTTCTCTAGTTGCAGCACGATTTACGAGGTATACCAATTCCTGCAAGATAATTGCGCACATTGAATATCTAATTGAGGTCTGGAGATCGACAGCAAAAACGAACTTACACAAACTTCAAATCGCCCAAATTAAAATGATTAAAGCCCTCCTCTTTCAATATCCCTATTTAACACCCACAAACAACATCTATAACGACACTA
This sequence comes from Fissipunctia ypsillon, assembly GCA_947568875.1. NCBI lineage: Eukaryota > Metazoa > Arthropoda > Insecta > Lepidoptera > Noctuidae > Fissipunctia > Fissipunctia ypsillon. Next base: position 18,441,828 of record OX387658.1, read on the forward strand.
AGCTTTTTAACATCACCAAAACTTATCAATATAATAACCTGCATATTAATAAGAAAAATCCTAACAAAAAAAAAAACCCACAAAAATTACATATAAAAGGAACAATGAAGTGCAAATACGATCATCGCGTCGGGCAAATGACCTAGTACTATTACACAAACCTATAATAAATCACGGAAAGAAAAAGTATTACACTATCTGGTATTGGATAGTGTGCACGGTGCTTTATAACAGTGCTGATAAGAATAGCGCGCTCGATGTTCACAACGACGCACGTGTTTGAGTCATTTATTATGTTGTAGCCACTCACCAAATTTATTAAAAAAAACTAATTATGTACTACCTAACTGCACGACGAGCGTTCTAGACTTTGTTTTAACATTTACCTGCATGTTATTATTAAAACTTTGTTTTAACAATTACCTGCATGTTATTATTAAAACTTTGTTTTAACAATTACCTGCATGTTATTATTAAGACTTTGTTTTAACAATTAACTGCATGTTATTATTAAAACTTTGTTTTAACAATTACCTGCAAGTTATTATTAAAACTTTGTTTTAATAATTACCTGCATGTTATTATTAAAACTTTGTTTTAACAATTACCTGCATGTTATTATTAAAACTTTGTTTTAACAATTACCTGCATGTTATTATTAAAACTTTGTTTTAACAATTACTTGCATGTTATTATTAAACCTTTGTTTTAACAATTACCTGCATGTTATTATTAAAACTTTGTTTTAACAATTACCTGCATGTTATTATTAAACCTTTGTTTTAACAATTACCTGCAAGTTATTATTAAAACTTTGTTTTAACAATTACCTGCATGTTATTATTAAAACTTTGTTTTAACAATTAACTGCATGTTATTATTAAAACTTTGTTTTAACATTTACCTGCATGTTATTATTAAAACTTTGTTTTAACGATTACCTGCATGTTATTATTAAAACTTTGTTTTAACAATTACCTGCATGTTATTATTAAACCTTTGTTTTAACAATTACCTGCATGTTATTATTAAACCTTTGTTTTAACAATTACCTGCATGTTATTATTAAACCTTTGTTTTAACATTTACCTGCATGTTATTATTAAACCTTTGTTTTAACAATTACCTGCAAGTTATTATTAAAACTTTGTTTTAACAATTACCTGCATGTGTTATTATTAAAACTTTGTTTTAACAATTACCTACATGTTATTATTAAACCTTTGTTTTAACAATTACCTGCATGTTATTATTAAACCTTTGTTTTAACAATTACCTGCATGTTATTATTAAACCTTTGTTTTAACAATTACCTGCATGTTATTATTAAACCTTTGTTTTAACAATTACCTGCATGTTATTATTAAACCTTTGTTTTAACAATTACCTGCATGTTATTATTAAACCTTTGTTTTAACAATTACCTGCATGTTATTATTAAACCTTTGTTTTAACAATTACCTGCAAGTTATTATTAAAACTTTGTTTTAACATTTACCTGCATGTTATTATTAAAACTTTGTATTAACAATTACCTGCATGTTATTATTAAAACTTTGAGACATAAATGATATTTTAAACCGTAATTGTGTAACACACACAAACAGGCAATCGATCGCAATGCCTTTCTTTTTGACATACATTGCTTCTTGTGCTTGAAAAATTTATCTGCTCAACAGTGTAAATAGCGCGATTAGCGTAGCATATTATGCATAATCAGCCTATAATGTTGCCACTGCTCGGACAGAGGCCTCCTCTCGGTGAGAGGGAGAGGGTCGTAATGAGGGCTTAAAATACCGGTATTTTTGGGACCCGGTACCATTGGCGTTGGTGTGATACCGGTACAAGACGTAGTTCCTATACTTATTGGTTTTTCTAATCAGTATCGGTACTGTACCTACCGGTACCAAACCCGGTTTCAAACAAATATTTCCGTAAGTTAAAGTGAAAAAGACAGTTAATAGGAATTAGAAAATGACTTCAAGGTTGACAACCGTACGAGGTTCCTTGTACAAAATATGAGATTTGTGTGTTTGTGTACTTGTTAGGTGGAGTACCGGTACTCGTCTGGAACCGGTACCCGGGTACCGAAATGGTAAGAACCGCTAATTGCCGGTACAGAATCGCTACTTTTGATACCGGTTCCAAGCCCTTGCCGTCCACCACGCAGGCCCAGTGCGGGTTGGTAGATCTCACATGTCTTGGAATTTTTGCATCTAGGTTTCCTCGCGATGTTTTCCTTCACTTTAGAGAATAGGGTAATGAAATAATTTACACAAATTAAAGTGCCTACCTAGGTTCAAACCTACGACCTACAACTCTTAAGTCGCGGCTTTTACCATTGCGCCACCACTGCTCTTATATCGCAATTAAAGTGGCTGAATTGTTAAAATGAGTGACGAAAATATTTGAAAGGTACTTAGGTTGGTACAGCTAGTATCCAGGGTACGTCAGACGTCTAATATCCTAACTTGTGGAGATCTTTTAATCTCTTCTTTCTTTCTTCAGTAAGTTTCAAAGTTTTAACCAATATTTCCTGTCTGATTACGTCTGATAAAAATCAAAGTTCAAGGTCTCTTAAAGACATTTCTTTTAAGATCGAACTATTTGAGGACAACGCACGGTCGGAAAATGTCTGGAATCTCCTTATGAGGAGAAAGCCACACAGACTTGAGTCGACCTGTCTTAATGTAGATTTTAATTGAAATTCTTTGATTTTTAATCGAAATTGATGTCACCCCGACGAATCACTAAATATTGTCATACGTAGTGATATGTAATCGATTCTATTCGTTCGTAACGGTTCTGAATCAACTGCAGAACAAAACATGCTTGATGCTAATTTCGCTGGCATTTAAAAATCCATAGAGGTTTTTGTTTTTACATTACGTAATTCCACATCAACAAAATTAACAGTTCTCGTAAATAAATAGACACAGTAAATTCATATACAGAGTTCTAGAAAATAATAAATTAGTCAACGCAACTTGATGTGCTGCAAAACGTAGATACAGGAATAAATGATGCCAGAATACACGCTACGTGGTCGTAAATATGCTGACATTACCCAGAACATATTTGTAGTAAAGATATCGTTTGACAGGGCTCCTAAAGGTCGGTATAGACATAATACAATACAAAATGTATGTCGCTATTATGCACTAGTGGAACTAATGCTCTTCCCGTTTAAAAAAATCCCATTCCTAACCATTACTTCCTATAGAGTGCATAGGAATTAACGGTTTGCAACGGTCTTCCGACTAATTATTAATAAATTTTTGACACTTCAAAAGTAAATAGTGTAATCGAAATAAATGCTTCGATTTTGGGTCAGGATCAAAATATAGGTATGAAAAGCGAAATAAAACACATTATGTAATCATATACATATATAGGCATACCTACAATTTAGTATGGCCATATTTAAAACAAACAACAAGATTTAAAAAAAAACATGGTTTCATTTTGTTTTGCATTCTATATGTAACAGGCGTGGGGCAGAAAACATTAGTCAATCTTACTTACAGTGGCGCCCAGTGTGGGACACTTGCGGTGTGAATATTTAGGTGCAGTACAGGGTAAATAGATAGAATACTCTTTACAGGACAATTATTAGTAAAGCCGTGGCTTGTTATTTTGTAATGAACATGCAAGTGAAGTTTCTTGATATAATGATTTCTAAAGTAAGAATGGCGCCCAGTATGGGACCCTTGCGATGTAAATATTCAGATACAATTTAAAACTGTTTAGAAAAGCTGTGATTTTTTATACGAGTTTATTTTATGACAAACGTTCAAGTGATATTTTTTGATCATTTTATTTTAAAAAACAAGTATGGCGCCCAACGTGGGACATTTGCGATGCCAAAAATCAGGACTTATTATTAAAGCCAGTGTTAAACGTGTTAATTTTTCAACAAACTTTGCAATGAAGTTTTTTTGACTCATTTTTAACATCAACAATAGTATTCGTGAACTTGATTAAAAAGAAATATGTCGGGTTAAACACGAAAACTAATGCAAGTGAGCTTGAATAATACGTATAAAAAATCTTCTTCTGACGGAGAAAGAATCTTAAATCCTACTAGAGTTTCGAACTTCTAACGTTGCGTGCTGCACTTAGTTCTGAACTCGTAAATTAAAGTAACTATCCGATGTTTTACTATAACAGAACACGGATAAGATATATTTCTCGTTTAATGTTGAACATTTATGGATAGCTGTATCTCTTTACGAGATATTCGTTTTAGAAGTTTTATTGCCTCTATACCCGAACATGTGGAATGACATTTCCTGTTGCCAAAAGTATTTTGTCATATTGAGAACGAGTGTAAGGACCCTTGTTCTCTGCGTGGTCATGGTTTTCATAGGCCAAACTGTACTGGTGGTGGAAATTCGTTGACTGTGATATTTGATTTACACTGTAACTTTGCATGCCATGTATTGATGCATGTGTACTCATTTTTCCGAAATTACATTTGAGATTGAGAAGAATATTTTCAATGTGTTTTGATTTTACTCCTATAGATACATAATGCGTACATACGACAAAAAGAGCACAAGACAAAGTAAACAACTCGTGCATTTGACACAATAGCCTTGTTTGCCCACAAATAATTGGTTATTATCGGAAATGGCGGCTATGTATCAACATTTCGTTAAATTATGTGCTGTAAACACCGGATAATGTTTGTAGAAAGCATTCGGAGGGTAATAAAATTGACCATTTAGTTATCAACTTGTAGTAATTGTTTGTTTTGATTGTTAAAGTGTTACCTAACGTGAGGACTTGCTTATCAACTGTGGAGGAAGAAAGAATCATGCCATTTGGAGATGATGATGAGATTAGTGAATCAAAATGTATTTTCATGAATCTCGATTGAAAACTAAATTACTTACAATAAAAAGTGGAACAGAGTTGAAGGGTAAGTAACATGTGGAATCCATCAGTTTTAAAAGGATCCAGGCAGGGCATCAGTTTTAGGAGGAGGAGGAGGAGAAGGAAGGAAGGAGGAGGTCAGGACAAATAGGTACTTAGTATACTTCGTAATGCAAGTGATAAATAAGTTACTCAAACTGTTTAAAACTTCCGATGTAATTTTTGCTACCATGGTAGCAAAAATTTCTATGAAAATTACCTGCTTTTAAATCAGTATGAAATGACAAGCGAACAATATCTACTTATATGAAGCTGACGTATTCTGCGTGACATCTCGCTAGGTATAGACATACTTCCAGGATCTTCTGGCACTCGAATTACGTTCACAAAGCTTTTGGTAAACATTATACTTGTCAGTTTTGTCTGAAAAACAAGATGGTAGCATTATGCCGCGGTCACACGGCCCGTCGAGGCCTGTCACGGCCCGTGACGAGCATTCCCACGGATAATCCCATACCTTCGATCCCACGGCCTGTTGGCCTAGCCTGTGAGAAAGCGGGCCGTGGGACCACGGCTTTAGTCGTACAGCTTTATTTACAGCTTTATTATCTAAACTGCATGTCATTAGTCACTCTACTTATGAGCCATATAATCATGGATGAAGAAGCAGCTCATAATCTAATAATTCACACTCGAGCTCTTCTAAGAACAATACATTATGTTAATAGGCCCGAAGCACGTTGGGACCAACAATTATGCATAATGCTGAGACGTAGAAACATAATGTTATTGTTATGTTTATACATGAGGATCCAAGATTTTGCATAATTCGCAGTTATGTAAGCGTGCACAATACATAATTTTCTACGTAAAGCCTTACTTCAAAGAAAGTTACAAGGTCTGTTTGTGTTCATTTACACATGAAGTTTAATGCTTCAATAAATACTCGTAGATGAATAGGACGGGAGGTTCTGTAATGTGAACTTGAGACCTACGACAGTTAACTACAAACCAAACGATACCAATTTTTTCCGACACCGTGTCTTTACATAACCACATGTAAGTAAATAAAGTCTATTACCTACTCATGACTGGTCAGTTTTAAAAGATCTCGTGACTGTTTTTAATATACATACTTCATAGGTATCTTCGTTATCATGAAATATATTCTATGATACTTAGAAATACTGTGGCTACCCATCAGTGAAAGAATTTTCGGAATCGGATGAGTAGTTCTGAAATGTTTTATACAATAAACCTTTCAGAATAAATGTGCTAAATGAAGGTGAAAGCCGCATCAAAATCCGTTGCGTAGTTTAGAAAAACAACGCGGTCACACAGACACACGAAAAGCGACTAATTTATAATACGTATAGATACGTATAGAAGAGACGTCTGGCTTAAGAGGCTGACTGTCGAACTGCATAGAAAAGAAAGAGAAGCGCGATGGCGCAACGCTGGTAATTTAATATATTGCAAAATATGAAGCAATTATCTATTTACAAAAAATCTGTTGCTTGGACTAAAGAATTAAAACACTATTACGTTAATATGTTGCTTGTAGTATGATCAGAATGATTGCATATCCATTTAATAGAATGGTTTTTAACCGTTACCGCCTAATACACGATGATGTCAACGACGCTCGAGCCCCGGGAGAATTCCGATGGCGCGGCACAAAAATTGCCCTACGATTATTTTCGGCTTAGAATTATTTATTTGACGAGAATATCTTCCATACCATAGAGTAAAGCTACCCACAGTCGATATAAGACTTAATTATTGTAATTTTATCCGTGCGTGAAACGCGCGAGTCACCGACGCCGAAAAGGCTTGACGGTTAGTCAACGCGTGGCGCCGAAAAGGCGCCGGTGGTGCTATCGGTAAAATACATTTTTGGAGGTATCAGATAAATCAGTTGTATTATGTTTTCAACACACTATCTAACTAGCATATATCCTGAAGAATATCGTACATTTTTCTGATTTTGTTTACTGCAGTGGATCATATACTTTTAGGCATTATGCAACTTGAGTTTAGCTCCTGTAGTCCCCTTAAGTAGTTTGGGCTGTCAGTCTCAATCTTGTTGTAGTCTAATCTTTTCACTCTCATCATGATCCCCCCCGAGCGACCTGGTCCCCGAGCGACCCAAACCCACCAGCACCCGCGGAGAAAGAATTGCCGACTGAAGTCATCAGTACGTCGGAGATCCAGAAGTGGCTAGGATCTATAGATGGGCTTCTGAACGAAGTCTGCTCTATTGTCGGTGATGGGAAAATGAACTCGGACCAGAAGCTTCGTGTCACCACTCTCTGCCGGAAGGTCTCCAGTGGGACTTCTCAGATGGCCGTTTCATACCAATCTTTGAAGTCAAAAATGATTCAGGCCCATACTACAATCCAGCACCTTCATGCTCAACAGAACGTCGTGAACTCTCTCCAGCAGTTCAGAGAGGTCGTAGAGGCTAAGTTTAGTCCATCTGAAAATTCTTCATATGCTAGCATGGTGAAGAAAGGCACCGATAACTTCGTCCGTCCTGCTAATTTGAGATCAGTCGCCGTCTATCCCAGCGATAAGACCCAAACAAGTGACGACACTAAGTCACTTGTTCAAATGATTATCTCCCCAGAACAACTTAAGCTTCATGTACGTGGCCTGAAAAAAGTGAAAAATTGGGGCGTTCTGATAAGCACGGAAAATAAAGGCGATATTGATAAACTCAAGAACTCAGAAAAACTAGTTTCATCGGGCCTTACAATAGAAGAACCTTCAAAACGCCGCCCTAGGATAGCTGTCATTGGTGTCCCCGTAACTCTTACTGAAAAGGAGGTATTTGACTGTATCTACGAGCAGAACCTATCAGACAAGTTGCCGCATATAACCCGTGAGTCCTTCCTTGAGTGCATTAAATTAAGCCATAAATCGGGTAAGAAAGAACTTCCAACGTGTAACTATATCTTGGAACTACCTGCTAGCATAAGAAAAGTTTTAATTAATCAGAGCCGAATTTTTATTAATTGGACATCATGCCCTGTGAGAGATTTCACAATAGTCACCAGGTGCTTCAATTGCCAGCAGTTCGGACATGCAGCCAAGTTTTGCCGGGAAACTAGTCCTACTTGCAACCACTGTGGAGAGGGTGGACATGCCTTCAAGGACTGTAGCAGCAAAGCATCTCCCCCTCAATGCGCGACGTGTAAGCGCTTCAAGAGGAAATGTGACCATCCAACTGGTGATGTAGGCTGCCCGGCCCGCAAACATGCAGAAATGAACTACATCAACTCAATTGACTATGAAGGCGCCTAAGAGCGCCACTTAACACCTTATTTAGTTAGCAGTTAAACAGGTAGCTTATATTTATTTCCTCTTTTTTGTAATTGTCATGACAAATCGTTTAATCTGTGATCTAGATAGTTTTTCTGTGTCGGAGGCTAAAGTCTGTAAGGTTGAGGACTGTAAACACCTTCTTCCTTCTGGTAACAAAACTTTAACCCTGCTCACACAGAATATTCGCAGCACAAACCGAAACATGAACGGTTTTGAAGTGTTATTACAGAATCTAGACATAAACTGTGACATTATTGTCTTAACAGAATGTTGGTTGTCAAAACATACTGCCAACTTACCATCTCTTGACGGTTCATACAAAACTGACAAAAACATAAATCATAACGATGGAGTAGTAGTTTATATCAAAAATAATTTAAGAACAGAAAAAGAAGAACCTGTAGCATTCGATAGTAATTGTTTAATAATTAAAATTATTCCCGATACGGTAGTCATGGCTATTTATAGGCCTCCTTCTCAAAATATGGACAGATTTTTAGACTCACTCGACACTAATTTAAAAAACATAACATCTTTTAAGAACATAATACTTTTGGGCGACATTAACATTAACATTGCTTCCGGGAAAACGGATACTCATGTACATAAATAACTGGATATTTGCTCATTTCATGGACTTTTACCAGCTCACTATCACCCCACGCATCAGAGCGGCTCATGCTTAGACCATATAATTCTAAAATCAAAAAATCCATCCAAAACATTGGTTACTAATTCTACGCTTACCGATCATCAAGCCGTTTTACTAACATTACAAATAAGATCACCTAGAATAAACTGCATGCGTAGCTACACCAAAGTCAATATGACAAATCTTGAAAAGGACATACTCGGTATTAATTTTGACCCTATTTATAATTCAGACGATGCAAATAGTTCTTTAAAGTATTTTATAAATTCACTACAATCTGCACTAAGGAAAAACACGTTCACTAAAACAATGCCTAGAAAATATAGTTGTATCAAACCCTGGATCACACCCGGTCTCGTTCGTTGTATAAGACATAGAGACAAACTTCACCTAAAATTAAGACTTGCTCCTGATGACGAAGTACTCTCTGTAACTTATAAAAGGTATCGGAACTTGTGTAATAATCTTTTGAAAAAACTAAAAAATCAATATGACAAAAATGAATTACAGAAAGCGGGGAAAAATAGTAAACTTGTTTGGAAATTTGTTAAAACTCATACATTTACAACAAAAAATCCTGAACCTCCGCTTGATATACTATCAACAGAGATGAACCCATCCGAAGCAATCAATAAAGCAAACCACTTTTTTGTTAACGTTGGTAAAAATTTGGCCGAAAAATCATTAAACTCAAGTATTATTTCCCAACAACACCCAACCACGACATCCTCTACTCTAAAATCTTTTGTTTTATTAGATACCGACGTTAACGAAGTAATCAGTATGATAAACGGGTTAAAGGATGTTTGTGCTACTGGGTGGGATAACATACCCAATAACATTCTTAAACGATTTAAATACCTACTTGTCCCTCCTCTAACCCACATTTTTCAACTATGCTTATCTAAAGGAATATTCCCAAAACTGCTGAAAAAGGCTGTGGTCACACCTGTATTTAAATCTGGAGCCAAAAACTGTGTGAATAAATACAGACCTATTTCAGTGTTAACAGGGATCTCAAAAATTTTAGAAAAAATTATAAACTGTAGATTGATAAAATATCTTGAAGATAACAGACTACTATCAGATAGTCAATTTGGTTTTAGGGCCAAAAGATCAACTAGCCAAGCAGTCCACGAATTGACTAACTATGTCACTACCAACCTTGATAGTAGTATGCACACAATTGGGATCTTTCTAGACCTTGCCAAAGCTTTCGACACTATTTCCTGTTCTTTACTTCTGCTCAAGCTTGAAACACTTGGGATAAGAGCAGAACAACTTCTACTATTTTCTGATTATCTCAGCGATCGTCATCAATGTGTTAAAATTGGTCAGCATACAAGCTCTGAACTTAAAAATAGTAGTTTTGGTATTCCACAAGGTAGCATTTTGGGCCCTACCTTATTTTTAATCTATATTAATGAGCTATGCAGCCTCTCACTCTAAAATGGTGCTATAATATCTTATGCGGATGACACCGCTCTGTTATTGTCAGCTAAATCTAGAGTTGAGGTCTATGAATATGCTCAAAATGGTTTTAACATTGTGTCTAATTGGCTCCGTAATAATCTCCTATCATTAAATGCAGGCAAAACCAATTACATTTTATTTACAATGAGAAATTCAAACATACCGCTTACTAATCTAAACATTCGCGCACATAATTGTTGCACGTATGCTGACATCGCATGTTCTTGCCCCACTTTAGCTAAAGCTGACTATTTAAAATATCTAGGTGTCACCATTGACACAAATCTAAATTTCCGTAAACATATCGATTTACTGTGTACGAGAGTTCGCAAATTAATTTATGTTTTTAAAAATTTACGTAACGTAGCCGACTTTAAATTGATAAAACAGGTCTATTTAGCTGTGTCAATCCATGCTTACATATTGCATAACTTCTTGGGGTGGGGCAGCAAAAACAATTTTACTCCCATTAGAACGTGCTCAAAGAGCAATTCTGAAGGTTGCTACCTTTCGCCCTTTTAGATTTCCTACGCATCAGCTTTACGCAGCATGTAAGGTGCTTACAGTACGGCAATTATTTATTTTGAACACAGTACTACTCCAGCACACTGCACTTCCTTTTGACCCTGTTCCTTCTGACAAGAGAAGGAAGGACTTGGTTTGCATAAAGCCTCAAACTAAGCATGCGTTTGCCAATCGTTTTTATCTGTTCTTGGGACCTTTTCTATATAATAAGCTCAATAAGGTACTAAGTTTCTATAGTGTAAGGTATAACAAATGTAACATAATGTTATCTGAAAATTTAAAGACACTACATTACACAGACACAGAACAACTTCTAGAAATTTTGGCATGATGATATTTGATCCCCTCGTAAGTGTTTACTTTTGTATCATTACTTAGGCTTAGTTTTAGATAATACATTAAGATTTTTCTCGTAGTTTTTAAAAGATTCTTTATTTTTATATACTAAACTTTAAATTGTACTAGACCTAAGTAGATGTATTGGAAAGTGTTGGCCTGAAACACAGGTTTAAATTAACCTAGATCGGGCTGGTCGCTACCTAACTTTGCAATTCCGAGCAACCATTACTTGCACCTATAATAATATCTTAGTTTTAGTTTATTTTTAGGCACCATAACTGTATGGATATCTTATAACTGTTGACTCCATGTACACCTTTTGTAAACGTTTTATTTGAATAAAATTATTATTATTATTTCCTTTATTAAAATAAATACATATAAATTATATTTTTAAATATTAGAATATAAAGATTATAAAAAAACATTTAAAAATATAAAAAAATAGTAGCCCACCGGTATCGGGAACAGGGTCCAAGCTACCGGCGGTCAGGGCTCCAGAGAGAGGAACTGTGTGAATGCGAGCCGTGTCCAGAAGTACCGCTCTCTGAATCAAGCCCTTAATCCAGCTGCCCAACGAGAGCCTCCTTAGGTGTTGGTCGAGGCTCTTGGCAATTAAGCCATTGGCTGATACAACTATCGGCCCAATGATCGCTGAGTCCACATCCCACATGTCGACAACCTCGCGGGCCAAGTCAAGATACTTGATTTGCTTATCTTTCTCGGCTTTCACGAGGTTCCCGTCATGCGGGACAGTTACGTCAATAATCATTGCGCGCTATTCGATCCACCACCACTATATCAGGCTTATTGGCAACAATAGTCCTGTCAGTGATGATGGATCGATCCCAGTACAATGTGATATGTCCATTTTCGAGAACTGGGTCGGGCACATACCTGTAGTACGGCACTTCCGATTCCACGAGACTGTATTTCAGAGCAAGTTGCTGATGGATAATCCTGGCTACAAGGTTGTGTCTATGCAAGTACTCTTCGTTAGCTAGACGAGAACACCCGGAGATGATGTGTCGGATTGATTCTCCCGGACGGTGGCATGTCCGACAGATGTCAACCGTGCCGTCCTTCACAATAAATCTCCGGTAATTGTTCGTCATGATAACTTCGTCCATTATTACACAGACAAAACCTTCGGTTTCCCCAAAGAGGTCACCAAAACGCAGCCAGGCTACGGACGCTGGGAAATCTACATCGGGTTCATGTAGGGCCCGGAAAAAGCGTCCGTGAAGCTCCTTACTCTGCCATACCTCCAGGCGATCGTTAGTGTCAAGCACTACAGGCTTGCGCCAGTTCTCTTTAGCCAAGGAGAGCGGGGTGAGGCCCTTGTCCACTGCGACCACATCTCGATGCATCCCCACGTCGGCTTCAAGGAAATATTCCCTGAGACTGCATATCTCGCGATTGTGGAGGGTCTTGACATTTAAAAAGCCTCGACCTCCACACTTTCGCGGGATATACAGTCTCATTACCGATGATCGCGGGTGATGCATTCGATATGCAGTCAGCAGCGTACGGACCCTCCTATCCAGGGCGTCTAGTTCGGTCTGAGTCCATTTGAGTATGCCGAAAGAGTACATCAAAACCGGCATGACCCAACCGTTGAAGGCGCGCACCTTGTTTCCGCCTGATAGAAGACTATTAAATACCTTCTTCAGGCGACCAAAGAAGCGCTCCTTCAACGATTGCTTCATGTCAGCAGCATTAATGCCCAACACTTCCGACATACCCAAATACTTATAGGTTTCGGTTGCGGAGAGGGCTCTAAGGTTTATGGAATCCGAGAGTTGGGTTCCCTCGGATTCCACAATCTCCCCTCGCTTTACATGCATGACCGCACATTTGTCCACACCAAATTCCATCCTGATGGCGCTACTGAAAGTTTCAGTTACTTTCAGTAGCTCCATCAGTTGCAAATTGTTGGGGGCAAAGAGTTTTAGGTCATCCATGTAGAGGAGGTGAGATATAACCTGACCACCTCTCCTCAGCCGATAGCCTAGATCTGAATCCTCCAGCAGTGTGCTTAGGGGATTCAAGGCTAAGCAGAACCAAAGCGGACTCAAACTATCACCCTGAAATATGCCTCGCTCGATCCTAATCGGCTCGCTATTCCTCTGGATATTTCGACATTCTGGATAGCGAAGGACCGTCCTCCATTTCCCCATACACGACATCAGGAAGGTGCGCAGAGTTGCATCTACTTTATACAACTCTAGCACCCTCATGAGCCATGTATGTGGCACCGAGTCATAGGCCTTCTTACAATCTATCCAACATGTCGACAGATCCTTTCGGGAACGACGAACCTGTTGGCTAATGGCCATATCAATGAGGAGTAGCTCCTTAGTACCGCGGGACCCATTCCTACATCCATTTTGAGAGGCAGACATGATGAAGTTTGTGTCTATATGTTTGTTGATTTTAGCTCTCAAAATGGATGTAAGAACTTTATAGACCGTCGGTAAACACGTGATCGGCCTATAATTTCTGGGTTCCGCGGTGCTACCTGATTTATAGAGCAGGTGGGTAAATCCTGTTGTTAGGAACTGGGGTAGCGAACCAGACTCCAAAGCAGCCTGGTACTGAGCTGCTAAGCGAGCGTGCGATCTTGCAAACCATTTGATCTAGAAGTTGTGCAGCCCGTCCGTTCCTGGGGACTTCCAGTTAGGTAACGGACGGACTGCACGAGCTACATCTTGGAGGCAGATGGTAATAGCCCCCATTTCTGGTATTGGATCACAGGCCCGCTCGACTTCCCGAGCCCAGTCACCTTCAGTGTGGCTGACAGGCACCGACCAGATACTGCGCCAGAAAGAGCACATGGTATCATCATCCGGCAGGCGCGTGTCAGTCACACCTTGGTCCGGTCGCTCCCAAGTCCTATAAACCCACCTTTCATCGCTCTGAAAGGTGCGATTCTGAGTGTATCGCTCTACTCGCCTCTTATACCTACGAATACGGTTCGCCCATGCATACACTTTCTGTTTCAGGAAGTCGATGCGCTCTGTGACACGGGATATATAGTCCTGAGGGCTAATATCGGTCCCTGAGAATGCCCGCCTCACAAAGCGCATCACTCTAGGGCGAGTATTGCCCTCCCTGAAGCAGATTAGTTTGCCGATGAGCGATCTGGTCTCACCAATACGGCGCTCAATTCTGCACTGCCAAGCTGGTACGGCTGGTTTTGGTCGTGTGCTCTAGAGTCATTAGCAAATTTGATGTGGGCTACACGACATGCCGCTACAGCCGCACAGTACAAAATCGAATGAGTATCGGTGAGGTCTTCGCAGTCATCAAAATAGTTTGACAACTGCGAATCCAGGACGGCCACTAGCGCCCTATTTTTGTTATGCATGGGCAAACGAGGTAAGCGTGGCCTAAGTTCGGGTGACATGAACCGATATTCCCGAATCGCACCCTCCAAAGCACTCCTCAATTCCTCATTGCACTGGGTACTTACGTTTGTAGCCCTGTCAACACTCCCTTCGTCAGCTTGATTTGTATTGAGCTGTGCTGGTGCTACAGTCTGCGACGGGGGGGGGGGGGGGGGCGATTACATGGCTACTCTGCATTTCACTTCGCAGGCGATCAAGTACAATGTCATCCAACATATGATTACGCTGGATGACCCGCACCTGATCCGATAGTCGTTGTGCCGAAACGTTGACAGCTGGCTCAAGCACCTGAAAAAGAGAGAGCATCCGAACACGGTACGCGGTCAGATTGTTGCCCCCCTCTGTAGCCCCATAGTATGAGCGCATGACGTTTTCATTGATGGATCGTGTCCATCGCATGCGCTGCACACTTCCGCCGGGAGCTGGGACCCTATCAGAGGCCGGTGGGCCTCGAGGTCCTAAGCCGTCCGGCGGCCGGCGTCCTCCCCGTCGACGAGCAGGTGGTGGCGTCGTAGGCGGAGAGAAATACTCGTCGTTCGAGCTCGACGCAACTGCCGCGGCCGGTGTCGTCACAGCGCTCACAGTGGGGCTGGGTACCGGTGGCGGCGAGGCGGAGCTGAGCGAAGATCCGGAGGTGGTGGGCGTGCTCTTCGTGCGGCTGATCTTGTCAACATTTTTCGTTAATTTTCAATTTTATTTCTGGGTCATTGTTGTTTTATCGGAGGTGACATCTGTCATGTCACCTCCGATTCGGCAGTTTTTGATTAAATTCTACATTTTCGTGTAGTTTGGCCTCTTTTTTTAAGTTTACGATGGTTTTCTGGTTTCAGATTTATTTAGAATTCAAAAACTGTTGTAAAAATGCGTCAAAATTAAAATCACTGTTAAAAATCAAGTTAAAATTAGAAAACAACGTTCTGTTGACACGGTGTTGCCGTATTATTATTATAATTTTTTTTTTTATATTTCTCGGGACCCCAGGGTCCCGGACCTTTAGAAGGCATATGAGGGGCCGAAGCCAACTCGCAGAGGCCCGTTAGACGCTTTCAATGGAAATGAGGCACCAACCGACGATTATCCCTGTGCGTACTATGCAAGTGCACCCAAGGGCAACCCCCGGTTGGTGTAGGACTATTGCAGAATATGGAGACAAAAAAAAAATTAGGCTATGGGTTTGGATGGCTAAAGTGGACTGGTTATCTAAAACTATGGAAGGACTATGGCCCCTGCCTGACCAATGTTTGATAAATACAATACACGGATAAAATGGCAGGGGGTGACTTGCACACTCAACAATGGGCCCCCGGAAACGGTCGCTAGCACATAGTGTCGTAGCGACAAGGGGGCAACATGTCTTGAGGTGCTTAAGAGGAGTGGAGAGGTATTCCACGGCTATCAGGACAATCCCGGTAGTACGGTCAAGATCCCTACCAGCGTCTTACTGGACTACTTCCTTCCTCCGAGCACGTTTGCTCTTGCGAATCTCTACTCAAGCCAGCCAATAAAGGCAAGAATGAGGTGGGAGGTCAGTTCTCGTCAGTGTTCACTCCAGCCGGCCAATAAAGGCAAGCCAGAGATGAGGAACATGACTTCTCTCGGGAGATAGGGTACGTGGGGTCGCTACTGCCCAGCAGCTCGCCACATGCTGCCCTGCGGGTTTCTGTATCTCTCTTTGTCTGGCTCCTCACCCTAGACCTGTTCCGGCAAAGTAACCTCTACCGGCACAGGCCTAGAGTTTGGAGCGCGCAAGCCCCACCACGACATCAACGTAGAGATACGGCGATGGGGTTATTATTATTATTATTATGATAATGAATATAATGCACATACATAAGGCCAATTCTCTAATAATATTCCTAAAGATGTATCCCAGGACATTGTCATGTTCCTAAACACAACTAGGTACATAGTTCGCGTTTTAAACTTTTTAAGTGAACGAGGTAGGATAAACTTAGTTTGTTGCTAACAAATTGAGGCGCGACGTACAACAAGCTAGCAGGAAAAGTTAAATCTTTAAAACTAGAGTGCATCAAGTTTATGAAATGTTGTACTAATAGGAGAATTTATTTGAAGAGTTGGGTATTTAGTGCAGCTAAAGCTAAATAATTATTAAGGTAAGGGAAATATGGAACTATAAGGTATGTTGGGGTAAGTTCGGTGCTGAGATAAGTGCGTACGAATCAAATTCCCGGTTAATTTGGCTATATAAAAATATGCGAATGGCGCAGAACACAATGTTGTCAGCATTAAAAAATGCTGACAACATTGTGTTCTGCGCCATTCGCCTCGAAGGTCGGTGCGGAATAAAATGGCGCAGAATTTGATTCGTGCGGTCTTATCCCAGCGCCGAACTTACCCCAACATACTCTACAAAATGTGGGACATGGGGTTGTTATCAGCTGCCGTGTTGTGTTTGGTTGACTAAAAAAAACAACAAAGGATCATGTAAAATGAGGACACGAGGCTTGTCTACAGACTAAATAGAATTAAGCTTTCTTATTATAAACTGATCGGGTAAGTACAGAAAAATAATTGTAGCTACACAAAAAGTACAAAACACATATAATAAACATTTATATGTCCCGAAACTATGGACAGAAATCCTTGTTCGTAACTTTCAACAAAAATGTACTTATTTTCGTGAAATGATGATGTTATCAGAGTGTTACGCACCAATACGTGATTCGCGACCGCATCACGTTTCACGATAAATCGTGACCAAAAGTGTTTTTCCTACGACCGGCCTACCAACCAAATGGTTTTGTTTTCAACGCGCGTGTCAAAAGGCACGCGAAAATCGCATTGAGTGAATTGAAACGAACAAGTTTTTTTTCCTTTTTCTTTTTACGTTCGATTTTTGATTTGCCTCGTCAGCCAGCATTCAGTGCCGAGTGTTGTTTAGAGAATATTGGCGGGAAAAGGAATATTTTAGGTTTTATGTTTTTTTTAAAATACTTTTTACACGATAGTGTAAAATATTTTTTTTTTTTGCTATGCTAAAGGTGAAATCAGGAATACCTGATTTTATCTTTAGCATAGTACGCTTACCCGCGTGCCCGTTACGCTAACCTACAGCAAGAATAGAAACGAATATTTCGTGGACTTAAATAATTAGTTAAGTATCGGGTAATTTATAACAAGAAAGTTGACGACACTAACCTGTCGCTGCTGAAATTCGTTTGTATATTTGATTAAATGGAATAATCGGAGACCCCGCCCGAGCTTCTTCTTCAAAAAAGGTTTTAACCTTTAGAATAATGTTTCGAGCATCACTTTTAATAGCTTTCGGCAAATTTAACTTCATAAATTCAGCAATATCACGACAAAACAACCAGAGAACCCGAATGTAGTATACAGTGACAATCGAATGACATTTCAACATGGCGGCCGTAGTTCCAATTTTCGCCGTTTCGCAGATAAGTTGGTAGGAGTGTAGTTTAGATGTGCTGATCGCGTTCAGTTTCATTTGATAAATCAGCCCTTAGTGAGAGAGGTACCTACACAAAAGAAAGATTTTACTTATTAATATTTCCATACGGAAACAGCACAGATAATAACAGTAGTGTTAAAAATTTAATCAAATCGGTGGAAAATATGCTCCGCAGCGCCATTGCTGTTTTATAACATGCATTACGAGTTACGTAAATAAAATATTTTCTCAACACAAGATAAATAAAGCCACTGCAGGGATGTTTGTGATAATTACTAATGCTGGATACTAAACGATAAACAGAGTGAACGTATATCTTTTTTAAGAAAATGACGCCTTTGTTCTTCAGCTTAATCATGATCAATCGATAAATGAGTGCGTAAAATATTTCTAACTAGTCCTAGTTACTTAACAATAAAAACATCAATATGAGTTTTACCATTAAAAGGCAATGGACAGGCAGACTATTGGGTACAGAAAAAACTGAGTATTTGACTCCTACGTTTTCACTAACGGCCGAACCCAATAACCGATTTTCAGTAAAAGACAGATCGCTATAATTGATGCCAGACAGTATAATTGATGCCAGACAGTATAATTGATGCCAGACAGTATAATTGATGCCAGACAGTATAATTCTACCTGTCCTTATGTCAGGCCGGTAAGATTCCATAATCTCCTAAAGATTATTGGGACGTTAAAACCATAGATAGATAGGTTTTTATTTCCAGTATGCCAAAACACGTGATAGAAAGGTTATTGGGTTCGGCCGTAACACTACACGACACCTAAATGCCTAATAAAAAGCGCACTCTTGCGAGAATACTCATTTTTAGGCATTACATTTAGGCTTTGTGTAGTGATAGAGAAAACGGCAAAGGTTTCCTAACAATAGATGGCATTTTAAAAATGTTTTAACTAAAGTCCGGCCGTCGAGAGAATGCGTTCGTGACACTTGTCAGTTGGACAATTTCTAGTAACTTTATGGATCAAATTGGCAAAACACATGTTCGTTAGTATGAAATTGACAAGTGTCAAGAACGAATTGTCTCGACGGCCGGATTGTAGTCAAAACGGTACGGTACTTATAGGTAGTGGGGATCTACGATCTTCTGGTTAAACACGACAATAGCGTCCAAGAAAATTGATAACTCCTGCAACCTAATTGCGTAACACACTAACAGTCACAATCTGAATGATTTTGAAGCAAATTGCTAATCCATTGCTTCATATGTTCGAAAAATTTGAATGTTGTTGAACTGTCAAAATTAAATCGATCCCTACTCTAAGTGTGTTACGCAATTGCCCCTCTGACTATAATTTATCATCCTGTATGAGGTAAAATCATCATCAATTTTGTGTTGTGCTCATCAATAGTCAGAGATTAACGTTACGACGAATGACAGCACAAAATGCTCTCATATAATAGACGTAATTCAAACATCCATTGCTTGCTTCATAAGATGGTCAACAAGTTCAATAGATGTTTTTTGGACGTGAGCCAAGATTATCCATTGTGTAGATAAGAATTCTTACTTAGATTTGTTTGTCACAGAGTGGTACACGTGTAGAACCAGTTTTAATAAAAGATACCGTGTTACCCAGTAACTGGGTTGTGGAGTTCAGAAATAGGCAGTTGCTCCGTGTACAATACTATGGTATTAAGCTGCATCTGGCCAAAGCTGAGCTTGGAAAAAGGCCGGGCAGATGATGATAAAACGCCTAAAACTAGATAAATATGGGGTAGCTAGGTACTATTTATTTTTAATAGTAGATTATTCACTGAGGGGATAAAGCAGTGTCTTAGGTCACGGGCGCTATATTGAATCCCGAGCGTAACGAAAGATTCTGAGTTAAGACTAGAATCCTGAGTGTGGCGAGGGATTCAAGCTCGCGCCCAAGACTAAGACAGACACATTTAGTCACGAGGAGAATAGGTACTCTACTTTTCGCATCTACTGCGAGGTAATAAAAACTAATTTGATCTTCGAATTAGTAGTTTATGAAACTGTTAAATAACCGGGGATTACCTAGTTTTGTGAAGTTTCATACACTATTTTATCTAAACTCATGCAATTTCATCAAAAACACAGTAATATCGTAAATAAGAGGCACAAATCCAACATTCTAACGCGGGGCGTACGCTCCACAGCATCCGATCAGCTGTTGCGATTAAATGCCACCATTACCGCCATAGATTATATAGAAAAACCGGTTGAGCGAGTCTAATGATATGCACATTATTCAATAATTTTGGACTTGACCATACACAGAAAACAATTGTTTTTATTGTTGTAATTATTTTTGTTCCATCTAGTTAATTGTTGTTACTTATTATCCCACTATAATATCTCTATTAAATTGGGTAATTTCATTATTTTGTTCGTCGACAGCAAATAAAACCTAGGATAGAAAAAATCTTTTTTATGGTAAAAGTTTTCATACGAATTTTTTAGTTGAGATTCCAAATTCAAATCACATTATGCACCAGCGCAGCGAGTCATAACGAAATTCTGTGCAATGTTATTGCCCGGCTAGAGCCTATGGCTTTAATGACTTGCTTTTTGCATGCCATATAATTTAACGTTTTCGGACAGGTGCTGTGTAAAATTAGTAATCAATGAAGAAAATGTTAAATTTACTTGTACATACGTTCTGTTTTCATATTTTAATGTTGTTTTTTGTGCACATGCCAATAAACGAATCTTTATATATTTCTTTCTATTGTAACTAACTAGTAAACGTTTTTAGTATCAGTAGAGACATAGCTGCCTAAAAATGGTAGCTTCCTCAGACTAGAAAGAATCCCGATCAATTTGATTAATACAATACTACTTAGCATGTTTGTTGTTTAAAATATGTTGTATAAAATGGAGAGAAGCATTCTAAACATCAGGTTAAACATTAAGTTAGTAAATAAATTATAAATAAATTATTATAATAGACCAAAGTTACAGATGTCACATTGACAGAGAAAAAACATAAATGGAACTGGATAGGCCACATGTTAAGAAACAAGGGAAATAAATGGTCTAAAGATGTCACAATGTGGTACCCTCGAGGTGGAAAAAGAAGAAAAGCGTGTCAAAGAATGAAATGGGAGGATGAATTTTGAGAAAACGGCAGGATCAACATGGAGTAGAAAAGTCACAAACAGGAAATTATGGTAAACTCTAGGGGAGAACTTTGCCAAAGGGCAAGCTGATACTAATGTTACCGATGTCGATAATTAATAATAATTTAGCAATCATTTTTGAAACCAAATATACACATAACATAAACTCACGCCTTCTTACCATGGGGGTAGGCAGAAACTACAGAACGCCACCAAATAAAACCAAATATTTTTCTAAATTTATCTAAATTTAGAAACAAACATTATTATCTAATAATGTAAAAAAAGGGGCTTGTGGCTAAGAAATAACAGCCGCACGGGTCGATCGATCAGGTTAAGCTGCACTTGTCGCGGTTGGTCCGTGGATGGGTGAACATCTTTACATATCAAAACCCCTCCGTGCCTCGGAAAGCACGTTAAGCCGTTGGTCCCGGCTGTCATTCGTGAATCAAGGACAGTCGTTACGGGTCGTCAGAAGCCCCAAATTCTGACAACCATTCTTACCAAGGGGTATCGTATTACCCAGTAACTGGGTTGTGGAGGTCAGATAGGCAGTTGCTCCATGTAAAATACTGGTATTCAGCTGCCTCCAGTTTGACTGGAAGCCGACCCCAATATAGTTGGGAACAGGCTAGGCAGATGATGATCATCATGATGAATGTAAAAACAAATATTTATTTTTAATTTAGATAATAATTATGTAATTCGGTAAATATAGTGAAAATTAAATTGGATAAAACTAGTAATAAAGTAAATCACAATTTGTGTCTCATAAACGATGGAAATTTTAATGCACGTACAGCATCAGAAATAAAGGCTATTTGAATTTGAATGTTTGTTGTTTGTTGTTGTTATGGATGTACTATAGATACACCTCTGCCTAACCCTTCGGGTAAACAATGTTATGTGTGTGTTTGTTGTTTAACTGTCCCAAAACGCAACCAAAAATTGATTTATTTTGGGAAATTAATAACCTCCACCTAATAAACCCTCATTGTAGGAAATTGGAAACAATTCGCGTTGTCCACAATGACGTAGATTTATTACGATGACACCGGCAAATTAAATGATTGATAGTTGGTGTCGGACTTAATGTTTATGATGCAAATGTAGGGCGTTTGGATTAACTGGGTCTTTTTTGAATTGCATTTTCTTTGATTTTATCTTGCTGATATACTGTTAACACAAACACTTGACATCACGCCTGTTTCCCCCAAGGGTTAGACAGAGGTGTACCATACAAACACATTTCTCCAGTTAGTACCATAGTTTAAGTCCCATGTAATAGGGGGCGAGCCTTTATCTATCACCCGGGCACAAATCCAGCCCCAGGCTGATACTGAGAAATTCCTGATAGTAAAACCCAATAACACTTTAAATACGAGACACTAACAGCTTTAGAGGAAAACTCTCATGAGTAGATTTTTAGTAGTTTTTAATGACATTATAATCTACCCTCTAAAGCTCAAAAAAAAATATTGCATTTATTTATTATTATTTTTTCATTTATTGTTTATTTAGATGTTACAGGTGCTCAAAAAATAATAATAAAAATCTGGTATACATATATATCCAAATATATTATGTTGTAAATGTGCTACATTGCGAAACACAAGAACATGTACAGGTTGAAATCAGTGTTGTATATTTACAACAGTGCCCACGTTACAGAATAAAATGTAGATATAAATGAAAAACAAAATATATTAAAAAACATATTTATTCTACATTATGAAAGTTAAAGAAACAGTTTCTTTTGGGAACTAAACACAAACGTTGTTCACATTTTGAACAGTGGATATTTGAATACCCATTTTTGCAGTATTTGCACCTACCTCGCTGTACAAAAACTGGAAAATGGCCAATTTTATCAAACCTTACAGCATCTGTAGGTCTAGAGACAGTAGGCGCAGTAATTTTTTTCTTTAAAGGAATGTCTTTCTCTTGCACACAACCCTGCACTCGATTTTTTTGTAACAATTCCGTAAAAATTTGGAATCGAAACTTTTTCAGCGTGATGCCGTGTTTTTGATTTGGTGAGAGGTTTCTCCTATATAGTAACCAGGCGTTGTTCACAGATATATCAATGACCTGTGAAAAGATTGCCATATACCAACGTTTGGTTTTGAAGGTAGATCGATATAAAGCTACCAACATATCAGCGAGGTCCACTCCACCCATATGGGCATTATATTGTTTCACAATTTGTGGACAATCAACATCTGTTTTAGTTTTAGTTTCCTTCGACCAGCGTTTTATTTTTACCATGGGATGCGAATCCACGAATGAGCTAGCTAAAGTTACTACCTTGTTGTCAAACCATTTGACAATGGCAATTTTGTTACTATTGCACACAATTTGATGACTGGAACCTCTGCTTTCTTAGCAAATTTTTTATCTGAAGCTAATAAATCTGCACAACCCCTGAGAAGATTCCCTTTGATGGTACCCAAACTAAAAATGCCATAATCCTCGCGAAGTAAATGTATCAACTCTAATGACGTGAAGAAATTGTCAAAATAAACGACAGCGGGCTTGTTGACAATCGTTTTACAGAGAGCTATAACTACTTTGGCTCCTAATCCGAGACTGTCTTCATAATCAGAAAAAGAAATAAATCTGAAAGTATCGTCACCTCCGTATGGATGAAAATCATACACTAAGCCAGAAACTCCAGCCCTTACAAATAATTTAAAACCCCATTTCTTGGGCTTTTTAGGCAAGTACTGTCGTCTATTTCCTGCTCTAGTACCTTTGTAAGGAACCATCATTTCATCTATGCTGTATCTTCCTTCTTCTTCTAGTCGTAAACAATTAGTCCTTACTTTTTCTAATATCGGCCGAACCTTAAAAGAACGATCGTTATTCAGATCCGAATTATCCACGAAATGCAAATATTTTCTCATTAGCTCGTACTTTTTTAGACTCATCACATCAGCGACAGGAGGGTATCTGAAATCATTACTCCAGTAGTCTCGATATGACGGCATTCTTACAATACCCATCATAATTGTGATAGCTAGAAAATCACGCATATCATCTCTGGTAACGTTTATAGATTTACCTTCTTTGCTTTGCACAGAATATAAATTGGTGTGCTCCGTAATATAATCTATTATATCTTCAGAAATTTTTTTTAGAAAATAGTCTAACGGAGATTCTGTTGCGGTACTACTAGTACTAAGATCAGGCATATCAAACTCTGCTGGATATTTGAATTTCCCACGCTGCCACTTGAAACTAAGAAGAGGTCTCTTGTACTTTTTTACTCTTTTAGCTACAACTCTTGGTTCACAGTTAGCACTCCTTTTTGAGCGAACTCTTTGGTTTAATGGAGTATTCAGCGGTGATAAAATTGACGAAACTGAATTTAAATTTGGGAGCGGATTGGGTGGTGTGTCCGAAGGAAAAATACTACGTATTACTGGAGTCAGTGGAACCGTGTCTTCATCAGATAATGTCGAAAAGGTTTCTTCTTGCATTGGACTATCAAGAATAAGATCCAAGTTTTCTAAAGACGAACGAAGGGACCTTGGTTCTGAGCTGAAGTCAGAAGGTACATCGTCTTGACATTCGGTGATGTTTTGAATAATAACTTCATCTTCAGACGAAGAGCTATCGGTAGACGAGGCCGCTTCTGGTGGAACCAAAGCTAAAATTTGTCTTGCTCTCTGCCATTTTAAGCCTCCCTGGTAATAAGCAAAAAACAAACATGCAGCAATCACCAAACACCAAACATAAGTTAACACAAGTTTTAGTAAAAAACGACAAAACGACCATATTAGTAATATCATAACATATATAACGCGATATTCATTCATTATTTATTAATATAGCTTACTCGTACATTAGCAAACTTTCAGAACAGTCAATACAAAAACATAATACCGTTAACTCCCATAAATATAAAAAAAAAACACAAAACCCTTGCAAAGAAAATAATAATTATTCAGTGTTAGTAAAAGCGCGACGTGGCACCCGTGCAACGTACGAAATTAAAAGTACTTATGCTAAAGCTTCGCAGTGTCGCAAATGTGCAACGTCGGTAAATACGTGCTTATATTTCATAGTAGAATATGAATTTGACATTGGCGTTATATGACACAATTGTAAACACTCATAAACAATAATATTTCAAGCAATAGTTGTCAATAAATGCATAAAAACTATTTATATTTATTAAAACTCACCGGCCGTCCACGAGCGCAGTGTCGACGCGACGCCATTTTGGTCACAACTACGTAATGATGCGCGTGAGTTGGTTCAATATTTTTTTTATAGATGGCAGCAGTATATCCATTATTAAAATTTATGTAAATAAGAAAAAATAATGATGGTTCTTGCAATATCTTTTTTTGTTTGGATAGTTGCATCGGTGCAACGTTGCGAATTAAAGGGTTAACTGTAACTACTTGGTACATAGATCAAATACCAGTTTTGGCATTCTTTTGTAAGAGTTGCCACATCTAATAATAATTAGCGTATTCAAGATGGCTACCGCACAGTGTAATTACACTGTCAGGCTGTCTGGCTTATCTGTCGGGCGAGACGAGGGTTGAAGGCCTGATGTCATAATATACGGAGGATATGATACAAGACATATAAAATGATTTATTATTTCAATTAATGCCCTTTAAACTTTATTCTTTGGCTTTTTGGGTTTGGTTTCTTAGAAGGACATAATACTGTGAAACCCTGCTAAACAACATTTTTGGCAAGAATTACTTATGTTATATACATGAAAAGTCTTATCTTTTTGAGCTTAACAATTTACATGTATTTAACAAATTTTTGGCGAAAATTTTGTTTAGCAGATTTTCACAGTGAACCCTCGATATAGTGATTATTTGAACAATAAAAAATTATACAGTTACCAATGGATTTGATAGGCTTAAAAAATAAAAGCTACGGAAAATGACCAACATTAGCCAAATGTTGACCACAGCTTTTTCAAGAAGTACCCATGGATATAAAACAATATTAAGTACAAATAATGCTGTTGGAGCCAACTAAAAAGTAGCAAATATTTAAAAATAGAATGTATTTTTTCAACACACTTGCTAGTAAAGTAGCTCTTATTGTACCGCTTTTAGGTTCATAATGCAGTGTACTGTATTTTACTTTATATTACCGCACTAGTGCGGTAATGTGCACCACAGATAATTATCTATTTACTAGTCAGAGATGTGCGTTTTTTTAATCTCATCAAAGGGACTTCATGCCTTTTTATGCCTACTGTGTACATAAATAAAATATGATAGAATAACATAATATTTCATCAAATTATTTATTTTTGTCAAAAATATAACATTCTTTCGTGGTCTACATCAAAATAACATACAAAATATTCAGTTTTTATGCTTTTAACACCTATTTAAAATCAAAATATTTTACTTCACATAAACCTACATGGGCACTTATGAAACGTCAGAATATAGGTGCACGGTTCCAATTAGTCGTTTCCTATGGAGAAGAACCGGCAAGAAACTCCACGCTTACTCTTTTGAAAATAATTGGCTTTTACAATGCTTTTAAATTACAGAGTTATTAAGTATGGAAGGGCAGTGCAGGCCTGTCAAGAAGTACAAGGTACTTAACAAAAATAGAAAATGGTCTACAAATCTACAGTCTATTAAGCCTACAATGTTCTCACATTCACAAAATATAAAATAATCTATTTAAAAGACAATACTATATAATGTTAATAATGAAAGATATATCATGGAAGTATGTGAAAAAATAAATTAAAGTAATTTGGGAGCAGTAGTTTACATAAATAGTTATGTTGTTAATGAGTT
Source organism: Fissipunctia ypsillon (assembly GCA_947568875.1). Classification (NCBI taxonomy): domain Eukaryota; kingdom Metazoa; phylum Arthropoda; class Insecta; order Lepidoptera; family Noctuidae; genus Fissipunctia; species Fissipunctia ypsillon. The sequence goes on from OX387658.1 coordinate 18,468,775, forward strand.
ACCAGGGAAGTCACATGTGCAGAAGGAGTTAGCGCAAAACTTCCCTGTCTTCAACGTAGTATTTAATCGTATAATATGCTTTTTTTAATAAGAACTCGTTTGATGTGGGTTTTGAACTTTCCATCGCTAAGTTCTATAACCGACTATTAGACTATTCGACGGCTTCGTGCCTTTGCCTCTTCTGCAACCTGCGAAAACACCACGATAAAAGGAATCCGCGAGCCATATTTCAATTTTTTTTACATAGGTTGTAACTAGTTTATGAACTTTTTTTATTTTTTTGCTTCGCAAGTGTGTTGAAAGACGTCATATGAAACGCGTGTGCGTTGATAATTACAGACTCGGCTCCCTTAACGCGCTTGTCTACGACTCGCGCGAATAATACCGCATCGAGTACAATGACCAACATAGCACACTTGTATCATAATGAACTATTACAGAACGACTAATTCAGTCAGCACGTTCCGTTCAGATTCTAGTTACCTAGAATCTCAACTACAATAAAAGAAATTCCACATAAGCTATGTAAATTCCGAATTTGGGTATGCAGATTTTTCTCATTAACTTTTAAATGGGGACGCGGCTGAATCTTTTTTTTTCTAGAACGATTTTTTGAGCTCCTTTTCAAGTTTCATGCACGTTTTTAAAGCTTTTGGTATTATCTTTTGCGTTTTATTTAAAGATTTTGGGACCATTAGTTTTGACTTTTACAGAAAATGGGACTCGGGTAAGCGTAATAGTAATTTTGGGTACGCCAGACGAGAATCGGTCTCGTTTGATAACGAGATTCTGTTCTCCGACTCGCTCGAACGGAATGAGTAGTCAAGTTTATTTGCTTATATTAAGAGAATGAAAACTACTGTGATATTTATTTTCCTTATAAAAGAAAACTTACTCCATTTAATCTGGATTAGCTTTTCAATTTGTGTAAAAATATAACCGACTTATATTTATGTTTCCGAATCAGTATGATAATATTATTTTTATTTACATATTATTTGTATTATTGACAAAAACGGCGTGCTTCCCTGGGGAAGGTATTACTTTTCCTTATGCTCTTAGTTTTGTTTATGTATTCTCGGGAATCATATTTCTTTTTGCGTAAAATTGAGGTGGGAATAGGGAGCTTGACAACGGCTAAAGGACAATAAGTGTTGTTCGTGCTAAAACCGGCAAATGATCAACCCACCCCCGTCAAATTAAATAAACTGTCAATTTCTTTGTAGCCGTGTCCAAGTTACACAATAGGCAAAGAAAATAAGCTAAGTGACTAAACTAAAGATTGCTTTTATTCATAACACTAGCAAGCCGCCCCCTGCTTCGCATAGTGTGTCAAAACATCAAGATTTCTGTGCTATATCTAAGTTAAATATTAATGTATTATACATAAACCTTCCGGTATAATTGCTCTAAACGATAGTAAAAACAACATCAATATCCGTTGTGTAGTTTAGAAGATCTAAGCGGTCACACAAAAAGACACGAAAAACTACTCTAATTTATAATATGCATAGTTTTATATATACATATATAATTACTTGTCCTGACAGATTCCGCTAAAACCGTTGGCGCTACAAACTTCAAATTTTGGCAGTTTATGCCTTTTATGTTGTAAGCATCCACTAAGGAAGGATTTTTGGAAATTCGACCTTTAAGGGTCACTCCCTTAAAGGGATGATTGTTTATATAAAAAATCTTATTTATTGAGTAAATAAACTTGAAACTTGGCACGAATACTTCGAATCTGAGTAAATTATGAAGTTTGTCTTTTTTTGTTTTTCTAAACTACCCCTTAAAGGGGGATGGGGGGGGGGTCAAATAAAGAATAACGGGTATTAGGGTTTTTTGAAAATAGATTAGATAGATAGGTAGATTTCCAAATCGGGAAGTGCTAGTTACATATATATATAGATTAAATAACAAAACAACTCTCCTCTGAACAATTTTCCACAAACTGCAGCCATTTGAAAATTTTGCAGTTGGACAAACCGGGTAACACCAATTTCCATTTGTGAATTTTTCAGGACAGCTATAGAAATAGAAACAATGGGCTCTAATGGAACCTCGGACACAGTCAAAATATAAAACAGTAGTTTAACTAAAAAATTAAAATTACCTACGCTCCCCCGGAGCGCTAAGTAAGTTTATATAACATAACATAACATAACATAACTTAACATAACATAACATAACATAACATAACATAACATAACATAACATAACATAACATAACATAACATAACATAACATAACATAACATAACATAACATAACATAACATAACATAACATAACATAACATAACATAACATAACATAACATAACATAACATAACATAACATAACATAACATAACATAACATAACATAACATAACTTAACATAACATCACGCCTTGTTTCCCCGAAGGGTTAGGCAGAGGTGTACCTATATAGTACACCCACATTTCACCAGTTATGTTTAAGTCCCATGTAATAGGGGGCGAGCCTATTGCCATCAACCGGGCACAAATCCAGACTTCGGGCTGCTACTGAGAAATTCTAGATGGAAGAACCCAATAACACTTTGCCCGACCTGGGAATTGAACCCAGGACCTCATGCTCAGCAGTAGCGCTTGCGACCACTAGACCAACGAGGCAGTAAGTACATATATATACGATAATTATTGTAATAAAGTATAAATTAGAATGATTGCTGTGAGTTTGATAAAACTTTCGCCAATCATTCTAATTTATTAAAATGAGGTAAGAGTTATATTGCAATGTCCTACTATTTTACATGTTGCTATTGGAATAAAACTGTGAGATGATTCCAAATTTGACGCTCGGCCATCCATTTCAGCCGATTGGTTTTATGACAAAATTGATCATTCAAAGATCCTGAGTGTGCTACTTTAGCGTAAACTTGCGCTAAGTCTTAGACATACATGGTACACCGACTACCGCTGACAAATAGAAATGCGTTTCTCCTGACACCTGTCAGTTGGATAATTTCTACTTGTAATAAGGATCAAATTCGCAAAACACATATTCGTTAGTATAAAACTGACACGTGTCAAGAACGCAATCTTTCGATGGCCGAACTGTAGTATAGTGGCCTTTAAGGCTGTCAACCATATTTTACTGAAAAATCTCAAACTAAGGAGTGCACTATACAAAACGTAACTAAAATTTTTCTCGATGTGACATTGCAGTCACCGCCTAATTGCATTGTGAAACTTGAATTTTGGTCTTGCATTGTGTCTGAGCGACTGCGTTGATTTAGGCGTCAGCTCACAGTTGTTCTAATAATTATAATACCAGCATAAAACTGTCCCACTGGAGGGCAAGGCCTCTTCTCATACAGAGAAGGCAGGAGCATTGATCAACACGCTTGCTCAAGACGGGTTGGCGATTTCAGATTGATATTAACTGTAAGTCAAGGTTTCCTAACGATGTTTTCCTGCACCGATGTCAGTAATGTCGAAGATAAACTTAGAAAGTACATAGTTATGAATTGAAAAAGTCACATTGGTACTTGCCCGGATTCGAAACTTCTAGTTTAGTTGTTCTACTGTACATTATAATAGGTACTGTGCTCGAGGGAACAAAATAATTCCCTAGACTATACGCTATTACGACAGCCAGATGGTCTAAAAGGCGTCGTGGAAGTAAGACGGGTATTGTTTCATAGTGAACGTCTGGAAGTTTCTGCAATACTCTTATTAAGATGAAATGAGATTTGTTTTAGAAGTTGTAAAGATGCCGCGTCGGCCTTAACCTTTTGCTTTTCGTTACATAAATCATCATTCAGTTTTAGTTTTCAGAGATAAGTAGGTAGGGTGTTTTTAGGTAAATTGTATTACAAAACACACATCCCGCAAATAATAAAGTGACATCTCAACGACGTAGGTACTGTAGAGGCTTTAACCGGGCGTGCCTTTAGCATGAAACCTTCGCGAGTTGATTGATTGATTTAAAAAGACAAACTTTGATTTTGGAACTTAGAATAGATGAAGAAAAATGAATCGAGTTGACAGTCGGCCTCCCGGCTCTGACGGATAGTGTAATTAAATGTGTAATACGATTATTTTATGATTAGAAGCACACTGAAAAGTGTTACGGCGTATTATTAACATTTAACAATAACATTTTGCGGAACATATATTGTGTTGTTTTGGTTCGTATTGACCCCCTGCACTATGTCGTATTATTTACTGGACAAAATTAAGTATGTAAAAAAAACGTAACATTGTAGTTGGAAAACATGGTCTCCCATACATCGGTATACGTCATGGTCAATTCTCCAACTGCAAATGTAAGTTTGTAATCACAAAATATATACAGGGTTAGTTTTCAATAACCGGCCAAATTTTCACAGGGTGTTCTACCCATGAATATTAACAACTTTCACTGTGGGGCCAACTCTAAAATCACGAAAAAAAATCTGCTGTTTCACATAAAAGTTCAATACCTACTCGGCCAAAATGTATGAAACAGCTGATTTTTTCTCGCGATTTCAGAGTTGGTCCTATAGTGCAAGTTGTTTATATTCATGGGTAGATCACCCTGTGAAAATTTGGCTAGTGATTAAAAAATTGCCCTGTATATATATACAATAGCATAAAACTACAAATTATCGATTATCGGACTTTTTCCTTTACGTGTGCTGTGAGACCTTGCTTCTTGTCAAATTCTATGATTCTAAGTCAACGAGAAGTACTCTTTATTTTTTTATTTATTTGCGAGTATCAAAATATGTCGCATAAATGACCGTATTTTTTTATTGCGTTGACTTAAAAACTTGGTTTTTTTAGAGCTCCAAGGGACCGTAAACCTACGTATTTGATATTAATTTCAACTTGATACTTTCACGCGTTCCTGAGAATAAGCTCTTGGCAGACTGACAGTCAGACAGAGAGACGGACAGACGGACAACGTAGTGATCCTTTAAGGGTTCCGTTTTTTCCTTTTGAGGTACGGAACCCTAAAAAAAGTAAAAAAAAAAACCAGAAAATCCTGTATGAGGTCAAAAGGCTCATCTACATTATTGACAAGGTTTTGGCATTCATTGTCAGTGAGATGAGATTGCGACTATGATTTGAACGTTTTTAATGACGGGATTTGGCCTTCGGTTGCGGTTGAATGCCAAAAATAATAACAGTGACTTCACTTCAACAGTGCAAGGACTGGATGACTCATGATCTTCACCCTTGCCTACTTACTCCACTGTATTTTAATAATAATAATAACCTCATCGCCGTATCTCTACGTTGACGTCGTTGTGGGGCTTGCGCGCTCCAAACTTTAGGTCTGTGCCGGTAAAAACTGCCGAAACAAAACAAAGGAGGATGGGCATTTTGGTACCCATGTCCAATCAAAATGAATTTACCATCGTTGGATAGCTCTCTTCAAGAGCACAAAAAACTACTATGGCACCAATCCCGTATAAATTGTCCGTTTTGAAATATAGTCTTTAGAAGGTACTGGATATTTAGTTCGAAATAGAATTTTAAAAAATCATATCGCCGGTTTATCTTGACAGATTTTGATGATATTTGCACAGATTTTGAGCTAAGTAAAATTCAGTTAACGGATGAAAATCATAACAAAATCGGTTTGGTATTTTTTCAGTTAGGGGTGATCTATTTATTAAACACTAAACATACAAATACATCAATTGATATTGATGCATGACATTGGAGCAATATTTTTATTACTATTAACCCTGAGTATACGTAAGTAGATGACTAGTAAGTTGGAACTGGTATTGTTATCTCTCTCTTGCTCTCTTATCTTACGCAGCGCGGTAGTTAGCGCGTTCAGCGAGGGGGCGGGGGCGAGGGTGGGCATGCTGCGGCGCTTGTGCATGTTCCCTTTTTTTTTTTTTTTTGTGGATGGGAAATCATTAAATGACTTCTCCCGCTCTGGGCGGAGCGGGAGGGCGTGTCAGACTTTTACTGACTAAAACCCGTGTTCCTTCTGTTGCCTGTGCCGGGGCCACGGTAACTCTTTCGAACATCCCGCGTGCATGTTGCCTTGGTAGTCGTTTGCTGATAATTGTTGTGTAAGTTACTACATTGTCTCGTTCCTCATTGTTCACGTCGACTTTAAACCCTGGCATTAACTTGGACTCTGTTACCTGTTTTATTTTTGACTGTGGCTTTCTACTGGACTTGAGCGCTTGAGTTATTTTGATTGCAATGGAACGTTTTCGTACATGTGTAATGTGCCGAAGAGGTCTATACCGAGACAGATATCAAGTGCGCATTCTATCGGAAAACTTACCAAGAATGCGCGCATACCTAGCAGCTTTTATTCGAGAAAATGCTGCATTGGAGGTTAGTATTTATTGAACTTTTTAACTTTCCATTTGACAGTTTTATTGCATTTATTTTATTGTTAATAACCTGTATAGTATAGTGCTAATGTTCTTGCCTTTGAATCCATTGGTTCCGGGTTTGATCCCCAGTCAGAGCAACGAAAAAATCCTGGGTCTTAGATGTTAATCTATTTATTGTTATGTTGTTATCTTTATGAGCATTTATTGTATTACGTGTCTCGTTGGCTCAGTACAGACAACAGCATAGAATAACCACATAGAAATAAAAATCGATCATTTTACCTCGTTGTGCCCGCATGTGCGTTAGACTTTAGGTTAGCCTTTGGTCTCTTTGTTTATAGGGATGCCTTGTTTGTTATTTTTCGGCCGCTAAAGCGCACATAATTTTTATCTATTTTACCCCTTAAATGCACACGACCGATGAGTCACAGACCGCGCGCACCGGTTGGCACGCAATGTTTCACAAAAACCCTATTTATGACTCTGTTTCTGGGTATTTTGCTTCCGGTTAATGTTTGTTCTATTGTCAACGAAATGACGAAATGAAATGTGTTGGTTTCGTTTGAATGTATGATTATCTTCATTTATGACATTGTTTTGAGAACATAAACAAAAAAAAAAACATTTTTTTAAACAAACATTCAAATGGTAACCTATATGTTTTAAGGTTCGAAATCCATGTTGTGTTTATTTTTAACGTAAAACATGAATAAAATCACATTTCACAGTACAATTTACATTATTTACAAGTAACGGAGAACCAAAACAAAGATTGACGGACGAGAAAGAAATATTTTTATTTCTGAAATGACAGATCGTAGGGTTGTCATATGTTAAAATGTAGTTTATTTGGTAAGGAATTTTACGGTACTATTACCATAGAGAAATACAAACTAGTTAATTGATAATCTGGCATAATAGAACGTCACCCAATGTGCACTTAGAGGCAAAAACGTTTTCTCTCTTTTGGTAGGTACTCTAGATCCCATGCGCATTTTAGCGGCTAAGCGTATTGTTTATAATACCCCAGGTACGCTTTCTAGGTATGTTGTATTTATTTATTTTCCTTACATTATTATTACCAATTTTCAGGTCGTGTTTGATGGTACTCGGAGAGTATGTTACCGATGCTGGCAAAGAGCAGAAAATGCGACTAGAGCTCAACCTCAACCACAACCTCAACCCGAGCCAGAGCCGCAAGAACAAGTAGAACCGCAAGAAGAAGCAGAACCTCAACTAGAAGTGATACACGTGCCCGAATATATGAGAGCACCAAATACCCCGAGGCATTGTCTTTTTCGTGGCTGCCCTAATACAACCCGCCATCGAATCCCAAACGTTGTTAAAATCCATGTATTTACTCAACACAAAATCTACATTCCTGATGCTGCCAGAGTATGCCGCGATCACCTAAATGGAAATGACTGGGATGAACTACCTCAGGCATGCAATATTTCCCATAACTTTACGGCCGCCCACTTCAGTGACCTTTGTGACCTACTGAGAAATGCCTTAAACGGACCCAGATTGCGTTTTAGCGAGCTAAGAGGATTAACTGAAGAAGAAATGCACTTTTGGACTGGACGTACTATAGAACAATTTAACGCTATCTTAGAGCAAACCACTTCATTAAGAGATGCAAGTGCAGATCCCAGAACCACTTTGGGTATTTTACTGACAAAACTACGCACAGGAGAATCCAACGTAAGACTTGCGACGTTGTTTAATATATCAAGAAGAAAACTCGAACGCCAGTTGGCCATTGCACGAGAGTGTCTTAGTACTGACTATGTTGTGCTTCACTTGGGACTGGATCACATAAGTAGAGACAATATACTGGAGAGAAACCTGAGGATTCCAAAAGCACTGTATGGAAATGAAGAAAACTCTAAAGCCATTATTGTTTGCGATGGCACGTATATTTATATTCACAAAAGCACAAACTTTTTGTTTCAGAGGCAATCCTACAACTTGCACAAGTTCCAAAACTTGTTAAAGCCATTTTTAATTGTAACCACTGACGGATACATTATAGACGTGAAAGGACCATACGCTGAAACTAAAACTGATGCGCAGATAATGAGCGATTTAATGAATGACGAGGAAAACCCCTTGCACATATTGTTTCATCCCAATGATGTATTTATTTTAGACCGTGGGTTTAGAGACAGTTTGGGCAATATTGAAGCACGTGGCTACGAATACCACGTTCCTCCGACGAAGAACCCAGACCAGTCACAGCTCACTACTTCCCAAGCGAATGATTCCCGACTAGTTACAGTATGCCGATGGGCAGTGGAAGTTGTTAACGGGCGGATTAAAAGAGATTTTAAGCTGTTGCGGCAAAGATATTTTAATAATACAATGCCTAATATGTTTGTGGATGTTAAAATTGCAGCAGCAATAACAAATCACTTCCACACGCCAATTGCAAATAGCCAATACGCAGAAGCTTTTCTACAAAAAATATCTGAAAAAATGCAAACCCCAAACGTGTTGTACAATTATGTAGAAGAAAAACGATTAAATAACAGAAGAGCCGATTTCCAGAGATTGGAAGCCAATGATGTGCCCGATTTCCCACGATTGAGTGAACAGGACGTGATATTGCTGTCATTGGGGACATACCAATTAAAACTCGCAAAATCTTACTGCAGCGAACACCTAAACAACGGCTTATATCTCATCGAAACATATAGAGAAGCCGCTTTGGAAGACATTATTGAATACGGAATTGACGAAGATGCGTGGCTTTTGCGTGCACGTATACAGTCCCGACATGAGCAAAACAATACTTTTGTTACATATTGCTAAATAGAAATGAAAACATAATATTACATCATTATTGTACATGTTTGACGGGACGCCGCACGGTAGGTTCCTGTGCGCATATAGTATCCATTGTCTGGTATTTAGGATATGCTAGACACGAGGGCTTTAATGAGCCAGCATTATTTTTAAATAGCATCGTTATAGATAATGAATGATGTATAGTATATATTATACATCATATTATTCATTATCTTTTTATGTTATTGTCGATCTATAGACACACATTTATATACTTATATACAATAAATGATAAAAATTACTTCGAACTTGTTTTATTTACCTAGACAATGAAAAATATTAATAATAATTATGAAAATACCATGCCAAATGGAGAAAACAGTTAATAAAAGTATGTGTACTTAATAGGACGTAACAAAAATAAATAACTTTCAAGTAGGATTACTCCGATCGGACAGTGAATAGGGACAAGCGCCATGGTTATTCTTAATCTACACAAAAATACCTTTCCAACGGTGTATCATTCATACCAATTGGTGCCGGTACCAGTTTCCATACATTGGTGCCCATCCTCCTTTAGGGTAAAGAGCCAGACAAAGAGAGATTCATAAACCCGCAGGGCAGCATGTGGCGAGCTGTTGGGCAGTAGCGACCCCACGGACCATATCTCCCGGGAGACGTCTTGTTCTTCATCTCTGGCTTGCCGTTATTGGCCGGCTGGAGTGAACACTGACAAGGAATAGAGCTCCCACATCATTCTTGCCTTTATTGGCCGGCCTGAGTGGAGATTCGCAAGAGCAAACTTGCTCATAGGAAGGAAGTATTCCAGTGAGAGGCTGGTAGGGATCTTGACCGTACTTCCGGAACTGTTCTGATAGCCGTGGAATATCTCTCCACTCCTCTTATGCACCTCAGGACGTGTTGCCCCCTTGTCGCTACGACCGTTTTCGAGGGGCCATTATTGTGTGTGCAAGTCACCCCCTGCCATTTTTTCTGTGTATTTTATATAAAACATTGATCAGGCAGGGGCCATAGTCTTTCCATAGTCCTAGATAACCAGTCCACTTCAGCCACCCCAATCCATAGTCCAATATCTTTGTTCCCATTCTTTGCCAAAGGTCCGGGACCCCAAGGTCCCGAGATATGTCAAACACAATAATAATAATAATCACCCCATCGCCGTATCTCTACGTTGACGTCGTGATGGGGCTTGCGCGCTCCGAACTCTAGGTCTGTGCCGGTAGAGGTTACTTTGCCGGAACAGGTCTAGGATGAGGAGCCAGACCAAGAGAGATACAGAAACCCGCAGGGCAGCATGTGGCGAGCTGCTGGACAGTAGCGACCCCACGTACCCTATCTCCCGGGAGAAGTCATGTTCCTCATCTCTGGCTTGCCTTTATTGGCCGGCTGGAGTGAACACTGACGAGAACTGACCTCCCACCTCATTCTTGCCTTTATTGGCTGGCTTGAGTAGAGATTCGCAAGAGCAAACGTGCTCGGAGGAAGGAAGTAGTCCAGTAAGATGCTGGTAGGTATCTTGACCGTACTTCCGGGATTATCCTGATAGCCGTGGAATACCTCTCCACTCCTCTTAAGCACCTCAGGACATGTTGCCTCCTTGTCGCTACGACACTATGTGCTAGCGACCGTTTCCGGGGGCCCATTGTTGATTGTGCAAGTCACCCCCTGCCATTTTATCCGTGTATTGTATTTATCAAACATTGGTCAGGCAGGGGCCATAGTCTTTCCATAATTTTAGATAACCAGTCCACTTTAGCCATCCAAACCCATAGCCCAATATTTTTTTTTGTCTCCATATCCTGCAATAGTCCTACACCAACCAGGGGTTGTCCTTGGGTGCACTTGCATAGTACGCACAGGGATAATCGTCGGTTGGTGCCTCATTTCCATTGAAAGCGTCTAACGGGCCTCTGCGAGTTGGCTTCGGCCCCTCATATGCCTTCCAAAGGTCCGGGACCCTAGGGTCCCGAGAAATATCAAAAAAGAAATAATAATCATAGTATTTCGGAGAATAAAACATCCATAAGTTGTTAATAAACATTAACCTTAATAACTATGTTAGTAAATATGCAGGTTGGACAAGTAATGGACGAGCGGGCAATCAAATTTCCCCGCAATGACATTCAGGAGACTGTTCGAGCTGCCCCGGACCCTCTGCAGCAGCGACGCACCACGCTTACTTCTGATCGCTGCGAAGCCATCAGTGTGCGCATTAGCAAACATTCTCGACGCACTGCAGAATCGTGGCAGCCCCAGCAGCATCCTGAACGCATTGTTGTATTGAACTCGAAGAACATGCTGCATTGATCCGCCAATGCTCTTCGCTCCCTTTCTACGTCCAGATCATCTTTGATGCCTGCTGTTACAATATGGCCGAGATATTTAAATTGTTGAACACGATTCAAGATTATTACCTGCTAGTGTAATGGGAGGAAATCTTTCTGAGGATTTTGCTCCAAAAATAAAAACCTCACTCGTTTTGTCATTGTACCTTAAACCGTGCTCACCAACATACCTCTCACAATAATTTAATGTAGATCTGTTTTCTCTACCGTAAAGCTTCCTTGTCAGAGGTTACCTTTACTTTATTTGGTCCAAGAAACAGGTAAAAGCCCAGCGCGACGAACTGGAAACTCGCATCAAAAATAAAATAGGGACAATTCTGAACTGTATAGATACAACACTGGTTGACACTAGCTTTTGTCCAGGGCTTCAGTGATAAAATGATAAATTGATAAATGATTTTATTTCAGTAAGGAGGTTTATACAAACACTTTTACACGTTAAACATGTGTGTGAGGTGTGTGTGTGTGTGTATTTCTCACGACATTAGGTATGCATCGTAGGTAATAGTTATTGTTGTTAAATGGTGATGTTTTAGGAATCTCGTTACAGAATTTTTCACTAACAAATAAAATAAGAATTACTGTCCAATTAGTTTACTACGACTGAAGGACAAAAGTTTAAAGTTTTCCTTCAATAATATCAAACTTTGCTAAAGTAGTGACAGACAGCAGTTGTGGCCCAGTGGTAACGGCCACGACTTACGAGTTTATAGTTCGTAGGTTCGAACCCAGACAGGCGCTTTACTTTGTGTAAATTATTTCATCACCAATGCTCTCAAAACGGCGAAGGAAAACATCGTGAGGAAACCGGCATGTCCTAGAACCAAACATTCGAAGACATGTGACATCTACTAACCAGCACTGGGCCCGCGTGGTGGATTATGGCCTACTCCCTGTCGGCGAAAGGAGGCCTGTGTCCCAGCAATGGGAAAATTATAATGTTACCACTGCTGTTTGTGGTTGATTATGCTAAAGTACTAAAGGTAAGTAGGTGATGTCAGGGATATAAATTGTTTATTTTTTATTTTTTTTTATTTAAGATAGGTTTGCTCTTGACTCTTGTCTAGGTCAGAGGTAACAAAGTCGACGATGGAGCGAGCTTACCTAGAAAAAGCCTGTTCACTCTCACTTTGAAGAGATCGGGGTTGTATGCGTTCGGAAACACAGACGCAGGCAGAGAGTTCCACTCCTTTGCTGTGCGCATCACAAAAGATATTTGGAAACGCTTTGTGCGAATTGGTGGAATAGCAACTAGGTAGGGATGGTAGCCTGCAGTGCTGCGTCTTGATGTCCGATTGTAGAAGGGGGGCGGCGGAATTGTTAAGCAAATTGACTACCAACTTAAGTTGTATGTGTACATTCAAATCATAACTGTACTTCTTTGACAGTTAGTTCAATGGAAAGGCTATAACGTGGCAAACTGACGTAAGGTGTGGGTGTGAATTTGATAAACAATTAATTACCCCGACTAAACATTGTAACATATTTTTGTCTAGACAGATCTTTAGAACATCACGAGACATCATTTCAATTTCGACATTTATTTTTTCAGCACAACAAATCGTACGAACGAGAAAAATATTTGTAAGTATTTCAATACCATCTGCGTCTTTCCCACACCAAAAACTTCGCGACGGAAATATCTTGTATTCATATGTGAGACAGCTTAGCGGGGCTTCGACAACATCGTTGTATTGATTGAGTCTGACAGTCAAACCTCGGAGATTGTATTAGAAAAACATATTTTATTGAAATACCAATAGAAAAAAAACCGACCAGTGCGTGTTACACTACGCACAATGACGGGTTCCGTAGTTGGGATAAATTTATCCCAAGGACAAACTTAACATTTGAAAAACATGTTCTCTCATACATTCCAACTGCAAATGTAATTTGGTCGCCTATTATTCGTAAACTTGTAAAGCCTACTTAGCCGTGATAGTTTTTCTTTTAACTTCGTTGTTTAAACTACTACCGTGAATTTTTTCACATATCCAAAACTAACCGTTTAGCTGGCAGGGGAGGGGGATACTTGACTCCAATAAAAATTAGCACTTTAAAGCTTAATATTTCAGAAACGGATCCCTTAATCGAAAAATTGTTTTCAAAAACCCATAATATTTTTGAAACACGTATCCAACAACACCCCACACCATAGGGTAGACGAGAAAAAAAAACATCCGCACTTTACGTGTACAAGTCGTAACCTAAAAAATTTTTTTTTTCATGATTTTATTTTACCACTTTTTCGGACGGACGGATGAACGGATGGACGGACACAGCGAAACTATAAGGATTCCTTGTTGACTGGAAACCTAAATACGTGAAGTAAGATGATACTATTTATACCCCGACGATTTCTAGTTTCTTGTTCAGCTACTTGGTCTGAATTATAAGAGGAACATAAAGGCCGGGCTCACTAGTTGGCACAACGTGGCATGGCATAACATTTGTATGCTGAAGCCCTCTGCGGCATACCGCAACTTTGCTCAAGTCCCTTTGTGACAATATCAACGAAATGTGAGTGCTAACAGAATAAAAATAAGATCCAAAATCATTTCTGCTTACGAAAAGTCTTTTTTCTATTTAGGCTATCGTATTACCAAATTATTTATTACCTAAGTACTTATTTACAGAATTCTTTTCCCGCTTTTATTGAGGAAAAAATACAAAATTTCAATTACGTTTCGGAAAGATTGTTCCAAATTAACATGCATTCGGCCATAACCTTAATCGGTTATTGCTGTTTCGGCCCTAATTTAACGTATTTTCTTCGCGTTTCCCATTTATGGAAGCACACTCAACTTTTAGACAAAATGGACCAAATTATCCGTCATCAACTTTAATTTTAAATGTGGCCATGGACGACCAAGCTTGGGTACAAGCTACTCTTCTCATTCGTATGGGAGGCCTCGGCGTCCACAAAATTTCTAGTAATAGTTTACCGTCCTTCATATCCTCGGTCAACGGCACTGAGAAATTAATCAAGAAAATCTTAGCCTCCACACTGATTAATTTTGATGTGCCGTGCTTCACCGAGGCTATGGATGCCTGGAGACTCTCTTGCTCGAATTCAGATCCACCCGACAACCCATATTCCCAGAGACGGTGGGATCAGCCGCTTTGTAGAGTAGTACAGAACAATTTACTAAACACGTCTGCTACTACTGCGGAGCGTGCACGTCTGCTGGCTATGGGTAAGTGGGAGTCGGGTCTGTGGCTTCATGCACTACCGTCGTCGAACATAGGCACTTGTTCTACTACACTACTTTCCGCCTCGCTGCTTCCCTGCGACTAGGAGCTCCTTGTTGTTCTCCTCATCGCTGTCACTGTGGCGAAGTTGTCAACAGCCTCGGACATCACGGCCTATATTGCAGCCGAAGTGCGGGCCGCTTAGCGCGGCATGCGAATATTAATGACATCATCTGACGAGCTCATGACAAGAGACCGGACGGCATGTCTTTATTTCCATGGGAGGTGGGTAGGACTTTAGTGTGGGACGCAACGTGTGTCGATACTCTTGCGCCATCCCATCTTCCCAGCTCGGCGTGCTGTGCTGGCGCTACTGCTTCGGCTGCAGAAAACCTCAAGTGGCGAAAGTATAATAACCTTACCGGTAATTATTTGTTTGAGCCGTTTGGGGTTGAAACCCTCGGGCCGTGGGGTCCGAGTGCTCTTGCTTTGTTCAACGAAATCTCCAAACGGCTGGTTGACACTTCCCGTGACCCAAGGGGTCTCTTTTACCTTGGCCAGAGGCTGAGCATAGCAATACAACGTGGCAATGCCGCCAGTCTCTTGGGTATATTACCAGTCGACAGCGATGCGGAGGAATTTTTCTACGCCGTATTTCAGTTTGTGAATAGTTTTAGTTAAGTTAGGATATTATATATTGTTTTTAATAGTTTGTAAGTTAATTTAGTACCCCCAATAAAAAAAAACTTATTTGGTATCTACATTGAATAATTGGGTATCTAAATACAAATCGTTATAGATAGATAAAAAGAGATAATACTCGTAGTTATCATCATAATCATCAGCTGAAAGACTGACCATTGACAGACGTTGACACAGCTATATTTATTGTCTTATCTGCAGTTCAAGAAATAAACCCGTGTAATTTTAAAACATCTAAGGATTATTTACCAAAACGTAAGGTAGGGCGCTCTCAGGCTAGGCAGAGCGACTTTCACACAGTCCATCCTTGCTTTCTTTGGCCTTCTTTGGCATTACAAATTACAACCGTAAATCAAATATTCCTACCACAATAAATTTTGCAAGCGTGAATCATTTTGCATTTATCTACGGGGGAAGTAGTTTGCCGCTGTATCCGTCGACAGCGGAAGTACCGACAAGTTGTACAATAGAATGTCGCGTCATGTGCCTAGCGGGCTCGGGGCGAACTTCGATAACGAAAACTTTGTAAACATGTAGTCGAAACGCGAATTTAATTATCGTTTCTATAAGTTTATGTAGCTAAGTTAGTTTTTCATTTGGCTTTTCGGGACGTAGGATTTTATGTATTGGTTGAAGATGAAATTTATACAAGGTGTAATTTTAAACAGTGGTAATCTCTTAAGGGGTCATTGTACTCATCATTATGAACAACTTTTACTATAGGACCAAACCTGAAATCGCAAAAAAAAATCGGGTGTTCCCTACATTTTGACGAGTTATGCGAACATAAATGTAGGGAAAACCTGATTTCTTTTTCGCGACTCAGGTTTGGTCCCATGGTAAAAGTTGTTCATAATGACGAGTATAAAGACCCCTTAAGAGATTAACACTGTTTAAAATTACACCTTGTATTTAAAAAGTTATATTACAGCTGGTAGGACGCCAGAAAATTAGGAAGATATCGTTAATTGTTATTGTATTTCCTTACTATAAAATTGAACGCATGATAAAATTAAACAAGTAAAAAATATTTAATTCAGTGTAAACACTGAATTCAATCTTTTTACGCCAAACGTTTATACTCCAATTTTCCCTTGGCACACCCCAGTATATTATCTAAACATCTATTATTCAAACCATGTCATTTTAACGAAAAAACGGCAGTCACGATTACCTGTCAAAACTTCGCTTTGACGAGACTGACACGGCAAGCCCTAAAAATTTCCGATACAGGGTGAAACGGAAATTTCACAGAAATAATTGCCTTGTCTGTAGTACGTGGCGAGGTCTACTACGCAGGCGCGAAACAAACCCGCGCATGTCATCATGTCGAGTGAACCTCTCAATCCTGCCAAAAAACAAATGCATTTCGAGTGTTCCTTTTTCGTAATTATAAATTCAAACGTTGTTCTTTTCTTTTTTGTTAACTTATAGCTTGTCTGTGCTTGTGTGGGCGTTCGTGTTCGATTTTCGTAAGTAACAATACCCGTATGACCTTTCCATAGCGTGAAATAACCTTAAAATTTTTTGGTTACTGTCAATTCGTAATTGATTTCGTTATACTAATTTGATCCTTTAGACGACAAAAGCTTTTTGGAAGTCTGTTTTATTATATTAGAGTACTTTTTTGTGTGTTAACCTGTGTTTTAAAGCCCCCAATATAGCTCTTGCACGTGTCTTCAAATATTTAATGAAGCGGACGAAGAGTTCATTGTGGTGGTGTTGTCTATGAAAACAGAAAGGTCAACATAATGGTTCTTCTTTGTCCATTCATTTCAATTATACATCGCAATTTTCCCAATGAAATGTTCTGAAAACATGTAAATAAAACGCATGTCTCATTTATTATTTTCAGCATCGATTTATAAAAAAAAAAACAAGACGAATCATACATATTTAAACGCGTAAATTACAGAAACAGATACGTTTCTCTTAAGTAACATTTTCCATTAAACCTTTTACCTAGACAAAGAGTCCTAAATATTGTTTGTTGTTGTTACCCAAATTGGGCCACGTGGGTCACACTATCGTCCATCGCTCCTTTACTATAAAAGCTATAGTTATTAAACCATCAGTGGGCGTCGAAGTGTGTCCAATATCGTCCATTGTGTACAGGGCCACGTTCTGGTGATGTTTACGTAAACGCGAACAACGACAAGGTCATGTAAATAATATGTACGTCGGAGGCAGTACATATTAATTTATTAAGTGACTTGACATTTATGAACGACGATGAGATGAGGTGTACCGTGTAATTCTTATAGATATAGGTAGCATGAAGGTTACATTACAATGAATATATGGAATTATTTTTTAAGGGGGAAGCGCCAGGTAGCCCGCGAAATTCAAACTTTCTTATGTTTTTTGCAATTTGCAAGTCAGTATTAAGTTGTATGTTGATTGAAGTATCATTCCGACCGGAAAAAATATGCATTTACAGAATTATAATCATCAAAACCAGTAATACAACTCCACAAGTTTGTATAATCCTAATTGTCAAGATTTTTTGAAATAGTCGTTCAATAGAATTCTTAGGTCGTTGTCAGGTTATTCTTAGGTCTTAAAGAGTTGTATTGACGACTTTAATTATTATAATTCTGTAAATACATACTTTTTACGATCGCGAATCATATTTTGATCAACATGCAACCCAATACTGACTTGCAAATTGCAATAAAACGTAAGAAAATTGGAATTTCCCGGGCTTTCACCTCAATGTAATTAAAGTTGGAGATATTTTTAAAAATTTTTTATATTTTATCAAGGTTTCTGAAAGGTTTAATCTAACATAAAATATCTATACGCTGAAAAATCTAATGTTACTTGTTGTGGTTGGTTTTTACCCGAAATAAAAACAGCCAATCATCAATCAACTTGTCATGAGAAAATTGAAAAATGAGCTTTCGAAACAAGAGGTTACAAAGTTACATTAAGATCTAAAATGAGGGTCCCCTGTTTACTAATAACTTAAATACGTAAGCAGACAATCTCATTCTAAGGTCAAAGTACCCTTGCCTCGGTTAGCCCGTAGATGCCTGACTATTCTTTAGGGTCACCGAAAGGTGAGCTAGAAGTGAGACGTCGTAGTGTCAATCCATCCATAGCGTCAGGTGGAATCATAGCTCACTTCAAGCTCACTTCACGTAAGTTTTTAGTGAGATTTTTATACAGAATAGGCAGATTAGAATGTTGTTGCATTATATCGTTTTGTAACAAAGCTGCAAAGATTAGAAGTCATTCGGGCGCAGTAAGACGCAAATCTTTAGGTATTTCAGGAGGTAGACAAATATGGTTGAAAATGGCGATGCGTTTGATTTTAGTTGAATCTCGTGTCCGCCAATGTGAAAGTTATTTCGCAGTTTTAATTTAATTTAAAAATAAATACACCAATAAGTTATAACATTTTTAGATGTTTCTTTAGTTGATTAAATTTCCTTTTTAGGGTTCCGTACCCGAAGGGCCCAAACGGAGCCCTATTGCTGTCACTCACATGTCTGTCTGTCCGTCGTCTGTCACATAGGTTTTACAGCTAAACGGTTGGAGCTGCAATCTTCAAATTTTCACAGTATAAGTATCTTATTGACCCAAACCCATACAAATTGTCAAAAAATATTTTAAATGTTTTTAATGGGCTCCCATATAGACGAAGAAGGGTGCGAAAAAAATAATTTTACCTACCCCATTGAGTGGGGTATCGTTGTTTAGAACTCGTTGAGTAAATAAATACTGTATTTTTTGTTTTAAAAATATTGGAAAACAAAGCAATGAGAAGCCACCAAAGTCAGATGTTTTTTTTTACAAAATTTTGTTCTGAAGAATTTTTAATTTCACATTGACCTATGAACTTGAAATTTGGTGATAATGTTTAGGTATTATTACGTATATTTTACTAACAAATACCAATATATTGATAAATCAGATTTTTTCTTTGAAATTCCTTGGCACGGAACCCTAAAAGTGCGAAGTCCGACACGCACTTGGCCGGATTTTTATAGTTACAATGAATAGTTGTCGCTCAGAATAAAAAGTTTTTTTTTTTTATTTGAGATAGGTTTGCTCTTGACTCTATCCGACGGTTTTTCGTATTCTTTCTTTCCATTTTTTTTTTCAAGATGCTAGATAATTTCTATAAAATATCTGCGTATAAGTCTTTTTTATACAATTGATAATTTGAATATTGTAGCAATACGGCTAACTGTGCGATGAAAAAGTGGACGTTTTACGGTGTCCCTGATTGGAAAGCGCTTTCAGAACTCGGTCCTGTAAATTGGTAGCTGACTAAAACAAAGGGAAGATAATTTTCTCTTCCACTCACAGATCAATGTACCATCTAATTTCCTCCCAGCATTACTACTACCAATACATATACAATACCTACATACATCACTTTCCCGAACAGGCATCCAATCAGTTCGTCTGACGTCATGTTTACATAAGTACGTAGCTACAATACAGCAGCTAAGAATCCCGGGTATAAGTCCCGGGGACTTTTTGATAACGTTCGTACTTTTCTCGTAAAACAGTAGGGAGAAACCGCTTTACTGCTCGGATACTCAGATGTAGTTTTGTGGAAGAAATACGTCAGATCTATAAGTCTGCGGGCACGAAACCAGCGGCGGTCAAGCGATGGCGACTGCGGAGCGGCGCGGGGTGGGGCGATCCGGCAGCGAGCTTGGGGTGGGCACGAAACTGGCGGTCGATCAAGTAGGAAGTAGTGGCTGTCGAGCGGCGAAATCAGACAAGTTTGTTCTCGTCGCTTGCGCCTCGCCACCGTGCCGCCATTGCCCGTGCATCACTCGATCGCCCCGCGCCGCTCTCGCCCGTTTCGTGCGCGTCTGTTCAGAATGCTATACTTTTGATTACGCCACCACCGCGCCGCGCCGCCCGGCAATCGCCATCGCTCGGCCGTCGCTAGTTTCGTGCCCGCAGACTCAGGGTTATATCTGCCTGTAATTGACCTACGGAAGGGTAAATGATTCTGCTTATTTTAAAGACAAGGAACTGCGTGTTCGTTATTTAAGATCAATTCTAGGTTTTCTTGCGATGGTTTCCTTCTTATTTAGATTCGCCTGATCTAAATTAAATCTATGTATATGTATATAAATAAATAAAATTGAAATGTCTGTTTGTAATTTCAAAATAACAGTCTTTTACTAAATGAATAATTATGAAAGTAATACGGTTACCTACTTATAACAAAAACAATTTTTAAAACTTTTGTCAGATTTTTTTGCATTTGGGAGCCCAATTATCGAGGATGATTATAGGCTATTTAACAACACGCTATGATCCATAAGAGCCGAGCATTAATAAAGAAAAAAGTCGGTAAAAACGCTAAGCGAAATCGGAGTAATTGCGCGGACGGACGATGCAACGCGGCGGGTCGGGGGACGAGGGTGTTTTATTAAAATGTGGCTGTTATTTTAGTATAATGTGTATCTTACGACTTCCATGCGAACGAAGTCGCGGTGACAAGCGACAACATGCCAATTCGACAAGTTTATTTCATAGTATTGGTGCTTTTTTCAAAGGCACTTGTCATAAAAATGTGTTATTTTTGTAATTTTTTGATTGCCGCATTATAGTTATAGTAAATAGGACCCGGATCTCTTAGAATTAGGTTAATTTGCGAAGGTTGCCCCGAATGCTAACTGCATATTGGTGGTTTTAAGCTGGTAGGTCCCGCAACCTAATTGCGTAATACACTTACAGTAGGAATCGGTTTTATTTTGACAGTTCAACAACATTCATTGCGGTATTTACGTTGTTGAGCAGACAAATTTTTCGAACATATGAAGCAATGGATTAGCCGTATGCTTCAAAATCATTTAGATTGTGGTTGATAGTGTGTTACGCAATTAGGATGCTGGTTTCCTCATTATGTTTTCCTTTTATAAATCAATGGCGCCGAATTAAACTTGCATAGGTAAAAACACATACACAAATAGACACACACACCTCAACATACATACACACACACACACACATTGAAAATTTACAATCAGGGAAATTCATTGTTAAGCAAATTGCCTACGGATATCAATTTGCCGTGCTATAGCCATTTCACACAACTGTCAAAGGATGACAGTTATCATTTGAATACGAAGATAGTTTAAATTGGTAGTCAATTTGCTTAACAATAAATTTCACTCACTTTACATTATTACTATCATAAATCTTCACAAAAATAACTTAATTCTTACTTACGGAAATTACGTTGATAATTGAAAAGGTTCTTAGCCCTTCAGGATTTCTACAAGCAATTTCGAATTTCCAATTCATCTCCATTTTTAATCTAAGTATCCCTCGATGGGTTCTTAGAAGTACCTACTTAAGTAGCTAAGGGTGTACTTAAGAGGCTGAGAACAGCTAAAGCGTGGTCACTGTCGGACTGCATAGAAAAGAAAGAGAAGCGCGATGATACAAATCTGGTAATTTATTGCAAAATCATCATCATCTGCCTAGCCTTTTCCCAACTATGTTGGGGTCGGCTTCCAGTCTAACCGGATGCAGCTGAATTCCAGTATTTTACATGGAGCGACTGCCTATCTGACCTCCACAACCCAGTGACTGGGTAATACGATGCCCCTTGGTAAGACTGGTTGTCAGACTTTTGGGCTTCTGACGACCCGTAACGACTGTCAAAGATCCACGAATGACAGCCGAGACCAACGGCTTAACGTGCTTTCCGAGGCACGGAGGAATCTCAGTATGTAAAGATGGTCACCCATCCACGAACCAACCCCGGCAACTAACACAATTAACTCTCTAAGACCAAGTAAGTCTATTGAATGACTTTTTTTTATGAAATCTTAACATTTCAGGATTATACTAACTTAAGGAATTGTATTACTAATTCTAATATTATAATTCTATAAATACATATTTGTTACGGTCGCGTATCATACTTTGATCAACATACACCCAGACACTGAGCTGCAAATCGCAAAAATCGTAAGAAAATTTGAATTTCGCGGGCTACCTTAGAGCTTCCTTAATATGTTGCTTGTAGAATAATCTGAAAAAAAATCAGAATGATTGCATGTATAGGTATTAGTATGGTTTTTAATCGTTAAAAGAAATTTTTTGAGGTATCTTCGTGATTTTTTTCTATCGTATCAAATTAGTTGTATTGAGGGGCTTGTGGCTAAGAAATAACAACCGCACGGTCAGATCGATCGATCAGGTTAAGCTACACTTGCCGCGGTTGATCTGTGGATGGGTGACCATCTTTACATATCAAGACCCCGCCGTGCCTCGGAAAGCACGTTAAGCCGTTGGTCCTGGCTGTCATTCGTGTATCTTTGACAGTCGTTATGGGTCGTCAAGGCCCGAAAGTCTGACAACCAGTCTTACCAAGGGGTATCGTATTACCCAGTAACTGGGTTGTGGACGTCAGATAGGCAGTCGCTCCATGTAAAAAACTGGTATTCAGCTGCATCCAGTTTGACTGCAAGCCGACCCCAATATAGTTGGGAAAAGGCTAGGCAGATGGTGATGTATCAAATTAGTTGTATTAAACACACTATTTAACTAGCATATTACCTGATGAATAACATATATATTTTCTGATATTGTTTACTGCAGTGGATCATATACTTTAAGAATTACTAAACTTGCGTTTAGCTCCTGTAGTCCTGTAGTAGTGTGATAGCCTCATTGCATGTTTGTCTTTAGTAATTGATGAAGACTTGTTGATGGCTTTAGTGCAGCGCATCGTTGTTAAACTGCACTCTAATTGCGTAACACACTATCAATCGGGATCTGAATCTTTTTGAAGCAAATTGCTAATCCATTGCTTTCTAAGTTCGAAAAATTTGTCTGCTCAACACGTAAATAACGCAATGAATGTTGTTGAACTGTCAAAATGAAACCGATTCCGATTGATAATGTGTTACGCAATTGCCCGCTGATCTTCCTATTTCGTTTTCTTAATTTTATTTGGGAGATTGAGTTGGACATAAAGATAAAATGTAAGGAATGTCATGTCAACGCATTTATAAGAATTGAATCGTTCACGGATTTGATTTATTAAGGGGTTGGTGAGTTAGACATTTTCGTGGTGTAGACTCTGTGGCGACATCTATGACGCCACGTGCGAACTACGCATCACACCTGAGTTCACGCAAATCAACCATAGCGCAAGTAGAAAGAACGAAACGAACGGAACGTAATTTTGCCATTTTAAATATTGTATTTTATAAACATTTAAATTAAGTATTGAGTGTTTATTTTATTTCTTATTAATTTATATTTCATTGCAAGCTGCACCGGCCGACGTCATCACGTCAACGTCAGCTGTCGCTGAAAACCAGCGCTGAGGCTCTGTCTCGCATAAGGTCGCAGCATTATGCTGAGCGATGGCCGTTTTGAGTGCCATTATAGTACGTTCGTTCGTGTAGTTGTATCGTATTACCCAGTAACTAGGCTGTGGAGGTCAGATAGGCAGTCGCGTCGTGTAAAATACTAGTACCTATTCAGCTGCATCCGGTTAGACTAGAATCCGACCCCAACATGTTGGGAAAAATGCTAGGCAGATGATGACAAATGCCATTATAGTTATGAGATGAGTTCCAGCGGTTGATGCAATAAAGAGAACAAAAGGTGATCTTTACCCAGCATTCGGACAATATACGCTGACACTAAACATGCATCAGAAGCGTCAAATAAACTCACATAAAACAGCATCTTACGTGTATATGGCCCATTCCCCTTTCCACACTGGCCCATTACGTAATGCACTTCTAATAGTTATGTCATCCACGTCGCCATTTTGAATTTATGTGCAATAAACTTGGGTCTGAGACCGTTCAAACATTTGATAGGTTCCGAGGTCGTTATCTACGGTAGTGAAAGTGTTTGCCTCTACTAGGAATAACGTTAAAACAAAAAACGCCTATTTGAGAGTTTTTATTTTGGGCGATCGATTGATTTAAATAGGTATTATTAATTTCTGCTCAGTTTCACTGTTACCATCTTGTTATTCTGTTTATTTTATAATGATTGTCAATATGACATTAAACTAAATGTTTGTATATAAGTCAAGAGCAAACCTATCTCAACAAAAAAAAAAAAAAAATTGCTGTGGAATAAAATTTTAGTAAAATTGAAAGTTCAAATAGAGTAGGAAAGTTAATTACTTCGTTTATACATTTTAGGGTTCCGTACGTCCGAATGAAAAAATGGGACCCCTTACAAGATCACTCGTGTGTCTGTCTGTCTGTCGACACGCACTTGGCCGGTAGCGCTCTCTTTTTTCACATGTGGAATGTAATCGACTCTGTCACTTTCTTATTCCCGCCCAGTTCGGTTGTCCCAGTTTTTACACATCACCTTAAAATACCTTAAATAAATATCCCGACTAGTCGTACTCAGCGCTTCCACTCCACATTTATTATGCGTTCTTCTAAAGTGTGAAAATCTCTGCCAGCGTCTGTGTTCTCTTCCACCTATACCCCGTCAGTCTTCAAAGCAAGAGTGAACAGGAATCTTCTGGACACGCTTGTTCTATCGTAGACCTCATTTATCACTTTCAATTAGGCGAGATTGAGGTTAAGAGCAGGCAGATCAGTCTATGTGTACAAATCCAGATTCCGGGCTGCTACTGAGAAATTCCTGATGGAAAATCCAATGACGTTTCGCCCGACATGGGAAATCAATCCATAACAACACCCAACCAACTCAATAATAACTTGAAATAAAATTACGCTGATTCAAATGTAAGGAACATAAAAAGCACAAACTAGTTTTATCCAACAATGAGACCTCTAGGGGAATAATCTGAGACGATAGAATGATACGAACTGCATCTTGGTTTGCATAAAATGTTAGATGTGCTCTCTACAGATTTTAAATCGCTTGCAGAATAGGAATACGAACTGTATGCGGCCCAATCCAATCCAATTATTACTTTTAAGAGAAAAATTGTGTAATTTTATGGGAGTCTCATAGATTTGTAGTAAGAAGAGTAGCACTGATTTTTGTGTCTCATGCCCGTTTTCACTAACACTAGGCGCTGTTGGATTTTCGACTTTCGGCGCTAAGCCGAGCGTTGAAAATCCGATACCGCGCGCTTATCAGGCAGGCAAAACGGGCATTAGATTCAATAGGAAGTCGAGCAATAATTCTTCGAAATGTTTAAGATTCGTTCATCAGAAAGAGGGCAGAGCCTAATCAATTATGATTATAACATAACATAACATAACATAACATAACATAACATAACATAACATAACATAACATAACATAACATAACATAACATAACATAACATAACATAACATAACATAACATAACATAACATAACATAACATAACATAACATAACATAACATAACATAACATAACATAACATAACATAACATAACATAACATAACATAACATAACATAACATAACATAACATAACATAACATAACATAACATAACATAACATAACATAACATCACGCTTGTATTACCCGAAGGGTTCGGCAGAGGTGTACCTATAGTACACCCACATTTCGCCAGTTATGTTTAAGACCCATGTTATAGGGGTGAGCCTATTGCCATCAACCGGGCACAAATCTAGACTACGGGCTGCTAATGAGAAATTCCAGATGGAAAAACAATAACACTGCCCGACCCGGGAAACGAACCCAGGACCTCATGCTCAGCAGTATGCTGTATTATTTGAGTACTAGGTGCACTAAAACAGTATCAACAAGAGACTGAAGTACCCACGGCCACAGCACTCTGCACTGATAGCCGCGGTACTATTCTAGTTAAATGGGATATCTGATTGATAACTACGACACTGGATACTGAAAGCACTGGGGTTAACTCGTTTCGAAGCTTTATAATAGAGATGATGTCTGGTTAAAAAAAGAAATTCTATTTAGTCCTGTAGTCAGATAATAAAAATATATTAGACACGTATGTATGTATTTCTTGCTTTATCATATTAATAAAAAATGACTTAGATAAAACACATTAAAGTTGCGGAGTTGTTGTGTAAAATCTAGCAAGGCGTGACGTCATGCTATATTTTAACTCAATGTATCGCCGTAATCTTTTGATTACGTAAAAAAAGAAAAAATACGTGTTCAATATTTTTTAATAATCTGCTTAATAACTTTGGTATTATTCTTGTTTGTTGCTATAGTAGTTTGCTTTCTAACCTATACAAAAAAAAAAATGAAGTGTCTATTTGTAATGTCAAAATAACAACTTTTTACTAAATGCATAAGAAATTATATACGGTACTTATAACAAACTAGCTGTGCCCGCGACTTCGTTCGCGTGGATGTCGTAAGATACACAATATACTAAAATAACAGCCACATTTTAATAAAACTCCCTCGTCCCCCGACCCGTCGCCAAGTTGCGTTGATTCGCTATTACTTCGTTTTCGCTTATGTTCTTTCTGACTTTTTTCTTTTTAGTCGGCTCCTAAGGGTCGTAGCGTGATGTTAAATAGCCTATAACTATCCTCGAGAATTGGACTACCAAATGCAAAAAGAATTTTTCAAATCCGACTTTTTGTTCATAATTTCATGGGTTTTAATTTTTTTGCGCGGAACTCTAATAATATTTCTAAAATAAAAGTAGCGTAAGTTACCCGTCGTAACATCAGCTATCTGCCAGTGAAAGTCGCGTCAAAATCGGTCCAGCCGTTTCGGAGATTAGCCGGAACAAACAGACAGAGAGACAAAAATGTTAAATATTGCTTTTTTGTTATAAGTACCGTTTATACTTTCTTATGCATTTAGTTAAAAGTTGTTATTTTGTCATTACAAACAGACACTTCAATTTTATTTATTTGAATGTGTGAATGTATGTTTGTGTATGTATGGATAGATACATTAACGATTACGAAATCGAGACTCAAACTAAAACATCCCGTATCATCAAGCATCCTCTTGGGGCACTAAGTAACCCCTATCACCAAAGCCCGGGGTTGTTGGCACCCCGCCAATTTGTCCGGGTTGGATTAGACTTTACAACTGGTTACAGTTGTAAACTCCACTAGCGGGATTATCTTGTATTCTTCTTTATTGTGGAAAGAAAATAACGTTATTTAATCAGAACTTTATTGTATTGTACATTTCTTGTGCAATAATTAAGACGGAAGCGCTAAGGTAGCCCGCGAAATTCAAATTTTCTTACGATTTTAGCAATTTGCAGCTTAGTGTCTGGGTGTATGTTAATTAAAGTATGATTCGCGACCGTAACAAATATGTATTTACAGAATTATAATCATTAGAATTAGTATACAATTCCTTAAGATAGTATAATCCTGAAAAGTTAAGATTTCTGAAATAGTCATTCAATAGAATTACTTGGTCATAGAGAGTTGTATTGATGACTTTGACAGACGAATTAGTATACAATTCCTTAAGATAGTATATTCCTGAAAAGTTAAGATTTCTGAAATAGTCATTCAATAGAATTACTTGGTCATAGAGAGTTGTATTGATGACTTTAATTATTATAATTCTATAAATACAGATTTATCACGGTCACGAATCATATTTTAATCAACATACAACTTAATTCTGACCTGCAAATTGCAAAAAACGTAAGAAAATTTGAATTTCGCGGCTACCCAGACGCTTTCATCTTGAGTTTCTGTAGTTTCAAGCAGAAGAACTCTTTGTCAAAGACCGCGTCCCGGAAGGCACTATTTTCATTCCTTCTTACATTTTAATATACAACGAGTAAAGTTTTCTTCAGTTGTGCCACAGATATATTCAAGAATTGAGTTTGGCATAACTTTACCCCGCTTTTATAATGGCCTGATTGCTAAGCATGATCCTCCGTTATATAGAAAATACTGCAGCATTAATTTTGAAATAAATACATATATGGTAAAGATGAGGATTAATGTTAAGCACTATGTTTGACTGCCTCGTTGGTCTAGTGGTCGCAAGCGCTACTGCTGAGCATGAGGTCCTGGATTCGAGTCCCGGGTCGGGCAAAGTGTTATTGGGTTTTCTATCTGGAATTTCTCAGTAGCAGCCCGGAGTCTGGATTTGTGCCCGGTTGATGGCAATAGACTCGCCCCCTATTACATGGTCTTAAAACATAACTGCCGAAATGTGGGTGTACTATAGGTACACCTCTGCCCAAACCTTCGGGAAAACAAGGCGTGATGTTATGTTTGACGAAAACACTGTTCCATAAAATTTTCCCGATAGATAAATATTACAAAGTTACCTCCAAACCGAACAATAAACCGTTATTATGCAAAAAGTACTTCAGCTTAGATCATGGAACTTTGCATAATAGCTGAACTAAATATAAAGGAGTTTTTTTTTTTATAATACCATTATTTTCACGGTAAAAAGAAATTACCTAAACTGTTGGCGCTCCCTGCCGCCCAATACCCCATTCATTCTCGCTCTCACTCACTCCGCGAGCAGTAGTGTGCGAGCGAAATAAATAATGAACTTGAGCTGAGGTATTCCGGAGTGAAGTACTCGGAATGTAGAATTACGCGAAAAACTGATGATTTTTGAGGTGCTCTGAGTATAAAAATCAGTCTTTATATGTTCTAAAATAATGTCAATAGCCATTGCCGCTATCCCGTGCTGCGTGTTTGTCGCTATATGTATGCGGCACCCTAGCTTTTATGAAACTAGAGGTGGCAATGATAAGGGGGTCTTAACATGTTAGGGGTCCATTAGTATGGAGTCTATTCTGTAAACGTTTAGATTTAAAATAGGCTCCGTTACTAACTACATTAACTCTATTGAGACAAACTTTGCCGACTGGCTAATCTTAAAACCAAAGCTATCCAATCAAACAAACTTCAGTCTTAAACCTAAAAAATCTTATTTCCTATCACGGCAGGTAGCACACGTGTGGGAGCAATGTAATCAATATTATGATCAAGCATATTTGTATACAAATAGAAAACAGAATACAAGAGCACGCTGACGAGGGCAGTTAAAGTTAAGATGGAATTTGTGCTCACGACTCGTGCAGACACGACCGAAGATGAGGGTCATTTTGAGTTTAACCTTAACTTAAATACCATTGAGCCATTGATTGACTACCATTATTGGAGCGGATTACCGGAATTTAATATGCAATTATACGTCATGCGTGGTGTTAACTGCTTTGCATTGTTCACACAATTGCTTGCCATTGAGACTGAAGTGTTATAGGTCACCGGGTAGGGTAAAATGTTCTACGTAATGTTGAATAATCGAGTGTGACTGTTCCAGTGTTCCTCTTCTAAGAATTAGTTTAAGTATGACATCTGAAGGAATGAATATTTATAGGCATACTAACACTTCCCGCGCGACTTCGTCCGCGTGGATTTCGTACCCCGTTAGGAATAGATTTTCAAAAAACCCTGATTCACGTTATTCTTTATTTTCGGTCTTAAGTAGAAATACTGAGTTTCGAGCTAATCGGACCGCGCGTTAATACTCTTCCATACAAACTTTGACACCCCCCAATCCCCCTTTAGGGGTAGTTTAGAAAAATAAAAAGTGACAAAGTTTATAATTTACTTAGATAAGTATTCGTGCCAAGTTTCAAGTTTCTCAAGAAATAAGATTTTTCACCCCCTTAAAGGTCGAATTTCCAAAAAGCCTTCCTTAGTGGATGCAATATAAAAGGTATCAACTGCAAAAAATTAAAGTTTGTAGCCCCAGCGGTATAAGCTCGGCTGTTTTATTTCGGACCACACAAAGAAACTGTCTGTCTGTCTGTATGTTACCTATTCAAGCCTGTAGCGTTATAAAATTTGACAGATAGGTATAACCTATCCTGGGATCTGGAGAAGGATAGAGGCTACTTTCATCCTGGATATTTGTATTGAAAAAAAAAGATGAAATAAAAGAAAATTATAAAAAATTAAATCGATTTCAAAAAGAAATTAACTCAAAATTATGAAATAATTTTAATTTCGGAAGTCATTGTCTTGATTTATTCTGTGTTTTTTGCCACTGACTTCCGAAATTAAAATTATTTAATAATTTTATTTTGAGTCAATTTCTTCTTGAAGTCGATTTAATTTTTTTAAATAACTTTTTTATTTCGTAATTTTTAGTTTTAAGTAAAAACTGGAGTAAAATGTTGTATATTTGATTAGAAGCCCTAATAGATTATCATATATGTCAATATAATGCAATTCCAATAATATTACATACATACGTGTTGAATTGATAACCTCTTTCTTAATTTTTTTAAGTCGGTTAAAAAATAAACGCAGTCAAACAGCATTCGGCCAACAGCTAGTGAAGTATTAAACTATGAGTCAGACGTTTTCTTAACAAACAAGTGTGCCTATACATCTTTCGCAATTTCAGCCGATATTTTAAAAGTAGCGCTTTCATCATCATCAATCATTTATTTCGGAAAACATCCATATCGTGTTAGTATTAGAACTTACCAAACTATGTTAATAAGTAGCATGAAAATAAAAAAAAATAAAATCAAGATTACAATCAAAATCCAAAATTAAAATCAATATCAAAATTTAAAAAATCAAAATCACAAAATTAAAATTAAAATCAATTGCAAAATCTTTGATTTAGATAATAGTATTCCAGCTATTTTACATGTAAAATATTTGCAATTAATTTATTCATTAATTAATTTTATTTTTAATTTTTTTTTTTCTCAAATGCGTAGTGTGTAAAGTGACGATAGTTAGTGTTACTTAAAACATTACACATTTTGGACGCAATCGGAGCTAACTGCCAAGCTTAATTTTTAATACCCGACGGAAACAGAGGGGTGTTATTGTATCTGTGTGTCTGTCTGCTCCATCATAGGTCCCAAACGGCTGAACCGATTTAGATTTTATTTGTTTTGTTGGAAAGTTGACTTGATCGAGAGTGTTCTTAGCTTCTTCTATACTATCAGCTCTTTTCTAGTTGATGAATGGATGTGAGCATCTTCTTCGATAGCTGTCCCCAAAGCGACAACGCTTGGATCAAAATATAATATTAAACTTAAAGGGCCAATACATTTTACTTTTTAAAGGTTATTGTTTGTGTCGGGGGTTTTTCAAATTTAAGTTTTAACTCACTAAATCCGAGTGGCTTGTCCCAGAATTTGTACAAAGAACTGGTATTTTCACAAAGTAGGTATCTACTTTGTAATGTACAAATTACCGTCCTGTGTATTTGTTGTACCAAACATGTTAGGCGAAGCCTTTTGCCGGTATACTTACTTGAAAATTTCAACAATATAACATTCGTCTGAGTCGTTTCCATTGTGAAGCAATATGGCTCCTTTAAAACTTTTGCGTTTCAAATCTAATTTCGGAAAGCTATGTTATTATTTTCTTACGGGCTTGTTATTTCCATTTCAAGAATAATAGTTTGACGGTGGACGTGATTTCATATGAACCTCATGATATGGGCATCAATATAGCGTTATTTTGCAGGCTCAGATGTTATAGAAAATTTTGATAACATTATATTTTATAGAACAAATACTTAAATAAATACGATTGTTGAATGACAAGATAATCACCAAATTGGCTTGTTGTAAGTGACATCTTAAAAGGTTCGTAAATTCCCAGACATTTACTGGGTGGCGCTATTAAAAAGAAATCAACAAAATGTTTTTCAGGCCCTTATTGGAAAGACTATAATTGTTTACAGCCTTCTCAGTGTGCATTAAGACAAAGATGTTAAACAAAGCTTTTATTTTGTTCCAGGTTTCGACACAGATAAAATTTGGAGCGTCGATACCATAAAATTGACATTTTAAAGGCAAAATAAATTGGTATCCGCAGTTTACAACGGAGGGAAACACGGTACGATGAACGGAACTGCCGTAAATTATACGGAACTGTATATAACGGAGAAATCTCACAACTTGACGCCAGACGGTCTGCCCCCCATGCACAGCGGATATGAGAACATCATTGACAACAAATGGATTCAGTCTACTTTCTGCGTCATTTACACAATTATTTTCGTTCTTGGATTACTCGGCAACCTCTTAGTATGCTTCGTGGTCATCAGAAACAAAGCCATGCAGACTGTCACCAACCTCTTCATCAGCAACTTGGCTCTCTCTGACATCTTACTTTGCGTGTTCGCCGTCCCCTTCACGCCGCTCTACACATTCCGCGGGGCTTGGAGTTGGGGCTCCCTCTTATGTCACATAATGCCTTTCGCACAAGGATGCAGTGTATACATATCCACGTTGACGCTTATGTCTATAGCTATTGATAGGTTCTTTGTAATCATTTACCCATTCAGACCACGGATGAAGATTGAGACTTGTTTGATCGTCATCGTCATGATTTGGACCTTCTCTGTGACCGTGACGATGCCATACGCTATCTTTATGACGTACTACGATTTAGATATAGGCAGGTTTTGTGAAGAGACATGGCCGTCTGAACGGTTGCGGCGAGTGTTCGGCTCAGTGACGTCGGTATTGCAATTCGTGCTGCCTTTTATTGTGATTGCTTTCTGTTACACGTGCGTCAGTTTTAAATTGAATGACAGAGCCAAAGCGAAGGCTGCCAGCAAAAATTCCCGCAAAGAGGAGTTGGATAAAAATAGAAAGCGACGAACGAACCAGATGTTGATAGCTATGGTCACGATATTCGGATTGTCGTGGTTACCTCTGAATGTTATAAATCTATGCAATGACTACTACATGTATGCTATACACTTGAAGTATTACTATTTGGTGTTCTTTATGGGGCACGTTATAGCGATGTCCTCAACGTGCTACAATCCTTTCATTTATGCATGGATGAATGAGAATTTTCGTAAGGAATTCAAGCAACTGATTCCTTGTATCGATTCCTCTGCAAACTTGAGAGGTAACATTCCATTAGATCAGTTGGGAGTTGGTCCTTCTGAGAAGACTTTCAATGGCAATACGACGACTGATAGTTACTTGGGCTCCAGTTCCCAGAGGGCGACGTCTTTCAGACATAAAAGGAAGCCTAGCGCTGCCGCGGACGTAGAAAAAAGCGGTGTGGAATTGAATGAAGATTTACTCAATGTAGACGTGAAACATTGTCATATTTCAACAAGCTATAATCTTAGGCGGGAGTCGGTGAAGCTGAGGCTTATCAACGAGGAATCATTTGATGGGACGCCGACACAAAGTCAATTCTAACGGTTGATGTCACGGGTGAGCATTTCTTTTTGTTAATTTTGTTCAGGCGTCGATAAAAAAAGGTGCTTCGATCTCTTGTAATTGCTATACTGAACCTTTTTCTCCCAATCTCGTAATTCTTTTCGGGCATTTTCATGTACTAGAGGCTTTAGGGCCTCCATCTGTTTACGTCTGAAGTAAATAATAAGGTTAAATGTCAAAATGTTTTAACGTGACCTTTTTTCATGTCAGCCTTTTATTACATTGACATAAATATTTTTCGCTACAATTTTATTATTTTTAGGGTAACTAAAAAGGAAAAAAAGGAAACCTTATTGGATCACTTCGTTGTCCGTCCGTCCGTTCTTTCCATTACTCTGTCTGTCTATCAAGACCCTTTTTCTCCGGAACGCGTGGAGGTATCAAGTTGAAATTAATATCAAATATGTAGGTTTACGGTCTCTTGAAGCTCTAAAGAATCAAGCTTCTGAATCAATGCAATAAAAAATAGGGCCGTTTATATGACATATTTTGATACTCGCAAATAAATCAAAATCTACAAGGTGTTTCCCGTTGACCTAGAATCATTAAAATTGGCAAGAAACAAGGTCTCACAGCACAAGTAAAGGAAAAAGTCCGAAAATATTTAATCTGTAGTTTTATCACATACAGGGTGTAAAAAGACACATCTCATACCCGTTAACTATGCATACTGCCCATCGAACTAAGTAACATAGGGCAAAAATTATTGCTGGGAAACGACTTTCTTTTTTGGTGTGAAAAATCACTTTTTATGTTAACACGCAATGCAACACGCGCAAAATGTAGTGCTTATTGTTGCATACAACAGTATACGTATAGGGGTCGTGCCGGTATTTAAAGTACAGTTATAACATTTAAAACAGCTTTCATAAAAAAACGTAAGTAATAAAGTTGGAACTTTGACCTTCAATATTTTCGTAACCAGAAGGTTCCCAGGTATGGTCCAGAACAAAAAAAAAATTGCAATGATGGGAAGAACTAACTTTCGGCTTCGTTAAGTGTCTTTTTACACCCGATATTTTTTTACACCCGATATTTTTTTCAAATACAAACTTAGATTTGCAGTTGGCCGCGGTTTGTTTGCAATTGACCGACGACGTATATCGATGTATGGGAGAAAATGTTTTTCAACTACAATATTTGTTTTTGGGATAAATTCATCCCAACTACGGAACCCTTCATTGTGCGTGGTCTGACACGCACTTGGCCGGTTTTTACCTTGAACCTTTGTTGCCAGAATTGCTAGAATGAACATGATATGTGTTCCTGTGTATCAGCGAGTTTTGTTTTATTTGCAGTAACAGTTCCCCGATTCACAACCCTTAGGGGAATTGGCATTTTGCTGTATCACGTAAAATAATATGATAGGTATAGATTGACAGGATAATGGTATCTATTTCTTTGGTAATAGTCTCCCTTAGTCTCCCTATAGGAAAGATATTGCGCAAATGAAAGAATTAAGACGCACATATATGCCAACGGCCTTAAGTGCATAGCATGCTTGTTCTGTGCTGAGTTCACGCAACGTGTCGTACGTCCACCCAGTAATAGGACTCGCCCATAAAGGCGCAATGTCCCAAATTAGACGCATTATTATACATAAAACAAAAGGTATTATATTAAAACACGTATAGTAAAAGATAAATAATTAAATTATCTTTAAAATGGTGAAAGTTTCATAAAAATACGCTTGATAGTTTTTGCGTGATGCTCACCTTTTTATCCGCGTTAGACATAACTTTACAAATTATTGAACATAATCTAAAATATTCACATATTAAGTTATTAAGAAAATGCTCTAATTTAACACATATTTTTTTTTCAAATCATTAACACTACTCGTTTAGACGTGATCTTTAATTTAAAATCTTTAAAAGTCGGTTATCGTCACCTTAAACCTAGTTTTTTTTTAATATTAATATTGCCTTTTTTTTCTCAGGTGCGACGATGGAAGCGTTCCCAACTTTGAAAAAGAAATGAGAATTGTAGATAAGATTACCCGATATTTTTGGAGCGAATTTATTTTTTACTGAAAATATCTTTACTATTGCACAATCGACTACTGAATTACGCTTATCAATTTACTAACCTTTAGATAATTAATAACAAATAATAATTATTTTAATTTTAAATCAATTATTACCTTATTCTTAATCAACACGTGTTGACCACAAAAATCTTTTACGAAAGTGTGAAAACTGATTAACATTTTCATATTTTCGTAAATAGTCCCCAATGCCTTTAATACTGCCACAATGGTACCCCTAGATTTTGCTTAGAGATAATAATGGTCGATCTCAAAAACTAACGCAACCTAACCTGACGCAAAATGATTCTTAATAATGAGTGACAATCAAGGCTGCCTCGTTGGTCTAAAGCGCAACTGCTGATCATGAGCTCCTGGATTCGATTCCCAGGTGTTATTGGGTTTTCTATCTGGAATTTCTCAGTAGGAGCCCGGAGTCTGGATATGTGCCCGGTTGATGGCAATAGGCTCGCCCATGTACACTTAGTTAACATGCGCTTTACTTGTGCTGAGTGTACAAACACGCTGTGAATGTGTGTGTAAGCGCAGGAGCTCTCGGTACCGTCCAAGACAATGGCGAAGTCGCAAAAGTGTATGTGCGTGTGCATGTTTGTGTTATACTGTGCTGACGCTGTCTTTACGCACACATTCACAGTGTGTTTGTACACTTTGTTAACACAAGTAAAGCGCGTGTCGCTTTGTGAGATAAAAATCATATCAACTAATTTAAAAGTGGAGCGAACTTTTTATTTCGACACATGGCAACAAAGGAGTTAACTTATCAAAGATTTTATTTAAATTTCGATTTGGCTTGCAAATAAAGCAGAAACAAATGATCATAACATAATATCACGCCTTGTTTTCCCGAAGGGCTCGTCAGAGGTTACCTATGTACACCCTCATTTCGCCAGTTATGTTTAAGTCCCATGTAATATGGGTCGAGCCTATTGCCATTTACCGGGCACAAATCCAGCCTCCGGGCTGCTACTGAGAATTTCCAAATGGAAAAATCTAATAACACTGTGCCCGACCCGGAAATCGAACCCAGGACCTCATGCTCAGCAGTAGCGCTTACGACCACTGGACCAACGATGTCATAATTAATTTACTTACTTTGAATTTCTGTGCATTATTTGTGAAAAGTACCTACTATACAAGTTTTGGACGTAACCAGGCATTGATGGACTCACGTATATGTGCCTCGGCTTCGCCCCGGCCCACATTTTGATGTGCCCCTTTTGCAAGCCGCAGCAGTAATGTACTATACAAGTCCCTAAATTAACATTGACATGCAAAGGGTGTTGAGGTGGAAATCCGCAATGAATTACCTACTTTAAAATATAGATGAGTTGAGAATCTTTCTTATATCTATGGTTGAGGATAAAAAACTATGTGCGTACACTTGAGTGAGGTACAAAGTGAACTTAGTAACCTTAAGAATCCTTTAGCGTTAAGTGCTTGTTGTTGAGATCAGACATTAGATTTGTATTATAGAATTATAGATAATACCTAGACCCGTAGCCTTACTGTAATAACTAAGTCTTAAGCAAGGGCCCCAGTCCCGTAAAATAGGTTACTTAGACTAATTCCCGTTTCCACTAACATTACGTGACGCGCTGTTGGATTGACAACTTTCGGCGCGGAGCTGAGCGTTGAAAATCTAATAGCGCGCTTTTATTCAGGCATTCATTTAGGTTACCTAGTGTTAGTGAAAACGGACAAAAATAGTTTTCATTTGTTGTTCCTAAAGACACAAGTTTGTAAGTAAGTATAATGATATTCCTTGTCTAAATGTATAGTATTAAATAATAAACACAATATTGTAGACGGTGTGAACTATGTCGCTCTTTATGTTATGCTAAATAAAATATTTAGTGTAGTAATTTAGATTTTAGGGTTTGGGGTAAAGTTTTAACCCTCAAGTATTTAGAGCCCAAACGCCCCTAAGTCCAATGATTTAAATCCTAGATTGCCATCACCGTACTTATGGCCAATTCCTGTAATTTACGGTCCGTTATATTGGTTAAAATTATGACCTTGAGATCTTTACCAATAATTAAACAAAGACCTCATAGCTTTGTATAGAACCAACCCTCTCATATGGAAGTAGCTATCACATAAAATTAGCTTACGAATCTATTTATATACCCAGTTTGGCAATAAAAATGTTGCCATTGGTAAGCAAAACGATTCGTTTTTGTTTATAGGAACCAATCACTAGTCACGCGAAAAAGTGTCCATACTGAGAAGAGTGAGATCACAGATTATTAAATAGCGTTTCCATGCCAATCAAGTCACGTCACTGCGTCATTGTGTGTCAGAGGTGTCAAAACGAAACAGAAATGCGAAGCTGTCTTTTGACGCAGTAGGGCGAATCTAACGATTTAAATCTTTGCCTAAGTTCCTTTATTCCTTGTTCCTTTAAGTCTAAGGGCTGATTTTTCAATCGTCAGATAACTTTTATCTGGGGAATATGTTTGACGTTTTGACAGCTTTTGTATAAAAAATGTGTCAAACCGCCATAATTATTTCTCGGGTAAAAGTTATCTGACGATTGAAAAATCAGCTCTAAGTCAGTTTTCATTTAGCATAATATTAAGAGCTACTTACGTGTTAAATCTTATGAATTTTCATAGTATCTATGTATTATAAAGATAAATAATTACACTGACGTAATTTTATATGGTTTTAAACTGAGCTATAAATGAATATTTCGACATGTTGTTTATTTAAAAGCAATATTTATAGTTATACTTCTCTTAATTAAATAAGTAAGCATGTACCTATTGTAATGTTTTTCATTAAGTAAATATTTTAGTTGTTTATTAGGTACTACTTGAGTACATACCTATCAAATTGTTATGTTCTAATAACTTATCGTGATAGTTTGTATAGTTATGAATGAACACCAAGTCTATATAGGTCAACTAGGTACATAATTTATGTCAATGATAATAACAGGGATTTCTGAGATACTGACGTATATATTTACCTTTTAATTTTCGTATTCTTAGCTCTAGTTTCACCAAACTGTGGATAATCAGACATTAGTAAATCAGCCATTAAAATAAACATCAATGTTAATGGTATTTACGTTCCACCAGAAAAAAGTAACAAACTTGGCGTTAGCATCCTAACACCAGAGCGTTAGAAGTGTGAATGATACATCTATCATTCACACTTCTAACGGTTAGTTGTCAAAGCAACCAAAATAAAAAGTCGCAATGTCGATGATTTTAACAACTGACTAAATGTCGGTTAGTAAGTTAACGGACCTCCAGGGCAGCAATTAAATTTAACACCTGATTAAGACAGATTAGCGCTTGGTGAAACACTCGCTACTCTTAATGTCCCGTTAACATTTTAACAGAAGATTAAACTAACTAACAAGGCATGGTGAAACTAGGTCTTATGGTATTGCACACAATCCCATGATCAGAGTAAATATTTAGCAAAGTGTGGTGGTCGAATATCAAAATTGACAGCTGTCAAAAATGACACTTGCTGTCATTCGACAAAAAAAAATCTAAAATGATCATAACTGTTGCATGGAGTAACATAGTATCACGCCTGTACACCCAGATGGGTTAGGCATATGTGTTACTTGTTTTATATAATGACTAGCCAATAAGTATGTGTGCGATTCTAGAGAATACAGTGTCAAATGTTAATGTGAGTCAATGTTAAGCAATATGACTAGACGTAAGATAGTTAGTAGTTTTAGAATTTTTAATATATTTTAAGTCCATCAAAGCACAAATTTTTGAGATTACCACTTCTGAAGATTGTATTTAGATTAAAATCGTTATCAAAATATTTATAGTTTAGCAGAAACAAATGTTTCCTATACTGGGTGTTTCCTTCGTTTAATTCCTTTTCAAAAGATGCCAGACCAATGAAACTGAATAAGAGCAACACTTAAACTTACTTTTTTATAAAGCGAATGATTATTTTTAAGTAAGTTGTCTATCTTTTCTTTTTCATGTGCTGACAGCTTGTCAAAAGGATTAAAATGAAAAAGGTTCCATTTAGAGTTTAAAATTACTTTTCGTAAATGATGAAATGTGAGGTATTAATTTTTTTTTTAAATTACTGTAAGCAAAAACTATAAATAGTATAATTGAATAATATGGATTCCAAAATTGACTTAAAAATCCTTAGACTGAATTTAAAAAGTGATTTAAATAAGGATTTGCATTTTCTAGGTTTTGATTTTTATTTCGCAAAAGATATTTAGTATCAGCCGTAGTTGCTCATATAATAGGAACCTAGTAGATTTTTTTATACTAGAAGTTAGTAAGTAAAAAATTATACTTTTAGTATTCGAACTTGGGACACGCTTGCGTGAAACAAAACTCTCATTTTGGCTTCGCCGAAATCGGTAAAGAAGTGGTTTACATTCCAATATTTTGAAATTACAGATTGTCAAGAAATCGCTAATGTTTCGCTATAGATCTTAACCAATTGATTGTTTCTAGAAAAATAAGGACATTCCTAATGTAAGGTCAGGGAAAATAATTGATTATCAAATTGACGGTCAACGTTTATGTAAATTGTCCGTATATTCAAAACACACTGTCATTCTTTGACAATCTGATTTGCAATTAATTTCCCTGACTGGTACCTGTGTATTTATTGAAAAGTACATAATGCCCTATGAAAACTTTTGCAACGATTAAATTATATCATTCAGCCTTGCAAAGCTGTTGTAATTCTAAAGTTCCTAAATTACATATGAGAATCTTAAATCAGAATATCTATTATTAATTATTATTATGACGAGAGAGCAAAAAAGAGAGAGAGAAAGAGAGAGAGTAAAAAGCAGAGAAAAGTATTTATTGTTTGTTACACTACGGCCGATGTATCTCGGCGAGTCTGAACATAGGTCCTGCGAACTTTCGCGCATGTTCTCTCACTCGCACTCGCCTCATGTCACCATTTGATTCCTAAAAAAAGTTACTGCGCAGCCTTCTGCGCGAAGTTCGGACTCGCCAA
Source organism: Fissipunctia ypsillon (assembly GCA_947568875.1). Taxonomy (NCBI): domain Eukaryota; kingdom Metazoa; phylum Arthropoda; class Insecta; order Lepidoptera; family Noctuidae; genus Fissipunctia; species Fissipunctia ypsillon. The sequence continues at coordinate 18,509,270 of OX387658.1, forward strand.
GATACGTCGGCCGTATCGTACTAAAGAGTTACCTAAATATATTTTTTCTTCATAGTAACTAAAAGTTTTAAAAGTAAAGTAGCAATTAAATCAACTGTTTTTATTAATTTAATAAAAATAGACATTTTCATTAGGTTCATTAGGGTATTATCCGATGATGACTTGTTTATTATAATTTAACTTTCTATCATGCACCAGTCTTGACCAACTCCGTCTCGCTATGTCTTGCCTTACAATAAGACACCAATCCGTTTTGTATCATAATATAATCAGTATTTAGTAACATTTTAGATAACTATGCATTTACATTGTAAACTTGCTATATCAGAAAAATACTTCTAAAATCCTTACAAAAGACGCCAATTTACGAAAAGTCCTTTGCAAGAAAAGAAAATGTATCGAAATGTAACAGCGATTGCCTTTGATCTGTTTTATTTTGGGGGCTCGTGGCTACATAATAACAGCCGCACAGGTCGATCGAAGTCTAAGCTACGCTTGGCGCGGCCGCTTGGCCGCGGTCGGGCTTTCTGTGCCTCGGAAAGCAAGTTAAGCCGTTGGTCCCGGCTGTCACTCGTAATCTTTGAAGTCGTTACGGGTAGTCAGAAGCCCAAAAGTCTGACAACCAGTCTTACCATGGGAGTATCATGTTACCCAATAACTGGACAGTGGAGGTCAAAGAGGCAGTCGCTCCATGTAAATCTATGTATCTTTCGTCGATTTCCTTGTTATTCAAAATATTTTAAGGTGATACTCAGTAATCATTATTTGTTTGGTGTTACCAATACTACTAATTGAATAATATGTGTAATAATAATTTATGTACCTGTCAATACTACGCTTAGATTAGATATCTGAAGACATATTACAATTTATATATTTATACATAACTGTTGACCAAAACAACGTTTCATGTCATTGCAAATATTTGAAAACAGAGAGAAATACACGCTTAATAATATATAATTCGATATTTTTATATGTATCAGTAAATAGAGATGTCAATAGTGATATTATGATATTATATTTACTTATTTTTGTCAATATTTAAAAGGTTTGTGCGCACCACGCTACACAAGATTGACGTCAATACGGCGAAATATGAATATATTGAATATCCCTTTTTGGCAATAAAGGTACTGTCGTATAAATATTGAAGCATATTTAATATAGCGAAATGTGGGTGATCTATAGGTTCACCTCTGCCTAACCCTTCGGGGAATACAGGCGTGATGTTCTGTATGTTATTTAATATTTCACTTAATTCTCGATTTTGTTTTGATCGATAGGTACTTTTGCATGATTCGATTGACTTTTGTCTAATGCTTTTCGAGAACAATGTTTTCGCTTCGAAAATGTTTTCTTGAATTTTTTTAAAGCATACGAGTTTCTCGCCCTTTTAAATAAATGACTTATTTCCTGACCCCAAGATTTTCCTAACAAAAGAAGTAATATTAAAAAATACGAAGCCTTCCCAACAAGGAAAAACAAAAAGTGAATTTACCTCCACCTTTTTGCTGTCGTATGCATGAGTGGAAACGGGAAATAATTAATTTACCGATAATTACTAAGCAAACTGCTCGCTTAGTTTTTCATGTTGGACTATTTTCCCTATTTCTCGAATGGCTTGCGGCCAAGTTTAAAGCAATTATACACAAGCGGGAGAATATTTCCTCCATTTTAATAATTTATGTATGAACTAACGAGCAAACTCCTTGGCTGCTGTAGTGCGCGCCAACCTTAATAGATAATTAAGTAGCCACCCATCCTTTGTATAAATAACAAAATAAATGAATGTCTTATGGAAGATTATTTATTTTTCCTGTCCCGCTTTTAAAATTATCTACCTTTTTCTGGCAAACAATAACTGTATAATGTTTTTTGCTGCAAAATCTATTTGAAGTAAAACTTCTCTAGGCGCACTTTGCTCTCTTTCTGAACAGTGAACGAAACTGAACCATCACGCTCGGGTCGGTGACGCTGCATCGGGTCTACTCTACTCCCGTCCGTTGGTGATGCTGAATCGGGTATACTCGGCTCCCGTCGGTCGGTGACACTGCATCGGGTCTACTCGGCTCCCGTCGGTCGGTGATGCTGAATCGGGTATACTCGGCTCCCGTCGGTCGGTGACACTGCATCGGGTCTACTCGGCTCCCGTCGGTCGTTGATGCTGAATCGGGTATACTTGGCTCCCGTCGGTCGGTGACACTGCATCGGGTCTACTCGGCTCCCGTCGGTCGTTGATGCTGAATCGGGTATACTTGGCTCCCGTCGGTCGGTGACACTGCATCGGGTCTACTCGGCTCCCGTCGGTCGGTGACACTGCATCGGGTCTACTCGGCTCCCGTCGGTCGGTGATGCTGAATCGGGTATACTCGGCTCCCGTCGATCGGTGACACTGCATCGGGTCTACTCGGCTCCCGTCGGTCGGTGATGCTGAATCGGGTATACTCGGCTCCCGTCGGTCGGTGACACTGCATCGGGTCTACTCGGCTCCCGTCGGTCGGTGATGCTGAATCGGGTATACTCGGCTCCCGTCGGTCGGTGACACTGCATCGGGTCTACTCGGCTCCCGTTGGTCGGTGACGCTGAATCGCGTATACTCGGCGCTGAGTCGCGTTTACTCGGCTTCAGTCGTAAATGTTCACTTCTATCGTGTGTTCATAAGTACACAATATATCCTCTTTTTAGATGCTTTTATTTAACTTGCAATGTTTGTTTGTTTAGGGCAAATCTGACTAGCTGAATTAAAACCAGTTTCCTCTTATCCTAGGAGTTGACATTTTACATGTTGGTTCAGTTCCAAAGATAATGTATTTTTATGAAAAGCATGACCTAGGATTGGCTCGAGATGAAGAAACTCCTCAACGTTCAACAGTACAGACACGAAATTTTATACACGCATTCAATTATGATGGTCCGTTCTAAAGTCCATCATGAACTGGCTGCTGCACACAGGATTGGCTCCAGACGAGGGAACTCCTCAACGGTCAACAGTACAGACACGACATTTTTATTTATTTATTTATTTTTATTTATTTATTTATTTATCAGGAACAATTTATATTGTATTTGACACATAACACTACATACATTATTATTAATAATATAAAATCTAAAAGGTTAAGCTACGCTTGCCGGGGTTGGTTCGTGGATGGGTGACCATCTTTACATACTGAGATTCCTCCGTGCCTCGGAAAGCACGTTAAGCCGTTGGTCCCGGCTGTCATTCGTGGATCTTTGACAGTCGTTACGGGTCGTCAGAAGCCCGAAAGTTTGACAACCAGTCTTACCAAGGGGTATCGTATTACCCAGTCACTGGGTTGTGGAGGTCAGATAGGCAGTCGCTCCATGTAAAATACTGGTATTCAGCTGCATCCGGTTAGACTGGAAGCCGACCCTAACATAGTTGGGAAAAGGCTAGGCAGATGATGATGATGATGATAAAATCTAAAAGTCAATATGCAGCAATGGTTTATATAAAAAAGTCATGAATACTGAAAACAAGAACAATAACTAGCATTTTTTTTCCTTTAAATAGAAACTTGGAATATTAATATTAAATTACAATTCGTCCAATGAATACAATTTTTTATCTAAAAGATATGCTTTGAGCTTAGCCTTAAAAGAGCTAGTGTACAACAAAATTTTTAAATCCGCTGGCAGTCTATTAAATATTTATACAGCTTGGTCACTTTTCTTCTTGGTCAATTTTCAAGTACACCAGATAGCCCCATGGTGTTTGGTTTCATTGGATATGTATTGATAAGTGCTATTACACTAGATGGTATTCAGGGTCTGATGATGGAGCCAGAAGGTGGCCATAGGAACTCCTCAACCAGACAAGATAGGGTCATCGTGTTTGGACTCATTGGACTATGTAGTGATAAGTGTTTTTACACTAGGTGCTGTCCAGGGTCTAAAGAAGGAGCCGGAAGATAAAAACTCCTTAACTAAACAAGACAGCCCTGTTGTGTATGCGCTCTTTGGTTTGTCTTACCGAGTACTATAGCCCAAGGTGTAGTCTAGGGCCTCATGATGGATCCGGAACGTCACCATAGGAACTCCTCAACTAGACAAAATAGCCCCGTTGTGTTTCGGTCATTTGGATTTGTTTTAAAAAGCGGGTACATTAGCCCAAGGTATAGTCTAGGATGTGATGATGGAGCCAGATGGTGGCTATAGGGACTTCTCAACGAAAACGAGATAACCCCGTTGTCTTCTGGCTATTTGGATATGTCTTGCCAAGTAGGTACGTTAGCCCAAGGTGTAGTCCAGGACCTGATGATGGAGCCGGGAGCACACCATAGGAACTCCTCACAGAAACAAGATAGCCTCTAAGTAGGTAAGTCTCAAGTTTTTAAGAAAATATTAAAGTTCTATGTTTACGTAAGTTTTAAATAGTACTTTTAAGTTCAATAAAAGTTTGTTTTTAAAATGATTTTTACTTATATTTTTTTAATCCTCTCGAAGGGAACAAGAGTCATTGTAGCTAAGTTTTGGGAAGGCCTGTGTAGGTATACTGTTCAGCATTGGACATCTTCCATTTTTTTTTTGGATGGGAAATCATCAAAAGACTTCTCCCGCTCTGGGCGGAGCAGGAGGGCGTGTTAGACTTTCACTGACTAAACAAACAAACAAACAAACAAAAATAGTTTATTTCAGACAAAAAAAAAGTCCATATGCAAGGCAAGGTTGTTAGTAACAAGAATTTTGCTTATATCTAATGTTAGTAATTAAAAAGTAACACAAACTAGACACACCGTCTACCCCTGCTCAGTAGGCTCATCGGTCCCGCAACACATGGAGTTCAGTGAACCCACCCGTGTTCCTTTAGTTGCCTGTGCCGGGGCCACGGTAATTCTTTCGAACCTCCCGCGAATTGGACATCTTCCTAAGGTCAAGTTTACTACAATAATTATTTATTTAATTTAAGGATTACCAAAGAAATATATGAGAAATAACTTCTACAAAATAAAAGCTTGTACAGTACACATTATGTACAATGCACACTCAAATACAGATCACCACAGCTTACACTACGCACACCTTGCTAAAGAGCACGCAAAAGTGCTGGCTTATTATTTCTACATATATCATGAGTTTCAAACAATTCCTGGAGCTAGACCACCGCCTCTTAAAGCAGTATTATTGTAATCTTACTTGAGTGTGGGAAAGAGATGGAGCTAGACGTCCTGTATAGCTTCATCTCTTTCTCACAAACATTAAAATAATACTGCTTTAAGCGGTGGTGGTAGGCCCCCTGTTCATAATAAAAATACAATGTATTCCCACGTTTTCAAGACACCATACATAGTTCCACAGAGTATTCTGAGACTTGTTTTGTGGACTGGATTCCGATGTAACACGGTTGTACAAATTTTATGAGCCTTGGAAGGTGAAAACTTTAGAGAGGTTTTACTTTTTAAAGCTATAACAAGGATGTGGGTAAAGGGGCTTGTAATGGCGAGGTTATTGTGCTAATAGCTGCATTTTTGCACAGGAGACCATTAACTAATAAATTACTGAAGAGATCTTGTGGTTTCTGCCAGAAAACGTTGACTATGAATCGAATTAATCGATGAAATGATTGTGCTCATATTTTTATCACTATCCGTCTAGCAATCGTTATCACAATAAAGCTTAATAAGTCTCCGACGAAAAGTAGGAGATTCTCAAGAGGACACGCTTTTTTTTATTTTAAAAAGTAGTCAAGTCTACAATCGAATGAAATTCTGTTTGAAACAGGTTTTAAATAAATCATCGAAACAAACCCAGCACAACGAAATATCTTTTATTTAAAAAATGCATCATATTTAAATATTCTTCCTAGAAAATATACGACCTCTGAAATTACGTATCTACGTCCATGTCAACTTGAAGAATCGTCTCCTACTTCCAAGACACGTGCAAACAAGATAAATGTCCTATGATGCACTGAATATAAAAACTATGAGTGATGTAACCGTATATACCTTGGATACTCCTAGGTCACACTGTTTGCCTCTTAATGTCCTGTGATGAATGTTCGGCTCAGCGACGGCGACATTCGTGTGGACATTTCTTTTAATCAAGTAGTTGTTTTTTCCTTGACGTGGAATTATTTACAAATCAGAAGGATGAGAAACAAAATCAATGTTTTAAGAGTATTTTTAGCAGCTATTTTTCAGTTTGTCGTACTATAGTAGGAATTGTTAAAGGAATAGACGGCAGCGTTCGGTATAAATTCTCAAGTTTTTTCTGTTAACAACATATGAGAGGCGGGGGAGGCAGAGGAGTTATAATTATAAAAAGTTTAATAAATAAGAAGTGGCACTATTTACATACATCGTTAAAGCAAGAACCAAATTCCTTTGCCAGAAACAGCGAGACTTACAGAGACAACGTAGGCAGAAATTCTTTTCTAGCCTAAAGCGTTAGGCATCAACGCTGCTGACATGAAACAGTATTAAATAGTCTTCTATCAGGCGGAAACAAGGTACGCGCCTTCAACGGTTGGGTCATGCCGGTTTTGATGTACTCAAATGGACTCAGACGGAACTTGACGCCCTGGATAGGAGGGTCTGCACACTGCTGACCGCAAATCGGATGCATCACCCACGGTCATCGGTGACGAGACTAAAGCATTTCTGCACAGCCGTGAGGTATGCAGTCTCAGGGAATACTAACTAGAAACCGACGTGGGGATGCACCGAAATGTGGTCTGAGTGGACAAGGGCCTCACCCCGATCTCCTTGGCTAACGAGAACTGGCGCAAACCTATAGTAGGTATTAGATACTAATGACCGTAGGGAAGTATGGCAGAGCAAAGAGCTTCACGGGCGCTTGCTGGGTTCTACATGGGCCCGATATAAGTCTGTTAGTGTCCGTAATTTGGTTGCGATCTTGTGATCTCTTTGGGAAAACCGTATATTTAGTCTTTGCGATTATGGACGATGACAAACACGTATACACACGTACACGTTAGGTATACGTATATCCTTATATTTAAATAAATATTTATTCCACACACACAATTTCGTCATTGCACCTACCACTGTTTGTCTATGCATCATCCAAAGGTTGACTGGTAGAAAATGCCTATGGCATTAAGTCCGCCTCAGTACATTTGTGTGCTTAAAGCGACAGCGTCAGGGTAGCCCGCGAAATTCAAATTTTCTTACGTTTTTTGTAATTTGCAGGTCAATATTAGGTTGTATGTAATGGCAAAAGCTTTGTGCAAAAGTTTGTGAAGGATGGCACGGTTGATATCTGGCGGGTATGCCACCGTCCAGGGGAATCAATCCGACACATTATTTCTGGTTGTTCTCGTCTGGCTAACGGAGACTACTTGGATAGGCACAATCTTGTAGCCAGGATTATCCACCAGCAACTTGCTCTGAAGTACAGTCTTGTGGAATCGGAAACTTTGTACCATACTGTAGGTATGTACCCGACCCAGTTCTCGAAAATGGCAATAACACGTTGTATTGGGATCGATCTATCATCACTGACAGGACTATTGTTCCCAATAAGCCAGACAAGGTGGCAATAGATCGATTAGAGCATCACACTATGATTATTGATATAGTGGTCCCGCATGACGAGAACCTCGTGAAAGCTGAAAAAGATAAGCAGATTAAGTATCTTGACCTGGCTCGCGAGGTTGTCGACATTGGATACATTGGATACAGGATTTGGATACAGCAGTCATTGCACCGATAGTCGTGACGGCCAATGGTATAATTTATAGCCAAGAGCCTCGACCAACACCTGCCTAGCGAGAGCCTCCTCAAGCTCTCGCTTGGCAGCTGGATCAAAGGCTTAATCCAGAAAGTAGTACTTCTGGACACGTCGCGTATCGTTAAGGGATTGCTCGGTAGCTTGGGCCCTCCGATACCGGTGGGCTACTCATCATCTGCCTAGCCTTTTCCCAACTATATTGGGGTCGGCTTCCAGTCTAAACCGGATGCAGCTGAATACCAGTATTTTACATGGAGCGACTGCCTATCTGACCTCCACAACCCAGTTACTGGGTAATACGATACCCCTTGGTAAGACTGGTTGTCAGACTTTCGGGCTACTATTTTTTAATTTTTTTTATAAAAAAATATTTTAAAACGTAAATGATTTGTATAAATGAAATAATAATAAAATAAAAATATTGTATCTTGGACACCAATAGGTATGGAGGGGTTTACCATTTAAACATTTATTAAAAAACAATGTTCGGTAATAAAAGTAAAGTTACAAGTGTTTTGTTTATTTTCTCAAATATACAATCACTCACTAACTAACTATACTAAAGTGAAATAGGTTTGCTTTAAATTACAAAAAAAAAAACTTAATAAATATCTAAAAATCAAAATAAAAGAAAACAAAACAAACAAACCGAGAATAAAAATGAACTATAATAATAATAATAAATGGGCCTCCTCATCATTTAAAATTGTCTAAGGGGCCTCTGCGAGTTGGCTTCGGCCCCTCGTACGCCTTCCAAAAGTCCGGGACCCCAGGGTCCCGAGATATAAAAACATAAGAAAAAAACGCTATTATGTGAATGAGTGTATGTAAGTGTGTGATCACCGCAGAGGCGCCGACTTTTAAAAAACTTCGTGGGTGCTCATACTCATGACCAGAGAGGGGGGGGGGGAGTCTTTTATAGCGTACTTCCTTGGTTTACTTAGCCTTCTTCTTAATCCTGATAATCGCATCGAAATTCCCCGAGTCGAAATTAAGTTAAGCGAACAGACAGGCAATAGGGAAGGAATATGTTGTTTCATGAATTTAATTAGGAAGGATAGGTAGGTAAAAAAATGCTAGATTGATAAAGGACGTATTAATATTTTTTATGTGTTAGTCCTACACTAATTAATTGTTGACATTTTAAATGACAAAATGTGTTAATAATACAAGACCCGTTCCATTTAAAGTCAGGAAAAATAAATTGTTATGCAAATATTGGCTCATTGTAAGATCTTCACACATTATGGAATGCAAATAAAGATTTGAATATGAATAAATTCAAATCACCACTACCCTTCTTTGACAGTTGAATGAAATGGGTATGACATGGAAAATGGACGTAGAGTATCAATTTACTTTACAAGCAATTTCGCTGTCTGTATATCTTTCAGGTTAGAGGAAGAAGGAAAAAGTGACGCCGATTTGTTTCACCTTTAAGAGTTTATTTCTAACAAATGGAATCGTGCCGATACAAATGGGCGTTCCGTCTCATTGTTTTTGTTTACTGAGCAGGTTTACCACTTTATTTATTAAAGCCTTTTTGTTGCTTTATTTAGGGATAAGCTTAAGAAAATAAAGAGGAACGAGGGAAATGCGGTCAAGAAAGTTTTGAGTATGAATATGATGTGAATATATGTTTTAAGTAATCATGAAATTAAAGTAAAAGGAAAACAATAAGAAAACTCTGAATTTAATCATCTTAAATCCGCTTTTTAATCATTTTCAATATAATTTACTTGTGGTACCTATCTGTATGTGGTAGGTGCTGTTATAACATTATTCAAATCATCCTTCACATAAGAACGAATCACATCAGCGTAGTTGATATCCACATTAAACCCGAGTTTCAGAGCGCGGCTGTTATCAAAATTGATTGGAAATGATGCCACCATGCGGGCAATGGTTTCATTGTACTCAAAGCGAACTAGAGAGGCAACCTGATCTCCAGCCACCGAACGTAGAGCTGCTAACATATCTCCTACAGATACACACAATCCTGGCAGATTAATGGCTCGCCATTTCCCCAACATACTGGCATCCAACGTCGCTGCATGCACGATATTTTGCACCACTGTCGCAGGGCTCGTCAACCATAACTCCTGCTCTTTTCCCACAGGGCATATCGACACCTTTCCGTTCAAAGGCTCTCGAACGATTCCACTGGCGAATGACGTCACAGCAGCATTTGCAACTCCTGCACGAACGCTCACTGTTGGCAATCTCACAATACGACCATCTATGTAGCCACGTCGAGAGTAATCGTTGACAAGTAACTCTGACATGGCTTTGGCAGTACCGTATGAGGTCTGAGGCATTACAGCAGTCAGGTCATTGACGATTGGTGGCAGATCTCCTCCAAAAACTCCAACTGTGCTGGCAAAAACGAATTTCGCCTTAGGTGCTTTCCTTCTTACTGCATCTAGGAGCAGCCTTGTTGCATCTAAGTTTGCTCTTAATCCAAAATCGAACTCAGCTTCAGCTTGGCCACTGACGACGGCAGCTAGGTGGAACACGACATCACAATTTTCGTCAATGAGTTCTTCGGCAGCTGATGGTTTTGTCAGGTCGAGAGCTAGAACTTTGACATAGCTCTCAAGCCTCGACTGAGGTGTAATGACGTCAGTCAGTATCAGTTCTGTCACATCGAGAGGACAAGGAGGCTGTTTCCTTAGCAAGGCATCAGTCACTCGAGAGCCAAGGAACCCTGCAGCACCAGTAACTACGACCTTCATGGTTCACGTTCAGAGATTCACTGCAGTAAGAAATAGACGCTTATCATAGTCAGTTGTTTTGATTTTAATAAACAAATATTTGAACTCTGCCATTTTGTAGATAACGGTGTGAGTAGTTAATCGGTGTTTTTGTAGATAACATTATTAAATAACAAATTATGTAACTATTTAGTTGGTTTATGTGCTTTGATTTTTATGCAAATGTTTGGCTACTAATTAGTGACTTATCTATATCAATACATACATATATACTATATACAAATCAATAAAATTGAAGTGTCCGTTTGTAATATCAAAATAACAGCTTTTTTAAAGTAACGGTACTTATAACAAAAAAACAATTTAAAATTTTATTAATTTTTTGTCTGTCTGTCTGTCGTTTGCATTTGGTAGCCCAATTCTCGAGGATAGCTACAGGTCATTTAACATCACGCTACGACCCTTAGGAGCCGAGCAAAAAGAAAACAGGAAAAACACGAACACGAAGTAAGTAATATACATCGCGCGGGCGGGCGATGCAACGCGGCGGGTCGGGGGACGGGGGAGTTTTATTAAAAAGTTGCCGTTATTGTAGTATATTGTGTATCTTACGATTTTCACGCGAACGAAGTCGTGGGGCACAGGTAGTGCTAAATAAAATATGTAAAATTCTGTAAATAAATTGTTCCTTACATTTATGTAGGAAAGCTAGTTTAGTCTTGGTAGATGAATTTCATCATCTGCCTAGCCTTTGTGCCAACTATGTTAAGGTAGACTTCCAGTCTAACCGGATGCAGCTGGATACCAGTATTTTACATGGAGCGACTGCCTATCTTCTCTCCACAATCCAGTTACTGGGTAACACGATAAATAAAAAAAAAAATTGTTGCGTTAATAGTAGGTACACATATCAAAAATCAATCTGCCTAGCCTTTTCCCAACTATGTTGGGGGCAGCTTCCAGTCTAACCGGATGCAGCTGAATACCAGTATTTTACATGGAGCGACTGCCTATCTGACCTCCACAACCCAGTAACTGGGTGATTGATACGATACCCCTTGGTAAGACTGGTTGTCAGACTTTCGGGCTTCTGACGACCCGTAACGACTGACAAAGATTTACGAATGACAGCCGGGACCAACGGCTTAACGTGCTTTCTGAGGCACGGAGGAGTCTCGGTATGTAAAGATGGTCACCCATCCACAGACAACCCCGGCAAGCGTAGCTTAACCTGATGGATCGACCCGTGCGGCTGTTATTACTTACTTAGTAGGTACACATATACACTGTCATTTTTATAAAATCTCATACAACTATTCAATACTAGCTGAACGTATTTCCTTACCGTACAAAAAAAACCAGTGCCACTGCTACCCTTCCCACCCTCATCAATCATACAGTGGGAACATGAGTCGGTACTTGATGTTTACATTCGTTCGTCATTCTTTCATATCGTGACCTGGTCGGAGTGGGCTGAAATGAACTATGAATAGGTCCGGAGATGACAGTGTTGGATTGTACGTCATGATTGAATGGTTTAATATTGTTTGTGTTCATAGAGCGTCATGAAAAACATAAGTTTGTAATGTCAAAATGAAAACCACGTTTCTGGGATTTGAACATCCAACTATATATCCGCTTCAATCAAATACAACAACGATCTAACCAGACCAGTAATGACATTAGGTACCTATTTGGCTTGTATTATGTATTTTATTAAGGCTCCTGCAAACAATCGCGACACGCGACGCGACACAAAGGCCACGGTTGTTGCGCGACGAGCGGTGCCTTTGTGCCGCGTCGCGTGTCGCGCCTATTTGCAGGAGCTTTTATGTTTGTATACAAAATGTCTTTGTGAAAACACAAAAAGCTTTTATGCAGCTATGTCGTATTTGAACTTGCGAGTCTTTTGCTGGGATATCTGGTTGATGAATGAATGATGATGAAAAAAAAAATGATGCGGAGTTAACCTGTGGTGCTATTCTGTAAAGATCCCACCGTGAAAATTTAGGTGAAGTGAGCGTGATGTGAACTGTCATCCCACTTTACTCTACTGGGAATTGAGCTCACTTCACACTCACTTCACCTAAGTGCTCACGGTGTGATGTTTACAGAATAGATCGGCTGTAAGTGATTGTTTGTTTGCCTTTAGCATAAAACCAGTGTAAACAATTGTTGGCGAACCAATAAAATAAATAAATAAAGAAAGATGTGTGTACCAAGTACCAAGCGTAACTAAAATCAAAATAAATTGGCACGACATTTGGCTAGTTATTGCATACATTACTAGGAGATTACTAGCATGTGTATGCTATGAATTGAATAAGTTAGTCTGAAAAGCCAATGACCAGCTAAGTACAGAATATGGTTGAAAAAGAAACCATCTCACTGGTAAATGCATTGATATTTTATAATTGTAGGTATTGTAGTAATCTGCAAGGATGGTATGGGGGCCAAGCAGACTACTACGTGTGTATGGGGGCCAAGCAGACTACTACGTGTGTTTTGCGGTGTCTCGTTTATGAAGTGTGCGGGAGATGACTAAATTACGAGAGCATAAACTCGGGAAGAACGTTTATAATTATATTAACTTCACTCGTTGAAAGCACATAAAAGACACTCCTATTTTATCTATATGTACATCAGTCATGGCCGGGAGACCGACTGTCAACTATAATGTTTTTTTCTTCCCCTATTCGAATTTCGAAACCAACTTTGACTTAAATCAATCAACGTTTAAACTAGCGAAGCTTTCATGCTAATGGCACACCCGGTTAAAACCTCTACAGTATTATTTCCAATTATCGAACATTATAAGAGTTCAGCAATTGAAAAATAATTAAAAAAAAAAACATTTTCATCAATATTGTGTTCATTTAAAACCCTGTCTCCTGCCTCGGAACGTACATATATCGAAACACATGTCATTGACAGCGTCAATGACGTACTTTTGCGAGTTTATTGCTTCCATTTCAATTGCTCGGGCGACTGAATTAACGTGATTGCCTGTTATTGCCCGTTGATGTTGTTTCTATTATGGATTACAAATATACCTACAATACAGTACCCAGTAGCTTTAAAAAGAGAATACAAGAGCATTATGCTGAGCGATAGCCGTTTTGCGTGGATGTGACGCACATTTTCCCCCAACTTGTTTCTTTTTGTGTTTGTGTTCTTTTTTTGCTTCATGTTTACCGCAAGAAATAAACTTGTTTGCTTTCTCCTGTTTTCTAATACCACTCAAGAATTACCCCTTTTTAAATAATAGATCATAATATTAATAAATCTTTATTTTTTTCTCACTTCACTAAGGTTAACATAGATATAAATATCAACAAGACAAGAATGATAAGAAACAAGTTCTTGTCTCAACAAGAACAAGATAAGAATTAGAGCGTTTTGACAAAAATGAAAAAAATATAATGCTTTATGAGAGACTGGCGTCCACACTAGGACCCGTCACCCTGTGTGACGGATCACCAAAAATGTTATAACTCGATGCATCGTAGTGGCCGTGTACTATCAAGGAGAGATGATGATAAGCAATTTTCAAACAAATTCCTTTCCCACATAGCGGGTGCATGTCACTTTTTCGAACTGTCACTGTCATTTAAAATGTGATTTTAAGTTGCTTATCATTTATTCCTTGAATATACTATTCTCCAGTTTTTTTATCTTTTTCGCCTTGACGGCATAAGGCTCAATTTACATTGCCGCGGAACGGAATGGAAGTGAATTTTTGTGTAGTGTGTTTTTTGTGTACAATGACAATTGTGTAAAGTACAAACTAGATAAGAGCCAAAAACAGGTCGCGTGTCTTCCGCAGAATTCTGGCGCATTCTCGGGAATAGGGAATATGGACGTAATTCAATACTTATTAATTATTTAAATGTACATTGTACAGTACAATGTAATAAGTACCTCTTTGATAAATCTTGTAAAAACCTCACTGTAGAGAATATAAAAAAAAATCTTGTATGTGTGTTATAGAATGAAAGATAATAACGAATAGTTTTAGCCTATAGGTGAGTGTCTTTAAAAAAAAATATGTTATTTTATGTACAAAAAAATGGAGTTACGTCTGCCAACAAACTGCTTTGCAGTTTGACAGAGGTAATATATCTTGTAAAAAATTATTTCTGTAAATAAACACTTTTTCATTTCATTTTCATGTTTTTTTTTTTTCATTTTATTTGCGTTTGTACATATATGTTCGGTTTTTTTTTGTGGAACGGAACGCAAACTCAAAACTCGTCGTCTTCGACAATGCCGGAAGTGATGGAAAACACTTTGCGAATAAAAATCAATTATTTGCAAAGTGCTTGAAATCTCACTAAGTAAGTAAGTAAGTACGATTTCTGCTTCCAAGCAGAAAACAACAGCACACTCAGACAGCAGTTTAAAATAATTAAATTTAGAATTATTTGGGGCTAAAAAAATCTTAAAATCAGATATAAACAAAGCAGCAAGATGGTAAATGACGTCACATCATGAGCGCGACAGAAACGGACGTTTGGACTGTAGTAGAAAATTCTTGGAGTTCTATAAGTTTTTTGAGCAACAAGCAGTAGTTGAATTTAACTTTTAATACTTTTCTTGGGTTTATATTACTCTATTTTATTGATTTAGTGAAAAAAAAATACATGCATATTCCCTATTCCCGCAGCTAGCAGCTCCTATCTAGTTTGTATGTTACACAATTGACATACTTAAAGTTCACCCCTAGACCGTGGACTGCCGTAACACGGCAGCTGTTTCTTCGATTCGATCGCAGGTCAAAGTGTTCTTGGGTTTTTATATTCGTATTTTCAGTAGCAATCTAGCCAATTTAGTGTATTATAATCCTCTGTCCTATCCCTTTGGAAAAAACAGGCGTGATGTTGTTTGAATGTGTCAAACGTTTTCAATTAGAATTTCAGAGTAAAGTTCTCTGAAGGTTCAGGGAAATGAATTGTAATTAATAAGCAATTATTTTCCCTGCATGTTCACGGAAATATTTTTTTTTTACTAAATTGACACACTACGGCAATTTCCCCATTGCAAACAGCTGTCAAAGAACGACGTCGATAATCAATTTGATAAAAAAATTATTTCCCTGACTGCCGATATCGTTTCTTTTTGTGTTTTCAGATTATTTATATGGAGTTGAATATATGATATCGATGAATATCTTACTTACGAGTACGTTGTGTTTTGTGCCAAATCAATGTTTCTATTCCATATCCTTTCGGATGTCGACCTCCGTACACACACAAGACGTCAATGTCAACGCTTTTACGATTATGGTAATAACGTTAGGTAGGCCTTCAGAAAAACGAAGATTATACCGTTAAATCGATAATAACAAAGTATAAATTAGCGACCAATCCTGACCAAGCCCTTAAGTGTAACTGTCCGACTTAAGACACTTGGAGCATTTTTTCTTATGTCGCACTGTGTAACATAAGACATTCGAGAGGATATCAGCTGTGCAGAATTTTTATTTTTTTTTTGTAACTTGTAATCCAGATAACGATATTATAATTTTAAAAACTCTACGAAAAACTACATTCTGGCTTACATTCGAATTAAAAGGGTATTATTAAAGAAAACAAAACTACACCTTCGCTACACAACAAAAACATAAATCTGCTTTAAAAAGTAATCTCATAAAAAAGGAAAACACAATACATTTTTCACGTTAAGTTACCGGGGTGAACACCTGGAACTTGATGTGGGGTACATTTTCCGTGTTACTGATTCATGATAGACATGTTGTTTTGTAAAAAAATCTGCTTTGCAGTGTTGTAAAATAACTATTTCAGTTGAGGTTTCTTTTATAAACAAAAGTAATAAGAAAAAAAAAATAATGAAAAGATGAATATTGTGACAGCGATAACTTAACTAGCGTCCATGTGATTTTGCACATAATATATCTATGAACAGGCATTTCAAAATCAGTTACCTTTCAGATGACAATTAAGTAACGCAAAAAACCAGCCGGTGACTGCCTCGTTGGTCTAGTGGTTGCAAGCGCTACTGCTGAGCATGAGATCCTGGGTTCGATTCCCAGGTCGGGCAAAGTGTTATTGGGTTTTTCTATCTGGAATTTCTCAGTAGCAGCCCGGAGTCTGGATTTGTGCCCGGTAAATGGCAATAGGCTCGCCCCCTATTACATGGGACTTAAACATAACTGGCGAAATGTGAGTGTATACTATGAGTACACCTCTGCCTAACCCTTCGAAGAAACAAGGCGTGATGTTATGTGTTAAAAAACCGGCCAAGTGCGTGTGGGACCACGCACAATGAAGGGTTCCGTACTTGCGATGAATTTATCCTAAAAACAAACTTAACATTTAAAAAGAAACTTAACGTTGAAAAACGTGTTCCCCCATACATCGATATACGTCACGGTTAATTCTACAACTGCAAATATAAGTTAGAAATCACAAAAAAATATTTTTATAAGTGATATAACTACAAATTAACAATTTTCAGAATGTTTCCTTTAGTTGTGCTGTGAGAGCTTGCTTCTTGCCACATTTCGTGATTCTAGGTCAACGGGAAGTACTCTATAGGTTTTATTTGCGAGTTTAAAAATATGTCGCATAAATGACCGTATTTTTTTATTGCGTTGACTTAAGTTTGATTTTTTTAGAGCTCCAAGAGACCGTCGTCCTACGTATTTTTTATTAATTTCAACCTTTCGACGCGTTCTTGAGAAAAAGGTTCTGGACAGACTGACAGACAGACAGACGGACAACGAAATACAAGGGTTCCGTTTTTTTCTTTTGAGGATCCCTAAAAATGGTAGTATAAGCTTCATTTATAAAATAGCTTTGGCCAAGGCTTCACTCGCGTGGCTGTCGGAAATTATCCCACGGTAACATACTACCGGGATGAAAAGTATCCTAACCTAGGTCATCTGTGTGCCCATTGCAATGGCTTCGTCCTTACTCTCGCCGATCCTGTTTCTACACGATTTAAAATTACCTAACAAAAAGTCTCAACTCTACACGAAACGATAAAAAACGTACAGTCAGATTGAAAATAATTTAATCACCAGGCTTATTATGTGAGCGTCCAAGCACAAAAAAAGGTAAAAAAAAGGCAAAAAAAAGGTCAAAAAAAAGGCAAAAAAAGGGCAAAAAGGGTCCAGTTCTCGGCATTTAGTTTCCGAGATATACGCAGTTTTGTAAAAATGGGTGAAAAATTGCATTTCTCAATTTTAATTGATTATTAATTAATGCTCAATTATCTACAAGTTCGTATAGTAAATGGCTTTATATGATGTCTCTAAGTACCAAAAAATGTACTTAGAACCGTCAGAAAATGTACTAAGTTGTACCAAAAATCAAACTTTGAAAATGCTTTTTCTCAAATCAAGTTTTTTCAGAGTTTCAACTTCAAATGTCTGATAAAAAAATGTGCCAGTTTGTAAATATTTTTTTAATCCTTATTATCAATTGACTATTCTAGATACTGAATCTGGTCTCAACTCAATACCCCACTATTGGACCCTTTTTGCTTGGACGCCCATATATTATGACAATGGGCTATTTTCCAATCCATGTTTTACAAAAATCTCACAGATGGCGCTGTCCTTAACCATTGAACAAATACGACTTTTGTTTTTTAAAGAAAAGACGCCGTATCAGATGAGCTACCTATCCGTTACGTTTGATCCATTATTTACGGGACACCCTGTATATACAACTTCCCAACGTTAACCGTTTGGCAGTAGCCCGCCAGGCATAAGACCCGCCTGGTTGGAGGATCCTCCCTTTTCGTTGGAGGAACACCATACCACGTTCCTCCACACTAACAACCATTTTCTTAAACCGAGTGACAGAGTCAAGTCAATAGAGACGTGCGCTCTCAAGAGATCAAACAAACTTTGTAGACACAGAACTGCATTCAAACTATAATATTTATTTCTTAAGGTGAAAGCGCCAGGGTAGCCCGCGAAATTCAAATTTTCTTACGTTTTTTGCAATTTGCAGATCAGTATTAGGTTGTATGTTGATTGAAATATGATTCGCGACCGTAACAAATATGAGTTTACAGAATATAATCATTAACCGCTGAGGTCTATAAACTTGATATGTCTTTATCTGTCAAGTGTCGGGCGGAATTCCCGCGGCGCGACATATTTATGACCTTGTGAGGTACGCATCGCTACAACATCCTCAAGCCACGCATCGCATAGAAATGAAGACCGTGCGCCTCGCGAACGCGATATATTTACGTTAGTGCGATCTCACTCGCGCGCGCATCTATCTCGTTTCTTTTAGGTACTTGCAGAGTCCGGTAGGCGCGTTCTTATTGGACGATCGCGCGACCATCATGGCACACCACTGCCACTACTTCAGCCCCCGAGATTTTGTACTTAAGCTAGTTGTGTGTACAGAAAATATCCCTCAACTTCGATGTCATCGCTCCGATGAACCCAACCCACTACCCTGGCGTTCCCAGCCAGCTTCCAGACGTGCTCGATGTTGCGCTACTCAAGAATGTAAACCTTCGTTTGCACTCTATTGAGACGCACCACGAGCTCAACTCGGATCACCGCCCAATTACCATGCTCTTCGCCCCTTATTCGGGCCCGCTCGATCCTAACCAGCCCCCTCGAACCAAAGTGATAACCGACTGGAAGAAAGTAAGCGAACAGCTGAAATCCACCACGTCGCCTCACTTGGATAAAATCCCCGACCACATAGTGTCAGTCGAAGACACGACGGGTGCGATCGACTCGTTTACAGAACACGTTCAATCCGTTTTGACGGATTGTTCGCGGGAGGTTCCGGCGATGGATGATCATCGCTGGAAGTTACCGATTGACGTACGTGAACTGATAACCGAGAAGAACGCGGCCATTCGTGCCTACGACTCCTTTCCCTGCGACGCGAACAAAGCCCACATGCGACATTTACAGCGTGCTGTAAAGAAACGTATAACGGAGTGGCGTTCCGAGGGCTGGGACAAGATGCTCAGCGAGCTCGAGCCCAACCATCTGGCCTTCTGGCAACTCCAACGCAAAATGCGTACCTCCACTGGGGAGGCTTCAATGCCCCCCCTCATTCGCCCTGACAAGAGCATCGCATTCGATAATCCCGAAAAGGCAGAATGCCTAGCCGACAGCCTGGAGTCTCAATGTTCTCCTAGCTCCCAACCAGCTGACCAAGCGCACCTTGCCAAGGTCGACGCCGAAGTCGAACGCAGGGCTGCTCTTCCCCCTGTGGAAGACCCTGATGATCCGTTGCCTCCCGTCACTCCAGACGAGGTGCACGACATCATTAAAGGGCTACAGGATCGGAAGGCCCCTGGCTCGGACGGTATCACCAATAAGGTTTTCAAACTCCTCCCCGCCCCCCTGATAATGCTAATGACCGCCATCTTCAATGGTGCTCTCAGCAACAACATCTTTCCGCAGACGTGGAAAGAGGCCACCGTCATCGGTATCCCCAAGCCAGGCAAGCCCAAGTCTGAGCCCGCTAGTTACCGCCCCATTAGTCTCCTCAATGTCCTCGGCAAAATATACGAGAGGCTTATTTATAAACGTCTCAAAGATTTTGTCGAGGCTAAGAGCCTTATCCCTAGTGAACAGTTTGGTTTCAGGACCCATCACTCTTGCATCCAGCAAGTTCATCGAATCGTTGAGCACCTAAGCGCTGGCTTCCAGCGCAAGGCAACGACAGGCATGTTGTTCTTCGACATAGCGAAAGCGTTCGACAAGGTCTGGCACAACGGCTTAATATATAAGCTGTACCAACTCGGGGTGCCTGACCGTCTCGTGCTCATCTTACGAGACTTTTTGTCGAACCGCACCTTTCGCTATCGCATTGAGGGTACACTCTCCTCCCCTCACCCCTTACACGCCGGTGTCCCTCAGGGCTCGGTGATCTCTCCCCTCATCTTCTCGCTCTTCACGAGCGACATCCCCAAATGTAGCAAGACTCATTTGGCGCTTTTCGCCGATGACACAGCTATCTACTACACAGGGCGGTGCCAGAACTCTAACGCCAGAACTCTCCAAAACTCCGCAAACGCTTTAGGCGTCTGGTTCCGGAAGTGGAGGATTGAGGTCAATCCCGATAAGAGTCAGGCCGTCCTTTTCACGCGACCGCGACTCCGCGCTTCCGCACCTCCTAGCCCGATCACCATGTATGGCAAGCCGATCCCTTGGGAGAAGCAAGCCAAATACCTTGGCGTGATCTTAGATCAACACTTGACCTTTAGAGAGCACATCAAGACGGCGCGTTCGCGTGCCGCTTGCGCTCTCGGCAGGCTTCATTTCATCCTGACCGCGCGTAGCAAACTATCTCTTAAGTGCAAGCTGCGCATCTACACCGCAGTCATCCGTCCCATCATGACGTATGCTTGTGTTGTATTTGCGCACGCTAAGCCACACTTGCTCCATAAGATGCAGACCCTACAGAACCGTTTCCTCAGAAAGGTCACGGGGGCACCCTATTATGTACGCAACGAGTCTCTTCACGTTGATCTAAAAATCCCAACCGTCCAGCAGTTCATGAAACGCCTCGCCAAGCGTTTCTTCGAATCTGCCTCCAAACACCCGAATCCCCTGATTGCGGCGGCCGCCCGCTACACACCGTCACGCATAAGTCGCATCCGCCGTCCTAGGCACGCCCTAACCGTCCCGGATGACGCCATAACTCTCCTCCAGGAGAGTAATCCCGCCACCAGCACGATCCGGAAACTCAAATCGAGACCGCCGTGCTTCCGCCCTCGCCGCCGAGGGCCACCGCGACGCCCCCGTCCATACCCACCCCGACCCTTGCTCGAGCCAGCCCGCGCAGCTGAGCCCGTAATTCTAAATTTGCCCCCAAATAATCCGATCCAGCATGTCCCATTGCTGTCCTCTCCCAGCGACGCCCTAAGCCGAGGTCCGTACCCCACAGGGGGTGCCCTTAGCGTGTAGTCGCTTAGTTTTTAGTCTTAGTTTTAAGCCTGGCTGGAGGCCTTAATTTATTGAGGCATCCACAGGAAAGCCCGGTTAAGCAGTCGACAACCTCCTATAGGTTGAACTGCGAGATGCCATTCCCCAAAAACAAAAAACAACAGAAAATATCATTCCCTCGCTCGACTCCGCTGTGGACGGTCGTGCCGCTGACGCATTCCGCTCGCTGCACCGCTGACTCACCGCTGACTCACCGCCATCGAAGCTCGCTCGTGACGCCACGTCACGCACCGACTCCTGTAGTCTCTGACTGCACCACCGTTATCAATTATTGCCTTTTTCAAGGCGATCGTTGACAAACTGTTTCTTTAACGTCGTCCGTCAAATAAACGTTCGGCGTGTCTCCTTGACCCCCTCAGGGTAAAAACCACAGTTTCGTGGTCCTTGACGGATACCTCACGGTGACAACCAAGTCAAGGGGGTGTTGACCCAACACACCCGCTGAGCCCCTTCAGGGTAAGGCAGTTAATTGGACGGGTCCCAGAGTTAACCGGCCTTGGGGGGTCTCCTAGTCGGCTCTGGTGACAGTTTTGCCTCCACAGCTACACACCTAGTGTCTTTAGGGTGTGTCTACACCCTTCGCACTAGACTGGTCAGGGCCCTGTCGCACATTAAGATTGGCGACAGGTTTCAGCTCTAGGGCTCACAAGTAGGTACTCACCTCCCTGTCTGCACCCGACAGGGAGGGCCACACATCCCCGGGCCCATCCACCCGGGGAGTAGGAGTAGGATCTTTAGGTCCCCTTATTTTTCTATTTTTCCTTCTAAATTCCCTTTTACTACGATGTCTGACGCAGACATCGTAGCCTTCGCAAGATAGGTCCTCTTCAAGGACCCCGACTTCCTTTTAAAATACGGGAAGGCTTGGCGTAGTCGCCACGTCGACCCAAGCGAGGCTCTCGAGAGCCCGCTTTCCCCCCCTGTAGCAGACAGGGGCATCCCTCCTACGGCGGTTTCGATGCCGCCCGTAGTCTCCCCCCAGCCCGAGGTGATGGACACCTGCACCCCTCCTTCGGACTCAGAGTCCGAAGACGCCATCTCGCTCACTTCCTCCTCCTCCTCCTCAGACGACTATCAAGTCGTCGGAAAGGGAGGGAAGAGGAAGAAGAGCGCCTCCTCAAAGGCCGGCAAGGCCAAAAAGCCTCTGGCGGCAGCCATCCCCGCCGCCTCAGCCTCCACCTCCTCCTCTGCCTCTATCCCCACGGCACCCATCTCAGCCAGTCCTTCCCAGGCCGGAAAGCCTGAATCCTCTACCCCTGCCTCAGCGGCAAAAAATAGCGCCCTCACATCCTCCTCGCAGGATGCCCCCCCCGCCCTGACTCCTGCTTCTTCAGCCCCCAAGAAGCTGGCACCCCCCCCGCCTGTGTTCATTCAGGACAAGGCAAAGTGGACAGATGTGTCCCAATGGTGCACCGAGCATAAGATCGGCTTCACCAACGCCCGCTCTACCCAGCAGGGTATCAAAGTGAGCATCCCTACGTCCAAGGACTATAGGGAACTCACCAGGCTCCTTCGGGCGAGAGGTGTGTCCTTCCACACCTACACTCTTCCCGAAGAGCGCCAGACCCGAGTGGTAATTCGTAGGATTCCTAAGGAAATCCCTACTGACGCCATCAAGGCCGACTTAGAGGCCCAAAATATCCCAGTTTCGGAGGTCCACCGAATGCACCGTGCCAGAGGCGGTCATGCATTCGACATGGTCCTCGTTGTCTGTCCCCCAACTGAAGGGCATCACCCTATCTTTGGTGTAAAAACCATTTGTCATCTCATGGGCTTCGAAATCCAGAAGCCCAACAAATATGGCTTCATCGGCCAATGTCACCGATGCCAGCTATACGGCCACGCGCAGAAAAACTGCCACGCCAAACCCAGGTGTGTCAAGTGCCTGGGCGAGCACGGCACCTCTGACTGCCCCCGTCCCAAGGATCGTACCCTGTGCACCGAGCCACCTAGCTGTGTGCTATGCGGTGAGTCAGGTCACCCAGCAAACTACCGGGGCTGCCCTAAAGCCCCGAAATTATCCCCCAAACTGGCCAAGCGCGCAGTCGCCCGCCAGCAAAGGGAAGCCCCCGCCCTTTCGACCCAAATGCCAGAACGGCTAAGCCCTCAAAGGCCTAGCCCCTGGACGGCCCTTAACCATCAAAGGGCTTTCCTGGCCCTGGCCAAAACCAGCCCCCCACCCCCATCCATCCCAGCGCTGATGGACCCCCGCAACCGCGCCGCCGCGCCCGCCCCCACCCTCCCCCCGAGACCGGTGCAAGCGCCTAAAACCGCCCCTGCAGCCGGTAATGCACCCCCCCACTCGCCGACTACGGTTGGCCCCAACCCCCTCGACCCCTTCAACATTATTTCGGGCACCTTCACGGCCTTCCTCACCCCACGCGCCAGGAAAATGGCAAGCGAATTAGTTGCTGCCAGAAATGCCGGCAACCTTCTGCAGATTCTGGAGATATATAACTCATATCCCGAGATCACGCAAGCCTTATCCTCCTTCGCCAACCTTCCCAACCCCCACTATGGATAAAGAAGCCAAAGGGAGAACTAAGCCCCGATCCCTTAAATTAGGCTACTTCAATGCCAACGGCATTCGCGGACAACGCGATGAGATCGCCGAGTTCCTCCGTGATCATCAAATTGATATTCTCCTTATACAGGAATCCTTCCTCAAGCCCAACGTCCGTAACCCGTCAATTGCTAACTACTGCGTAGTTCGCAACGACAGGACTCAGTGTCACAAGGGTGGCACCCTCATATACTATAGAAAGGTTCTTCACTGCATCCCTATGGACCCTCCCCCCCTATCCAAATTAGAAGTGTCTGTATGCCGGCTAGGCATGTCAGGCCACCAACCGATCACCCTAGTATCGGCCTATGTTCCCCCCCAAACCTCGTCAGAAAATCCCCAGTCGATTTCTGACGACCTCTCTGCCCTCTTCGGCCTGAGTGATTCCGTTATCATAGCGGGCGACCTCAACGCCAAACACCCTGCCTGGAACAGCAACACCACCTCAGCCAGAGGTAGGCAACTGTTCGGTCTCTGCCCCATACTAAATTTCGATGTCATCGCCCCGATGACTCCAACCCATTTTCCCCACGACCCCAACCATACCGCCGACGTCCTCGACATAGCGCTTCTGAAGAATATCAACCTACGGTTGGATTCTATAGAGGCGGTACAAGAGCTCTCCTCTGACCACCGACCAGTGGTCATGAAACTGGCCCCCCGTGTCGGTCTCCATGACCCCACTCAACCCCCTCTCACCAAAATAGTCACAGATTGGAGGAAAGTAAGCAAAAGCCTGAAATCCACTTCTTCCCATCACTTGGACTCCATCCCTGATCAGTTCGACTCTGTCGCGGACACGACGGCCGCGATCGACTCGCTCACTGAGCACGTACAATCAGTCCTGAACGACTGTTCAAAGGTAACTCCAGCGGACGATGACCGTCGCTGGAGATTGCCGGACGATGTGCGTGAACTGTTGCGCGAGAAGAACGCGGCTGTCCGTGCATACAGCAACTTTCCCTGCCTTGCGAACAAAGCCCATATGCGCCATTTACAGCGAGCTGTAAAGACACGCCTAGCGGAGCTGCGTACCGCTGACTGGGACAGGATGCTAAGCGACCTAGAGCCCACTCATCAGGCCTTCTGGGAACTTCAAAGGAAACTAAAGTCCAAAGAAGTAGTCTCCATGCCCCCCCTACTCCGCCCTGACAAGACCATCGCCTTCGACGATGCAGACAAGGCTGAATGCCTAGCCAACAGCCTCGAGGCTCAATGCTCTCCCAGCTCTCAACCAGTAGACCAAGCTCACTTGTCAAAAGTCGACGCTGAAGTCGAACGTAGAGCCTCCCTTCCCCCCGTTGAAAACCCTGACTATCCTCTGCCTCCCGTCACTCCAGACGAAGTGCACGATATCATCAAGGGTTTAAAGCCCCGTAAAGCTCCCGGCTCAGACGGCATCACAAACAGGGTAATACAACTATTCCCTGCCCACCTCATAATGCTACTGACCACCATCTTCAATGGTGCCATGAGCAATAACATCTTCCCAGATGCATGGAAAAAGGCCACTGTCATCGGCATCCCCAAGCCTGGAAAGCCCAAATCTGAGCCCTCGAGCTACCGCCCCATCAGTCTGCTCAATGTCCTCGGCAAAGTCTATGAGAAACTTATTTATAAGCGTCTCAGAGACTATGCCGAAACAAAAGGCCTCATCCCAAACGAACAGTTTGGTTTTCGAACCCAGCACTCTTGTGTGCATCAGGCCCACCGCATCATCGAACACATAAGCGCTGGCTTCCAGCGCGGCATGATGACGGGCGTTATATACTTCGACATAGCGAAAGCGTTCGACAGAGTCTGGCACAACGGCTTATTATATAAGCTCTACCAACTCGGTGTGCCGGACCGTCTCGTACTCATCTTACGAGACTTCTTGTCGAACCGCACCTTCCGCTATCGCATCGAAGGAGCACTATCCTCCCCCCACCCTATCCGCGCAGGCGTCCCCCAGGGCTCTGTGCTTGCCCCCCTCATCTTCACGCTGTTCACTAGCGACATACCCAGGAGCAAAAAGGCACAGTTGGCTCTGTTCGCAGACGACACGGCCATTTACTGCTCGGGCACCAAACAAGCCTCGATTTCTCTCACTCTCCAAAGAGCGGTCACCAAACTTGGCGACTGGTTCAGGAAGTGGAGAATTGAAGTGAATCCCGACAAAAGTCAAGCGGTTCTTTATTCAAAACCGCGCCATAGCCCCCCCCCCCCCCCCCCGACCAATCTCCATGTTCGGTAAGCCTATCCCTTGGGAGAAGCGAGCCAAATATCTAGGTGTGATTCTCGATGAGCACCTCACCTTCGCAGAGCACATAAAGAAGGTTCGTTCGCGCGCCGCTTTCGCTCTCGGTAGACTCCACTCGATAATGAATGCAAAAAGCAAGTTGTCACTAAAGTGCAAGTTGCGCATTTACACGGCGTGCATACGCCCTATTATGACGTACGCCTGTGCAGTCTTTGCTCACGCAAAACCCCACCACATCCATAGGATGCAGACCCTCCAGAACTGTGCCCTCCGAATGATCACGGGATCCCCTTTCTATGTCCGGAACGAGATCCTCCATCTCGATCTCAAAATCCCCACCATCCTCCAGTTCATGAAACGTAACTCCAAGCGTTTCTTTGAAACCGCCGCCAAACATCGCAACCCCCTAGTTGTCGAGGCCGCTAAATATACCCCCTCCAACATTAGTAAAGTCCGCCGTCCGAGGCACACACTATTAGACCCAGACGACCCTATTACTCTCCTCCAGGAAAGCAATAGGGCTACTAGTACAGTACAAAAACACAAAAAACCGACATTCCGACCCCGCCGCCGAGGTCCAGCGCGAAAACCCCGAGTTAATAATTCCCCCCGACCCTTGCTCGAAGAAGCGCCAGCCCGCGCCGAAGCTGAGCCTGTAGTTTTAAATTCCCCTGTTAATAATAATCACCCAAGTTTGATCCAGCCTGTCCCAACTAGCTGTCCCCCCAGTGACGCCCTAAGCCGAGGTTCGTACCCCACAGGGGGTGCCCTTAGCGCGCAGTCACTTAGTATTGTAAGTAACACGCCCCTGGCTGGAGGCTTTGAGTTAGCTTAAGGCAGCCACAGGATTGACCGGTTAAGTAGTCACGGCCACTCTTGGCCAACTACGAGATGCCATAGTTAGGAAAAAAAAAAAAAAAAAAAACAGAAAATATACGCTCCTATTTCTGCACTTCTACTCGTGTTTTATTTCAACACTACCGACATCGCTGCTACAACCTTGCTTACAAAAAATGGTACACTGATGTTTCAATTGGCTCTTGGCACTTATTGTAAACTGTTTTGGGTTCTTGAATAAACATACCATACTATAAAATCTAAACTATACTCGTATTACGAGAGATGTATTTATAAACAAAATATGATTACAACAGAGTATGGCCAAAAATGTCGTTTGTTCACATTATTTGCTCAAACAAAATGGTATCCATGATGTTATTTCGTGCAAATGTTATCTAAAACGATGTAATAACTACTTATAAATGAATATTTATCCACTTACCGTCGATTAGACACGAAAACACTTTATTTTCAATAAAAAAACACACGGAGATATCAGTCGCGCCAAATGTCATTGTCAAAACGTCACTTTAATTTCTTTTTTCTACGTTCCAAACCGAATCTTATAAGTATTTAAGCATTTAGTTGACGTGAATATCTACCAGACCACAGACTAAAAATGCCTGCACAGGATATTAGCCTTGAATTATAATTAAAAATGGAGATTTAAAAAGCGCGGGTACGGGTGGCACACTTGAGTGCCAGCGCTGTTTGGAGGTTTGGCGCCGACAGGCAAACAAGAGAGCCATTAACTTTTGCCCGGTCATCAATACAACTCTCTAAGACCAAGTAAGTCTATTGAATGACTTTTTTTTATGAAATCTTAACATTTCAGGATTATACTAACTTAAGGAAATGTATTACTAATTCTAATATTATAATTCTATAAATACATATTTGTTAGGGTCGCGTATCATACTTTGATCAACATACACCCACACACTGAGCTGCAAATCGCAAAAATCGTAAGAAAATTTGAATTTCGCGGGCTACCTTAGCGCTTCCCCCTTAACAAATATAATAGTCACCTAGTCACCCCAATCATAAAATCATAATTCACACATTTTTGTGAAACCTAAAATTTTTCGTTTCAACTGTACCTACTCATACTTTTTCTATAAGCATTTATGAAATCGTGTAGAGTTGGGAATTTTTGTTGAGTAATTGTAAATTGTGTAGAGATGGGATCGGTGAGAGAAATCCATTCGGCCAACGCCTTAAGAGCCTTGCTCTCGTTAAGTACCGTAACACGGTCACTTTATAAAGCCTACTTCTCATTAACGTCTCGGTTACAAGATTTGAAAAAAATATATTAGATTCATGCAAGATATAATATCTTTAAAATGATTTTTGTCGTATGGCTAATACGAAAACGGTGTGTCCTATCGCAAAAATAATGAAAATTTTGCCCCCTTAGAAATCCGCAACCCCCTAAAACTTTAAATAAAGGTCAATTATAGAAAATTTGAAATTTTTCATATTTTCTGTATAAAAAGTGAAACATTTTAAGTTCAAAGTTCACCAGCATCTTGCGAATCGCATCTTCTCCGGCACTGCGGGAAGTACAGCCTCTTTGCCCTTGCGTAACAAGGTGCAAGCACCTATATGCTCGCCTCCGCTGCCGCCATTTTGGATTTTTCTTGTGACCTCACAATTGGCTTTAACACCCTCGAAAAGCATGAAAACGACACCCATGATGATTTTTTTTTTATTTTTCGCATTTGCCATCTTGGATTTTCATTTTGACTTCACCCTTGATAATAGCTCCCTCGAAAATCATGAAAACGACACCCATGTCAAAACATTTGAAAAATTTCACAGCTGCCAACCTACATGCGCAGCGCATCTCTGCGCCCCTGCATGTTCTTTGATCGTCGTCGTTTTAGTGTAGCGCACCGCCGCAACCGGTTTACGTAATTGATAATAAGAACGGGGTGGGGGTTTAGCTCCGCCCACATGCGCAAGGTCAATGAGGCCTCTATACACCTTAAGGTGTGAAAAGGTGACAGACAGACAGACAGTGCTATTTTCATATTTATAGTATTAAAGTAGTGTAGGTACGTCTACACAAATTGGTGTTTGCATTACATACATACTTATTACTTGACAGAAAGACGTCACTATCTTTTCTACTCGTTATTAAATCTACGTTTTTAGCCACAAAGAGCTTTGAGAGGCTCGTGGCTAAGTAATAACAGCCGCACGGTTACGGTTGCCGAAGCCGATCCGTGAATGGATGATCATATTTTACATATCGAGACCCCTCCGTGCCTCGGAAAGCACGTTAAACCGTTGGTCCCGGCTGTTGTTTGTAGAGGAGGTTGGATAGGCACTCCGTGTAAAATACTGGTATTCAGCTGCACACGGTTAGACAGGAAGCCGACCCCAACATCGTTGGGAAATGGCAGGCAGATGATGATGTCTTTGGCCACAAACTAATACCTACTCTTAAGCATACGTAAAAGGGTGTCCTTTTCTTTGCTATAGCTCACTAACTTAGAGCGAAGTTCTGTAACAAAACTCCCTTTTACACAAAAAGTTTTGGTTCAAACAAAAGTTCCCGCAGTGTAACTTTACAAAATACAGTGTTAATACAATGTCACTAAATGTTTTGAAACTGAGGTGCACTCGAAGTTTTAACGACTGAGGGAAACCGGCGAAGTCATTATGTGGCTCGATTAATACTATGTTGTTTAGTGTTTTTATTACATCGGGAGTTACATTAATGAGTTATGTAAGTATTTAGCATTGAGGCTCAGTGTAAAATAGACCAGACACCGCGGACAAATTTTTTGCGCAACATGTTTTTGTCCGGGAAAGCAAACGTCCATGCACCGTGGTTGTTTTTGCATCGGCGATACACATCTCTAGTTTGGGACAACAACATATTGCGCAAAAAATTTGTTTGCGGTGTCTGCTCTAGTTTACATTGGACCTCAATGGTATTTAGATTATTCTGAAACCATACCTACTTTCTGGAGCTTTCTGGTCTTGGTGAGACTAAAATGTTAGTACAGCCCGATACAAACTTTATGGCGGCTCGGAACATGAGGCGAGTCGATGCGCCAACGACCATACAATGCGTTTCAAATAAGAATAGGATCGAATTAGCGCCATGTTGTGACGTCATAGCTGTCAAATCGAATAAATTGGGTAGGGTGAGCAAAACAAGATATTTATTAAATAACATTTACGAACCATGAACGAAGAATTTTTAATCAGAATTTAGTTATTCAATTCCGCTCATGTCTGCATCACTGTTTGAGTGGTCATCGTCATTGTCATCACCATCATCATCACTGCTGCTTTCCCCTATAAAATAAAACATGGATTAATGTACTTAGGTTAACAAAAACAAATTTAACAGGAAACAACCACGTAATAAACAGAATTATCGAATGAATCAGTAACACTCCACAAGCACTCAGTCACACGAAGCACACGAACAACGACAAGATGGCGGCTGGCATCTTCTTTACTTTCTGGTGAATTTATGCCAACAATGAAAATAAGAAAGAAAGTGGTATATTTGGTATATTTTTTTAAAACTAATTATGACTCATTTTTTAATATTTTTTCACTTTGATTTAACTAAGACTCGTTTAATCAAAAAAATAAAAACGTTATGGATACGTAAATACCATAGACAATAGTCTGTAACATGGACAAGCGACGTTGAAGCGTCGGGTGTGGGTCGATCGTAATGTAATAGTTTTATTATTTTTTATTTAGTTCGTCATCAAATACGGTTTTGCACAGAATTTTGTTTTTTAGAATATATTTTATTGCTTATTTTATTTATTTATTTTATGTCCGTAGGTGTGTCCGTGGCATCACAGTGGGCCCTGTCAGAATATCAGCGCTGCGGTATTTGTTTTTGTATTTTCAAATATCGCAGCATCATGCTGAGATAGAAGCCTTTTTGGCCTCGCACAGGTCTTCTTTGTTTTGTTATTTTTTTCTTTTCTTTTATTTTATTTGTGTTTATGATATTGTTAGTTTTAATGTTCTTTTTATTGTTGTATTTCCTGTGCGTGTCCCAAATAAAATATTTTTCTTTCTTTCTTTCTTTTCTTTTCTTTAAAAAACTTTTTTTTTGCAAATCGTACTTTTCAATCAATATTAGACAGATAGAGGTCATTGACGTTCCTATTCTTATTTGAATCGCATTGAATAGTCGTTGCGCTGCGCACACGTGGCAGCGGGGGTAGGGGTGCGGTACTACGCAGCGAGTAGCGCACTTCACAGGCGCCATAAAGTTTTCCGCGTACTAAATATAATATTGTTGGTGTCAAAACTGTCAGATCATAGAATAGCAGTTTTATTTTATTTCGTCTTGTCTCTTATAAATAATGTGGTTCTTATTTATGGACTCAGTTTACGATTATTTATTTATTACTCAAATGAACAGAGGCGGACTTAATGGCATAGGCATTTTCTACCAGTCAACCTTTGGGTGATGCAGAGATAAACAGTGGTAGAAGCAATAGCGAGAATTGAGGAATAAATATCATCAATTCGTTTCCAATGACTCTATCCGGTCTATCTAATAACATTATCATCTGATAACCTATAATATACCCACGTATCTGATCTTCAGAAATTTGTCATTTTTACGACATAAGACAGACTTGAAAGGAAGTGGTGAACAATTTTGATAAGAGCCACATATTTCCTTTTTAAATCTTAACTGGCAAGTAAAATCATAATTAATTTGTCCTTCGCACCAACCCTTTGTATATAATTAAGGGACCTATAAAGCACAAACACGTACCTTAAGAGCAAAGTTTTCCTTGTGCTAATTGCTAAGTGGCGTCATTTAGCCCACAAAAGTGCCCCACTGCGATTTTGTGCTATACTTTAGGGGATTTTGGGACACACTTTAGGGTATTTTCCCTCGTTTAATGGGCTACGTTAACCCATAGGTACAGGTACACTTGAAAGTTGAGAGGTTTTAAGGATTTTGATGCGATGGTCATGGATAACTTTTCATGTTCTTAGCAGACGGTCTGTGGTTGAACAGGGACCTCAAAAAAACTAAAAGAAATGTAAAAAAATATATTTGCATGATCACCATATATTAGATTAGTGACCGTAGTTTGAAAAATTGGTAGGCGCAATAATGTACGAACGATTGACAGACACTGCTTTTCATCATTTTGACGTTCCACAAAACCTAGAATCCGACGGAATGTTATCAAATTTATGTGGTCTGAAGCTCTATCCAAGAATTTTATATATTTTATTTTATTAAAACTTTATGCACACGTAAAAAAATACTTTAATGTCTGAGGCATTTTCTACCAGCCAACCTTAGAGTGATGCAGAGACAAAACATGGCAGGTGCAACATACGAGATAGATATCTCGGAAACAACTGTAAAATACAAGAATAAATACTTGTACGGTCTCATCAACCGTACATTTACTTTGTGAACGCAGCATTTTACTTGGATGTCGTTTATCACAATGTTTTAAGATACATACATACAAATAAACAAAATAAACTTTGTCAGGAGAACTAACGATCGATAGATGAGGAAACAACTCCAGCAAGTCAGCGCTGGGATGATTCTGCCCACTTCTGACGAATATGTTCACGTGCCTTCACTTTAAAAAATAACCGGCTGGTTGTCATCCTGATGTTCAGAGGGATCGAATTCCAAAGAAAGACCGCCTGGATAAAGGAAGAAGAATGAATGAAGCCAGAATCGGTGAGAAGGACATCGTGGAAGATGGTTGTTGGTGGAACGAAGATTTTTACTATGGGCAGAGCATAAATATTGAATTTGGGAACTCAGGTAAGAAGGAGAAGTGGGTTGGTCAAAAATGGAGAACAACATAAATAGAGCTCTCAACTCTCCGCGTTGAAGAATGGGTAACCGTTTTAAAAGAGAGAAGAATTTATTCTATACCCGTCACTTAAAATGAAGAATAATCTTTTCCTGCCAAAAGCACAGATTACCAGATAAATAAGTCTGTACAAAATTTTCAATACCTACTGCTGTAATGGTGTAGGCTACACCGTTGAGTCGCTAGACACTGCGAACGAAAATGTACCTAACCTTACAAGCGTGAAGTGAGTTTTGATTTGTAACTGCGCGTCGCCACGTGGTTATTGTGAACTGCCAGGGCTGCCTTTTTGATAAAGATGTCAGTAAGAATTTGTAGTACACTTTATGAAATAAAACAAAATGCTTTTTAATGTTTTAGCATGTTTAAAATACTTATGAAAGACCGAGGAATATTTTTATGCTACGTAACTATTTAGTATTCTGTGACCACACCCCGAAACTGCAATTGTAAGACAAGTAAGACACACATCGTGCGCAACGTGTAGTATCTAACTATTTAATAATCAATGACGTAACTACTCCGCATGGCCACGAATACGAATGAAATACGAAATGGATGAATCTGAAAACACGATTAATTGATTTGTTCGTTCATTTGCACAATTAGCGTAATAGGTAACTACTCTGCTTCTACTATGAACAAACCTGCGCTGGCGGCCATATTGTGACGACACGCACGCTTTTAAATAAACAATAATCATATGAAAATCACATTAACAAGATAAAAAATAATAATAATAACGATTCAAAATGTTACTGAAAATTAATTTGCAAAAAAATTAAAGTAGATAAAAAAACGATAGTAAAACTGTAGCAGCAGGTAAACGAAAAAAAAAAGTTTTTGTCTCTTCTCTTGCTGGATTTACATCCATCAACTGCATATAAT
Organism: Fissipunctia ypsillon; assembly: GCA_947568875.1. Classification (NCBI taxonomy): domain Eukaryota; kingdom Metazoa; phylum Arthropoda; class Insecta; order Lepidoptera; family Noctuidae; genus Fissipunctia; species Fissipunctia ypsillon. The sequence continues at coordinate 18,543,048 of OX387658.1, forward strand.
ACACCAGAACCAGCCATACCTATCATAAGAATTTGAAACTAAGTACGTCAGGTCGACCGGAATATACGCGTTTGTACGGTGCGGTAGGTAATGTTGCGGTGCCCTAGCAGGGTTCATGTACGAAACTTATATTTGTAACAAGACCTTATAAACGACATGAATGCAATAAATAAATAAATAAATACGCGCCTCGCGGCTGTCGGCAACACAGTGAGAAATGGGTCACGTGCGAACCAGCGGCCAGTAGGTAAATAGCGCGCGTAAGTACATGGAGTGATTTATTTGGTAATCTGTGCCAAAAGCACAATTTTTTATAGGATCATCTTCATCCTGTTGACACAGATAACTGCGTATAACCAGAACATTAAGATCACTAGACCGAGATGTTATGACGTCATCAAATGAAGTAGAACACAGAAGCAGACGCTTGTAAAGCCGGTACTTAAACCATAGACTGAGAAGATAAGAACGAAGGTCAAATCCAATCAGTGCGTCAAAGTTGTGATTAAAAACTGATAGTTCATCTGTACGATGGCAGCACTGTTGTGTACGTAATGCTAGCCACACACGTAACGATTTACTTACGCAAACTTAGGCTTGCGCAAGTAAATAGTTACGTGTGTGGGATGAATAAAATTAGCACAAGTACCTGAACCATTTGGTGTCACGCAGACTTGCGCAAGCCTAAATTTGCACAAGTAAATCGTAACGTGTGTGGCTACCGTTACTTTCATACAGCTGTAATTATTGTGTTTTTGTTGTTGTTTAGTTTTAATTAAAAATTTAAATTAAACGATAAAAAAATGTGTGCGATTTGTGACCAGTTAAAAGATAAGTGATGAAAATTGTCTACCATTGGTAAAAGAGCAGATTTAGTGGAAAATGAATGGCTTTCAAATTTTCTCTTTGCAGAGATTTCTCACATAATTTTCTTCTACATGTTTGTGAAATAAACAGACTCCCGTATTTATGCAATTAATATTTGCGCATAGTTTCTTATTAAATAAGTATTCGTAAAAGAAGTAGCTTGTCTACAAACAACTGGCCAAGTGCGTGTCGGACCACGCACAAAGAAGGGTTCCGTAGTTGAAAAGAGTTTATCCCAAAAACAAACTTTTCATTATATTTCTTTTATTACATGTTCTCCCATACAGTGATATACGTCACGGTTACAGTGTCTTTTTTGCGTTTTCAAATGTTGGCTGTACATTTTGATGACAAAAATATTGCAGGAGCTAGACCACCACCTCTTAAAGCAGTATTATTGTAACCTTACTTCAGTGCGGGAAAGAGATGGAGCTAGACGTCCTGTATAGCTCCATCTCTTTCTCACACTGAAGTAACATTAAAATAATACTGCTTTAAGAGGTGGTGGTTGGCCCCCTGTACCTATCAGTGTTGTGTGATTTTGAACACAATTACCTATTTACATTTTTTTTTTTGTAAATCTTTTTCTCCTGAAATTCACGTAACCAAAGCTTTTAATTTCGGTACAATAAAAAGCAACTGCGGTCTTGCTCATAAAACACCTGTTACAGCATTTGCATACAAATGATGATTTTAATAGAGATTTCTCCAATAAATTCTGCTGTCGTTTCGTAACGAGCGAACCTTCTGTTTCATATTTACTACTAAAGCCATACCAGGCAATATATCGGTACATTAGCTGCCAATTCTCCTTCGAACTTTACTGCCGCATTTATTGGATTTCCATTAATTAGCTAATCGATTTGCATAGCCGCAGGGTTAGCTCCGGATTTAATTAATTATGGTTCATTGCAACTGATTTGTTACTGTGGAAAATTAAAATTGATTGGTTTTTAAGGCTTCGCTTGTTACGCACTTCATGCTAGGACCTACGTACCTTTAATAGTATTGACATAAAATATATCCATTGAAAATAAACGTGGCGCCAACCTGCACTGGGCCCGCGTGGTGGATTACAGCCCAATCCCTCTCACAGAGAGGAGGCTTGTGTCCCAGCAGTGGCAACATTATAGGCTGATTAGGCTATGTAAACTGCATCTTGCAGAAGGGCCACACTGGTCGATCTTCAAGGTGAAGCAACGCTTACCGATTCGTCTTTCTCGGTCTGTGGATGGGTGACCAGTCATCCGGTATGTCCGAGACCCCCCGTGGCTTGGAAAGCACGATAAACCGAAGGTCTTGGCTGTCATATATGTAGATCGGATTTAACAGTCTTTACGGGTAGTCAGAAGTCCAAAAGTCTGACGACCAATCTTACGAAGGGCTATCGTGTAACGCAGTTACTGGGTTGGTCAACTAAAATCAAAGTCAAAAGTCCTTTATTCAACCTAGGCTGAGAATCGGCACTTTTTGAACATCAAAATTACATAAGACAGTCTTCCAAAATGGCCGCCCGTCCTTCACCACTTTCAAGAGTCTTAGCTGGGAAGCAGTGGCGCATTAATCTGCACAGCAGCACTAGAACATGTACACAGATAGGCAAGCGCTCCTGCAGGACTGCATCCGGTTAGATTGGAAGCCGAACCGAACATACATAGTTGGGAAAAAGCTAGGCAGATGATGATGTAAACTGCCTCGTTGATCTGGTGGTTGTGGTCGTAAATATGACTGCTGAGTATACGATTCCCGGGTCGAGTACAGTATTTTTGGTTGTTGTTGTTAGGAATTTCTCTGTATTCTCCCGGAGCAGAGCCACTGAGTTCGGATTAGTACCCAGTTGATGGTAATAGGACCGCTCTTTGCGTATTACGTAAGCTTTTAAATATAACTTGCGTAATGTTTGTGACCTCTACTGAACAGATGTGTAGAGGTCCTCTAAACTATGCACAAAACTGGAATCTTTGTTTCTTATTTTGTACTAGCTGTGCCCGCGATGTTGGAAAATAACTTCCCTATTTGAAACGGATTTGGTTCACAATTTCATGAATTTTAATTTTTTGCATGGAACCCTAACTCTTTTTCTAAAATAAAAGTAGCATAAGTTACTCCTTAGAATATCAGCTATCTCCCAGTGAAAGTCCCGTCAAAATCGGTCCAGCTGTTTCGGAGATTAGCCGTAAGAAACAGACAGACAGACAAACAGACAAAATAAAAATTGATTTTTTTTTTGTTACAAGTACCTACCGTATATATTTGCATATGCATTTAGTAAATCGCTGTTATTTTGACATTTTTGTAATGTCAAAATAACAGCTATTTACGGGCACTTAATTTTTTTTGTTTGCCTTGAATGTTACGACCAAAGAAATAACAGAACACATTCTACGTAAACAACATTTCTACGTAAAATAGAGCCTACACAGGCTTCGACATTTATCTAAGCCCTATTTAGTACCATTATAGAGTCCTATTCATGTAAATGGGAGTCTATAATGGTCCCATTCAAAGCAGAGCGTGTTTAGAGCTCATTTTGACGGCTCATAGAATTCTATTTGCAACGCATACAATGTTCTTGTTAACTATACAAATGACGTTCTGTCTGGTTTGGAGTGGTGAGTTATTTTCTAGTTAGTTTCATCTGCAGCTTTGCTTGCATTGCTGAGTAATTGCATAACATTGTCTTTTTTTAAGTCGATAATATCATGTCCCTGTTCATTTTATAAAAGACGTAGAACATTTGATACTAATGAGTTTAATAGCAGTGGGCTTATGAACACATAACATAACATTACATCACGCCTTGTTTCCCCGAAGGGGCAGAGGTGTACCTATAGTATACAACACCCACATTTCGCCAGTTATGTTTAAGTCCCATGTAATAGGGGCAAGCTTATTGCCATCAATCGGGCACAAATCCAGACTCCGGGCTGCTACTGAGAAATTCCAAATAGAAAAACCCAATAAAACTTTGCCCGACTTGGGAATCGAACCCAGGACCTCATGCTCAGCAGTAGCGCTTGCGACCACTAGACCAACGAGGCAGTCCTATAGTAGGCATAAAAAAACCTACCTAAAACGCCATGTTGTCATATGGTTGTCATATTATTATACAAGAATGACGTGTCAAAGTGATAAAGATAGAATATATCAATGTGACAAGCTATCATTTAAATGTGACAATTAATACAAAAGTGTGATGGTGTGTGGTGTGTGTGTACTCGTGTTTGTAAGTTGATTGTAACAGAAACGAAGAATAATGTCCTAAGAATAACATTATTCTTGACCCATTATTCTTCGGAATAACAACACTAACATTAACTTTAGTTCACCCCGTCTCTCTTAGTTTACTTTTGGTGTCCGTTTAAATTCATATTCTTGAAAATTAAATGGATTGTTTGACAGCCTTATGTCAAAATATGTCACATGACATATAAGGTGTATCTATTCATACACGAAATCTCTTAAGGGGTCAATGTACTCATCGATATGACAATTTTTACTATGGGACCAACCCTGAAATCGCGAAATAAAAATCTGCTGGTCGCTACATTTTGACGAGTTATGCGAACATAAATGTACGTATAGAGGCATGCGGAACAGGGTGTAAAGTTCACTCATCCTCTATGAAAAGGGAGGATCCTCCGACCAGACGGGTGTTGTGTCTGGTGGGCTACTGCCCGACGGTTGATGTCGGGATGTTGTATATATGATAGTCGCGCGGTAAACTCTGTTTGCGCGATGCAGGATTTTGCGTGACGTCAGTGTGACGCGTTCCATTGTGGCGATGCCGCCACATCACTCCCCTCCGGAGACCGGAGGTCGATAGTGGGCAGAGTCGTGTATCTTGCGATGCTTGCCAGAGCCAGTTGAGGTTCCAGTGAGTCGGAACCGGGTGCCGCATAGTTCGCGGTGAGTCGGAACTGTCTGCGGAGATGCCCCCAGTGAGTCGGGGTGGCGCTGCGTTATGCTCCAGTGCGTCGGATGTGGTACAGCGCCGGGTTGAGGCTGACTGCTGGCGTCGACCAGGAGAGGTTTTTTTGAAGGGCTCTGCTTGTTGACCGGCCGAGAGTGCAGTGTGCTGTGCCAAGGTTGCTGATGAGGCTGAGGGTGATGACCAGGTATGCGCGGTCGCTGCATGCTGGTGGTCAGGATACCCGTTGAAGCCGTGGGTGCTGGCTGGCTGTGTGACTTGCCGCTCGAGAGCTCGAGGAAGTGATGCTGATGACGTCACGCTGTAGTAGTTGCACGAAGGCTGCGCTGACGTTCATGTTCGGGGTCACCAGTATAGGGGCATGAGGAACAGGGTGTAAAGTTCACTCATCCTCCATAGAAAAGGGAGGATCCTCCGACCAGACGGGTGTTGTGTCTGGTGGGCTACTGCCCGACGGTTGATGTCGGGATGTTGTATATATGATAGTCGCGCGGTAAACTCTGTTTGCGCGATGCAGGATTTTGCGTGACGTCAGTGTGACGCGTTCCATTGTGGCGATGCCGCCACATACGGAACAGATGTTTTTTTTTTGCGATTTCAGGTTTGGTCCCATAGTAAAAGTTGTTCATATTGATGAGTACAATGACCCCTTAAGAGATTTCGTGTATGAATGACGTATAACGTATAGAAAACGAGTAGAAAACGACCAGAAACTTTAGTAGGTACTTCGTGGTACCGCTAGTATTTAGCGTTCAACAAAGCTTGTGGATGTGAACAGCTGTTGCACTAATGTGTATATTTTAGAGAATACACGACTAGTTTTCGACTTAACTGATGCCGATGTTGCGATATACTAAAATAAAAGAAAGTAAAATGCATTTATTGTGTTACAACAAAAAACACTTTTTATTTCAGAAAACAGAAAGAAAACAACGCTTATTTAATGTATATTTTTTTACTTTATTGGGACATAAAACCGATATACGTTACAATGTTTTTTTTTTAATTTTATTTGAGATAGGTTTGCTCTTGACTCTAGTCTAGGTCAGAGATGACAGAGACAAAGTCTACGATGGAGCGAGCTTACCCAGAAGAAGCCTGTTCACTCTCACTTTGAAGAGATCGGGGTTGTATGCATTCGGAAACACAGACGCAGGCAGAGAGTTCCACTCCTTTGCTGTGCGCATCACAAAAGACATGTAAATGTAAGTGTCACGGAATAAATTAATAATTAGGTAAACGTGTAACCCGCAGCAATGTCCGCGAAATAATGGTTTATAGATACTTTAATGCGTACAGAAAATTGAGAAATACTCGTACTGTCTCGTACGTATTTTTGGAATTATTATACCTGTTGTTATAAGATGGCTATTTTAAAGATTCAATAGCCATCTTTTTTTAACTTAAAGTGGGTAAGCGCAAACATATCCATATACATACAATCATGCCAAAAGGACCTCAGCTCAGCATAATGTTAGATGACAACACCAGCCGATCTATTCTGTAAACATCACACCGTGAACACTTAGGTGAAGTGAGTTTGAAGTGAGCTCAATCCCTAGTAGAGTAAGGTGGGATGACAGTTCACATCACGCTCACTTCACCTAAATTTTCACGGTGGGATCTTTACAGAATAGCACCACTGGTGTACCACCTGATGTTGGTTTTCAACTGCAGTCTAAGAGTGCCATATGCTCGAATAATAAACACATAGGGATGTACATTTGTCCGTTTTAATAAAATTTATAATATAAAATAGCTCATACAGAAACAAATCAAATGTGTGTGTGTGTTCAAACTCAAACTCAAAGCATTTATTTCAATTAAACCAATTACAGGCACTTTTGAATTGTTAAAGAGTCAGTCAGTTAGTCAGAAAAATGAAGCTAGTCGCCCATTCCAAAACGTAGATCTCTATGGAGAAGAATGGGCAAGAAACTCCATGGACACTCTTTTAAATCAAAATTATTACAAAATCCTGGGTACATTGTTCTTGTTGCTTCTATATGTGAGAACAATGTAAAAAACAAATAATGAAAAACAACCCAAAACATAAGATCAAAAATAAGCCCTGGCAGATAAGAGATGACCAGTCTTCACTGACGGCGCCCGTTCACGAACATGACGCGTGGATCAGCACCATCCAGCTCAACCATTTTGTAGGGAACCGACTGATCCAACACACCTAAAATATGTTTTAAAACAATGTTGAATCACCTAACTAATCTTTAAATAATACACACGATTTGTGTAGCTTTGTCTTTGTTTAGGGACAAAATGTCACGCGGATAGAACGACGGATGAGAACGAGCGTCGTTCGTGGCATAAAGACATAAGTTTAGACGACACTTTGTACAAAACATACATTTCTGTAATGTTGTTCCTAAATAAGGTCACTTGACATGTGTTCACGTTTTGGTAGGAGGAATGATACGTCTTAGAAATGTTTCTCTAAAGCTTTTTGTAGAATTGGTTGAATTAATATTAGACTTATGAGACCAAGCGTATTTAGAAACTTGAATTATTTGAAGATTCAGATGGATGCAAGTTTAAATAATTTTGTATTTTTGAGCAAAAATATGTCTTGTTAGGGTTCCGTACGTTCGAATGAAAAAACGGAACCCTTATAGGATCACTGGTGTGTCTGTCTGTCTTGCTGGCTGGCTATCTGTCCGTCCGTCTGTCTGTCACAGCCGATTTGCTCCGAATGTACTGGACCGATTAAGTTGAAATTTGGTTCACATATGAATTTCTGTGATACAAACACGAACGTGTAACGTAAATAAATGAATTTTGAATAAGGGGTTCACATTTGAAAATTAAAAAAAAAAAGTTTTGCAAACTGTACTGTGTGACACATCAGATGAAAGAACTTGTTAAATGTGTATTTCAAATATACAAGGTGTAACATCATGCTGAGATAGGAGCCTTTTTGGCCTCGCACAGGTCTTCTTTGTATTGTTTTTTTTTCTTTCCTTTTATTTTATTTGTGTTAAGATATTGTTACTTTTAATGTTCTTTTTATTGTTGTATTTCCTGTGCGTGTCGCAAATAAAATATTTTTCTTTCTTTTCTTTTCTTTCTTTCTTCTTTTTCTAACATAATTAACGCACAACCTCTTAAGGGGTCATTGTACTCATCAATATGAACAACTTTTACTATGGGACCAAACCTGAAATCGTGAAAAAAATCAGCTGCTCCCTACATTTATGTTCGCATAACTCGTCAAAATGTAGGGAACAGCTGTTTTTTTCGTGATTTCAGGTTTGGTCCCATAGTAAAAGTTGCTCATAATAACGAGTACAATGAACCCTTAAGAGGTTGTGCGTTATTTATGTTACATCCTGTATATTTATAATTTTAAATTGTGTAAATAGCTTTTCTCTGAAACTGCTAAGCCTACAATAAAAAAAATACAGAGATTAGTTCTTTAATCTATAAGAGATTACAGGAAATTTTAGGAGTCTATAGTTTAAAAATAACATGAGGTAAAGCACTCAATATTGTGCGTACAATCTTATATTTGCAGTTGGAATGTATGGGTGAACATGTTTTTCAACTACAATGTTTAGTTTGTTGTTGGGATAAATTCATCCCAATTACGGGACCCTTCATTGTGCATGGTCCGACACGACTAGGTCGTATTTTTTTTTTATAGTTGACATGAAATGAAGAATAACTAAAAAAAGTTCATAGGTTTTTTTAATAAACAATAAATGCTAAATGGATGGTTTATTTTAAAACCTACATCAGGCACCAGCTTAACTCTTAAGACGCAGATATATGCCAACGGCCTTGAGTGCATAGCTTGCGTGTTTTGTGCTGAGCTTACGGAACGAGTCGTAAGTCCACCCAGTAATAGGACTCGCCCATCAAGGAGCGCTGTCCCAAATTAGACGCATTATTAATTTATTATACATAAAAAAAGTAAAATACGTATACTAAAAGATAAATAATTAAATTATCTTTAAAATGGTGAAAGTTTCATAAAAATATGCTGGATAGTCTTTGCGTGATTCTTAGTTTTTTATCCGCGTTAGACCTAACTTCACAAATTAATTACACCATGTAAAATAAACATAATCTAAAATATTCACATATTAAGTTGTTTTGAAAATGCTCTTATTTAACACACATTTTTTTCTAATCATTAACACTACTCGTTTAGACATGATCTTCAGTTTAAAATCATTAAAAGTCTGCTATCGTCGCCCTAAGTGCGAAAGTGCGTCAAAACCATTGTGGCGACCAGGGCGGGTCGCGACCCGCCCTGCTTCGCACGGTTTTTTGAGACTTGAAAAACGTCGAGTAAGTTTAATATTAATGTATTATTCATGATGGATGAGAATGTGGGCGTTCGTTGTCGGACTGGTCGTCGTCCATTGTTGTAGCCGAAATAAGACACAATACAGCTTTAATCAGATCGATTTAACGAACAGTCAGTTAGAAAATAACACACCCGAATCGGATGGAACTGGATTCCTATCGGAACGCGGCGAGATCGGCACGAGGTTGGCAGCGCATTCGTTCAGTTCGGTATCTACAGACCGTTCACTATAACTTGTCCCTTGCCGTCATGTTGGCACCATTGCTTTTATGCGTTGTCACATACCGGCAAGCAATGGTGCCAACATGACGGCAAGGGACAAGTTATAGTGAACGTTCTGTAATCACGAAGTCTCGGTAAAGTATCGGAACCTTGATTGACAGCCGTCATCAGTCACCGTTATTTTCCCCGCGTAAACTCAAAATGACATTGACAGCTCGCACAGTGTTGCCAACCTCCATTCTCGAACACACCCAAGTCGGTTCAGCTTGACGTTCCGTTCACAATCCATGACATACATATAATATAAAATGATGGTGAAAACCGCGCCATCCATCGCGTAATTTAGAAGAAGACTCGAAAAGCGACTTGAATTTATAATATGTATATATAATGTAGATGGTGATGCCAGTAAAAAGTCTTCGAAGAAACTGCTTATCATCTTTTTGATATTATACCTAATCTCTTATTAGCGTAGTTTAACATAACCTCGGAAAAGGTTGACTCATAAAAAGTTCCGAGCTAAAAACTTGAAATTTGAATAAAAATAGCAAACAAAATGCATAGCTGTTCAAGAATTTATAAAAATGATACTAATAAAAGTCGGCGATGTTCTTCTTTTTGCATAATTAACTTTAAAAGTGCTCGTCTGCAATGCAGTCTTCAGTCTGGGGACGCATTATCATAAGTTAAAGTGTCAACATTGCTTAAGTACTATTTTAAGTATTCTAGGGCTGATTTGGAGAAATATAGTTAGCCAAATTATGGTTATACTAGCGATCAACCCTTGTTTCGCACGGTTTTTACGACTTGATTGAGATATCTTTATTACAACACAATACACACATAACACAACACGACACAACTGGCGATATATGGGTGTACTATAGGTGTACATCTCTGCCCAACCCTTCGGGGAAACAAGGCATGATGTTATGTTTTATGTTATCTTTATTATATTAAGTAAGTTTTATATTATTACTTATACTGGATGATTTTCTTTACAGTCTCAAAATGTTTACACGGTGCGCGGTGTTCTACCCATGAACATGAACAACTTTCACTATGGGACCAACACTGAAATCACGAAAAAAAAATCTGCTGATTCATACATTTTGGTCGAGTAGGTATTGAACTTTTGTATGAATCAGCTGATTTTTTTTTTCGTGATTTCAGAGTTGGTCCCATAGTGAAAGTTGTTCGTATTCATGGGTAGAAAACCCTGTAAAAATTTGGAGACTAAAAAAAGAAACGTAAACGTCACTTTTTACTTTTTGTTTTCAAGTTTCCGAACGCTACTTTTAGTTTAGAATCACTACTTACTTTTGCTTACTTTTGCTTTTTTACTTTTTATTTACGTTTACTTTTGGTTTGGATTGACGAGTGCAGCCATTTTACCTCTGAGTAAAACACTAACATACAGGATATTAGCCCCTACTCATAATAATAACAGAGGTTAAAGCCCCGTGAATCGTGTGTTACCAATGTGTTACAGTCGTCCTTGACGTTTTTAGCCGGATGTAACCGCGTGGACTCCGTCGCGATTGTTAGGTATGGGAGGACAATGTAGGCCTGTCAACAAGTACCAGGTACTTAACAAAAGAAAATGGTCTACAAATCTACAGTCTATTAAGCATACAACGTACTCATCATCATCATCCATAGCCCGTTTTCATCCACTGCTGAGCATAGGCCTCTCTCTTTTCATGTGCCAATCCCCACGCTCCTGTGCCAACGTCATCCACATTCTACCCGCGATGGTAACAATGTCGTCTGCCCATCTCGCCGCCGGACGACCGACGGCGACGCTTCGTCTTCCAGTCCTTGGACGCCACTCAGTCACTGCCTTACCCCATCTGTCATCACTACGCCTTGCCAGATGTCCTGCCCAACTCCATTTGAGTTCCATAACTCGTTCTCGATATCGAAAACTTTCGTTCGTTTTCGGATCTCGACGTTTGGAACTCGGTCTACTACTACAACGTACTCAAATTCACAAAATATAAAATAATCTATTTTAAAGAGAAATAAAATGATAAAAATAAAAACCTATTTAAGCCAAATGACCTGATTGCCGGTACGACTGAATAGGTTCGGCAATAGAAGGTACATATTCTGCTTATAATATCTTTCCCCAATTTTTTTTTTGGGGTGAAAAATCCTCATAGATGTCCCCCGCCTTGGGGCGGACGGAGGGGTCTGTCAGACTCTTACTGACTAAAAACCACCCTGGTGTTCCATCTCACACTTATGCCGAGGGTCGCGGGAACTTACGATCCTTGCGCAACCCCCGGCTGGTGCCGGCCCGTCACGGCGGGCCTCTCCTCGTGTCTAGGGGCGGAGTAAGGTGTTTGACTCCCCCCGCGACGTCTAAGAGGGGCGCACATGGAATACTACCCGCTGCCACTTCGGGTCCGAGGTATGGGGGGGCGTTGGACCCATTTAGGGAGGCTGGAGGGAGGCGTTGTCCGCCCTCCGCCGACGCCCGGTGCACCTGCTGCGGGCCGGGTGAGAGGATGTGATCTCCCTCTCCCTTTCCGCAGCCTCCTGGAGTCCTGGGACGCGGTGGTTTCCATCTGCGAGACAGTCATCTCGCAGAAGGAAACCACCGCGTCCCAGGACTCCTCGCTGCAAACCATCGAATTCACGACAGCCGGCAGCGACAGGTCACCGCCACCACTTCCCCACCTAGATTAACATCACAAGACGGCAACAGCAAACGCCTGTAAATTCTCCTACATCATCTGCCTAGCCTTTTCCCAACTATATTGGGGTCGGCTTCCAGTCAAACCGGATGCAGCTGAATACCAGTATTTTACATGGAGCGACTGCCTATCTGACGTCCACAACCCAGTTACTGTGTAATACGATACCCCTTAGTAAGACTGGTTGTCAGACTTTCGGGCTTCTGACGACCCGTAACGACTGTCAAAGATCCACGAATGACAGCCGGGACCAACGGCTTAACGTGCTTTCCGGGGCACGGAGGGGTCTCGATATGAAAAGATGGTCACCCATCCACGGATCAACCGCGGCAAGCGTAGCTTAACCTGATCGATCGACCCGTGCGGCTGTTATTTCTTAGCCACAAGCCCCCCCAAATAAATTCTCCTGCGATCCTCCATAATTATTCGCCTGTTCATATAACTACAATAGCCTTCCTAATTCCATTTACACTCAGCCGTGAGTTTGAGTGACTGAACTTGGTCGTCGAGCAAATTCGCATTAGAGTAAATTGTAATTTGATAAGGAAGTGCGGTAGACTGGTTGGTAGTTGAGAACGGACGAAAATGTTTCCGGAATTTTAGATAAATATTTTGAAGCCAGCTCGAGTAGTTGCAAATATGGACGGAGGAATATGAGCTAGATTTGCTATTTAAGTGTATGGAGTTTATTGCATCCTTATAACATACTTATATATCTAGCTGTGGCCCGCGACTTCGTTCGCGTGGAAGTCGTAAGATACACCATATATTAAAATAACAGCCACATTTTAATAAAACTTCCTCGTTTCCCGACCTGGCCGCGTTACATCGCCCACCCGCGCTATTAGGTACTTCGTTTTCGCTTAGCGTTCTTTCTGGCTTTTTCTTTTTGCTCGGCTCCTAAGTGTCGTAGCGTGATGTTAAATAACCGCCTATAACCTATAACCGTCGTTGAGAACTGGGCTACCCAATGGAAAAAGATTTCTTCGATTCCGACTTTTTGTTCACAATTTCATGGGTTTTAAATTTTTTTGTATGGAACTCTAATTCTTTTTCTAAAATAAAAGTAGCCTAAGTTATTCCTTACAACATCAGCTAACTGCTAATGACAGTCCCGTCAAAATCGGTCCAGCCGTTTCGGAGATTAGCCGGAACAAACAGACAGACAGACAAAAATGTTAAAAATTGTTTTTTTTTTTGTTATAAGTACTGTATATACTTTTCATATGCATTTCGTACAAGGCTGTCATTTTGAAATTACAAACAGACACTTCAATTTTATTTATTTGTATAGATTATGAGATGGAAATTCAGGTGTAAGATAATTAAATTATTTAGTATTTTATTTCACAGCCATTCAAACTTACAGAACTCTAAGTGCTGACACTAACATCACATTAACTAGTAGTAGCCTCGTTGGTCTAGTGGTCGCAAGCGCTACTACTGCTGAGTATGAGGTCCTGGGTTCGATTACCAGGTCGGACAAAGTGTTATTGGGTTTTTTCATCCGGAACTTCAAACTCAAACTCAAACTCAAAGCATTTATTTCAATTAAACCAATTACAGGCACTTTTGAATTGTCAAAGAGTCGGTCAGTTAGTCAGAAAATTGAAGCTAGTCGCCCATTCCAAAACGTAGATCTCTATGGAGAAGAATGGGCAAGAAACTCCATGGACACTCTTTTAAATCAAAATTGTTACAAAATCCTGGGTAGGTACATTGTTATTGTTCTTATTGCTTCTATATGTGAGAACAATGTAAAAAATAGATAATTAAAACAATTTAAAATATAAGATTAAAAATAAGCCCTGGCAGCTAAGAGATGACCAGTCTCCACTGACGGCGCCCGTTCACGAACATGACGCGTGGATCAGCACCATCCAGCTCAACCATTTTGTAGGGAACCGAATGATCCAACACACGCGCCACCATCAGCGAGACATTTAAGTGAGCATGACATACTCTCAACTGCCATACTCTTTCAAGTCAACATACCTACATCATAACATAAAACCGCTCCATGGTACTCACATGTACAAAATTGAAAAGATGCTTCTAATTTATACAAAACTATAGTTTGCAATGATTGTAATTAAAAGATTAGTAAACACTAAATCTATAGTCTATATATAGTCAATAAGTCTATAGTAATAACATAATGTCAGAAAAAAAGGGGACGCATTTCTTCCAAACAAACCAAAAAAAAAAAAAAAATTTAACAAAGCCCAAGTGGCTGTGGAGCAGGACCAGCATTTAGCCAAGCATTTTTATCTATGATATAATCATTCAACCTATAATATGCTTGTCTACATAGTGTGCGTTTAATGCATGTTTTAAATTGCTTCTCATTTAGTTGAAGAATATCGAGAGGTAATTTATTATAACATTTTACACAGTACCCCATAAAAGAAGTGTGTACCTACCTTAGATAATCTGAAACGTGGTTGATCTAATTTGTTCCTATTTCTAGTGTTAAAATTATGCCGATCACTTATCTTACTAAAAAAGATGTAGATTTTTTCTAACATACATAATATTTCTCTACTTCTCAGTAGCAGCCCAGATTCTGGATTTGTGCCCGGTTGATGGCAATAGGCTCACCCCCTATAACAATCAATCTGCCTAGCCTTTTCCCAACTATGTTGGGGTCAGCTTCCAGTCTAACCGGATGCAGCTGAATACCAGTATTTTACATGGAGCGACTGCCTATCTGACCTCCACAACCCAGTAACTGGGTAATACGATACCCCTTGGTAAGACTGGTTGTCAGACTTTCGGGCTTCTGACGACCCGTAACGACTGTCAAAGATCTACGAATGACAGCCGGGACCAACGGCTTAACGTGCTTTCCGAGGCACGGAGGAGTGTCGGTATGTAAACATGGTCACCCATCCACGGACAACCCCGGCAAGCGTAGCTTAACCTGATGGCTCGACCCGTGCGGCTGTTATTACTTAGCCACGAGCTCCTCCACGAGCTCACCCCCTATAACATGGAACTTAAACATAACTGGCGAAATGTGGGTGTTCTAGTAAGTAGGTACATCTCTGCCCAACTCTTCGGGGAAACAAGGCGTTATGTTATGTTATGTTGTGTATGTATCTTCTATACATATTATAAACTAGCTGTGCCCCGCGACTTCGTTCGCGTGGAAGTCGTAAGATACACAATATGCTAAATTAACAACCACATTATACTAAAACTCCCTCGTCCCCCGACCCGTCGCGTTGCATCGCCCGCCCGCGCTATTACTTCGTTTTCGCTTAGTGTTCTTTCTGACTTTTTTCTTTTTGCTCGGCTCCTAAGGGTCGTAGCGTGCTGTTAAATAGCCTATGACTATACTCGAGAATTGGGCTACCAAATGCAAAAAGAATTTTTCATATCCAACTTTTTGTTCACAATTTCATGGGTTTTATTTTTTTTGCGCGGAACTTTTATAAAAAAAAAAACTTTCATGTGTAATCGACGGTAAGTGTATAAATATTCATTAAAAGTAGTTAATACATCGTATTAGATGATATTTGCACGAAATAACATAACAGATACATTTTATTTGGGCATATAATGTTACGTAAACAAACGACACTTTTGGCCATAGGTTCTCTGTTGTCATCATATTTTGTTAATAAATACATCTCTCGTAACACGAGTATTGTATATATTTTATAGGATAGTCTGTTTATTCAAAAACACAAAACAATTTACGTTAAGTGAGTGCAGTTGATAAAAACATTAGCAGACCATTTTTTGTGAGCGGGGTCATAGGTCACGTAGCACGTGTTCTGTTGCGGTACTGTTTGGGCCGTTACGTCATTTTTTAAAGAGCTTGATCGGTTAACACTGTAATTTGAAAACATTGTAAAAGCATTTTTAAAAGAGTAACCGTGGAGTTTCTTGCCGGCTCTTCTTCATAGAAAAAACGTGTAAATAACAACAAAGAGTATCAGATTGTCACATACTTTCTGTGAAACATAAAATTATCCTATAGAGGCATGAAGAATATAATAAAAAAAAATCCGCCCCTAAGACGACCCACTGACCATAGGGTGTAAAGTTCACTCATCCTCCATAGAAAAGGGAAGATCCTCCGACCAGACGGGTGCTGTGTCTGGTGGGCTACTGCCCGACGGTTGATGTCGGGATGTTGTATATATGCTAGTCACGCGGTAAACTCTGATTGCACGATGCAGGATTTTGCGTGACGTCAGTGTGATGCATTCCAATGTGGCGATGTAGATGTGCCGCCACAATCCTATGTTCATGTTTTTTCAGAGACAGCATGTGTTGCGTATTAGTAGCCTCGGTAATATTGAGAATCTCTATAGATCGACACATATCACAAAAAACAGACACAAGATTTCAATAAAATTGCAATATCTTCAGCAAGTACTTAGAGCCAAACTTATCTCCAGCCAGCCTATGTCTGGCTAGCAATAATTTGACTTTTTCTATGTTCGAAGCCAACCTTTTTTTCAAATAACGTTGAAAGTTATCCATCCTTGTGTTGGCGGCTCAGCGCGTGACATCCGAAACTAATTTCACCACGCAACGTAACAACCGGTTTTTCAACTGTTATCTAACTTAGTAAATTGTGTTTTTGTCAGATTTCAAGGTTGGTTCGTGGCGTTCCCCGTGGGTGTAGAGAAAAACAATTTTGTGATGGTGTTGGGATTACATTTAGTTTTTGCTTTACGTGTGTATTGCATCTTTAATTTTGTCGTGGTATGTGTTGATGCTATGAGAAATGATTGCAGTTAAATTCCCTTAACCGTTTCTTTTTTGTGATTGTGTTTATTCTTTGCGTCATGTCTTACCTCAGATAAACGTTTTTTTTTTCATTCCATTATCTCACTTTATTTGGAAATTAAAATATATCAATTTCTCATGCCACATAGGCACAATATAGCCTACCTAACTTGTGTCATTATTTTTATAAAAAAAAATATTTTAACGTTGTTCAGTTTGGTTCAATAAATGACTGAACCTCTGAACTGACCTCCGCCGCGAAATTTGGTCTATGAATACTTACACACACTTTTTAAAATCTATTTGAAATTTATTTAAATACCTACAATCAGAATTCAAAAAGCAAACCGCTGTATTTGCACAGCATGTCAGTTTAATGAAGTCAAAATCAAATCAAAATCAAAAGTAATTTATTCAAACTAGGCTGTAAATCAGCACTTTTCGAACTTCAAAATTACATAAGACAGTCCCACAAAATGCCCGCGCTTCACCACTTCCTAGTGCTTTAGCTGGGAAGAAGAAGTGGCGCAACACACTTCCCAGAAGCACAGCTGTCTGTTTAGTTAGAAAAACTTGATTCTATACAAGAGTATGCAAAATTACTTGCATTACGCAACACAAAAACATTAAATAAAATTATTTGCCATTTGTCAGCTAGCACACACCAATATACCAACAAAAAAATAAAACATCGAAATTATACTCAAGCAGAAATAAAAATTCAAAACTAAAAACGTAAAAGAACTTTGTGCCTAAATAAGGGCGTGCCCGCTTACATATAGTCCTCCCCCCCTCACGGCCCTGGTCTCTCAAAAGAGTCTAGGTCTTCACGACCATTTCATTAGCCTGGTGGAAAAAAGCCTTTATGAGTCCTGTGCATGGTGTAACCGTCTGAAGACTGAAGCAAGAAAGAAGTTGATTTAGCATTTTGTTGATATCAATGACCCAAGGGTATGTCTGACTGGGCACGCCACAATTGCGGCGATAAGTCCCCTCTTTGAGGAGTGGCTGGAGAGGCGCCACGGCGTCCTCACCTTCCGCCTGGCGCAGGTCCTCACCGGACACGGGTGCTTCGGGAGGTACCTGTTCCGGATAAGGCGGGAGGAAACGCCCGGGTGTCACCACTGTGTGGATCGCCCGGAGGACACGGTGGAGCATACGGTGGAGGTCTGCCCGGCTTGGGCGGAGCACCGCCGTGTCCTCGCGGAAGCGATCGGCGGCGGCGATCTCTTGCGTCCGGCCCTGGTCCAGGCCATGGTACGGAGCGAGAGTGCATGGGAAGCCATTACCTCCTTCTGCGAAGCAGTAATGCTCGTGAAGGAGGAGGCGGGACGCGTGAGGGAGAGGCAAGCTTTGCACCCTCACGCCCCTAGTCGCCGCAGGAGACGCCCTGGGCGTCGGGAATTGGCAGCCGATTCCCGGCCACCGTAGGCGCGGGCTTGCGGACGGCGAGCAATGGGTAGCTCGCCGTCCGGTAAGGACCAAGCCCGAGTCGACGGCGCGTCGTGTTCCACGCGCACCTCAAAGAGATGTCAGCACTATTGACGGGGTCCGCTAGGGCCGATGCCAGCTAGGGTTGCGGGATGTTCGAAAGAGTTACCGTGGCCCCGGCACAGGCAACAGAAGGAACACGGGTGGGTTTTAGTCAGTAAAAGTCTGGAAGTCATTTGATGATTTCCCATCCACAAAAAAAAAAGGGTATGTCTGACGATATATCTTTCTGATAGTCTTTATAGTCAATATTTAAAGTATCGCAGCGATTTTTTTTCGCGCACTGGATTTTCAGCGCTCTGCATAGCGCCGAGAGTTTAAAATCCAACGTGTGTTTTTTTCAAAATGCACTCTGTTGGATTCTTAATGCTCGGCTCAACACAGAGTTAAAAATCCAGTGCGCGAAAAAAAACGCCGCGATATTTTTACGTCCGTGTGAACATCGGCTAGGTCCCTGAGGACCTAGACAAATTGACATTCTATCAGCAATAACAATGATGGAAATGTCAAAAATGCATAGAACTGTGGCGTTCATGGACGGCTTAGATCTCAAGTGCGTATGCGGCATGCCCCCTCAGACAATGGCCCTGTCACCTTTGCATTTGATGATCTGATGACTGCGTCAGTGAGCGGAGTTCACGCAGCTGAATTTTGGGCCCAACATATGTGAACATTTTGCCATCAATATGTCAAGAAAAAGATGCTACCGAAAAGTTCACGTCCATCTTGTTTGAAAGTGGTTGTAGAAAAACGTCTAGGCCCACTGGTTTGCATCCAGGGAAAACAATTATATATCTCTTTGTATTACATACGAACTTCTGCCCGCGACTACTTACTTCGTCCACGTGAAATTTCTTGTCCCCCCGACCCACCCCGTCACATTGCATTGCCGTTCGTTCTTTCTGTCTTTTTTTAAGCCACTTCAAAACAGGAGGTTATGTACATCAGTTTTAAGTACTCACTAATAAAACATCACGGCTTGCCTCCCCGAAAGGCTAGGCACCTCTGCACTTATAGTAGGGACACCCACATTTCGCCAGTTATGTTTAAGTCCCATGTAATAGGGGGTGAGCCTATTGCCATCAACCGGGCACAAATCCAGACTCCGGGCTGAGAAATTCGTGATGGAAGAACACAATAACACTTTGCCCAACCTGGGAGTCGAACCTAGGACCTCATGTTCAACAGTAGCGCTTGAGACCACTAGATTAACGAGGCAGTCTAAATTGATTACATTATGTAAATAAATATCCAGTGCTTATATCTCATTAAAAAGTTTGTGCGTACAATTGACTTCAGAGACAATAGCTTGACGGTAGCTGGAGTTATTCTTAAAATAAACCATGTAATTAAGTTTATTTTGGGACCCAAGATTAAAATTACTGAAATAGAATGGTTTAAGGTTGGTTTAGGGATGGGCCGAAATTCGTTTCACATTTGGCTTAACCGAACTTCGGCAGTTTGAAATTCCGAACATTCGATACAAGAAAATATTAAAATAACTGTTTTGACTAAAATAATAACAAAGTTACTCATAAACATTTATGTATTGTTTGTTAGTGGTTACTTATTTAACGTTTAACGTCTAAACATTAAAATAATTATCGCCAAAAATCACTGAGTATTATAAATTTCCATAAATGTGTTAAATGGAATCTTATTACCTACTGGTGTTTAAAATTGACCAAGAGCAGCTATGGTGCAAAAACACCAAGGATTCTGCGTTATCTAGCAGGACTCTGTTACGTACTTACTTATTTGTTCGTATATCTTTCCTGCCTCTAAGAAAAGTCACTCTGAATATACGGCTATATGGAGCTTCTGGAGGAGATAAAACTATTCATGCCAAAAAACTGTGCAGTGCGGTGATAATAACCGAAGTTCGGCCGAACTGTTTACTTTCACCGAATGTTCGGCTGAAGTTCGTATTCGGTTCAAACCACGTTCGGCCCATCCCTATTAAATATTCATTTATGTGTTTTGTTGGTCTATTTATTAGTGAAAGCAGCTGATTGTGTAATCGAGTAGATAAAAGAGGTATTGAAATTAGTTTTTACTAAATTGAAAGCTGCAAAAACTTTCCTGTTAATCGTTTTGGATAATATAAAGTACTAGCGACCTACTTCTGCTTGGAACAGCTGTTGTGATCGAGATTTCTATGCTATCAACTCAGCTTATTGCTGTCCTCTGCTGGACATGCCTCTCCCAGCTCCGCTACAACTTCTTGTCCTCCATCTTCTGCATCCCAGCCCCCTTTATAAGGTCGTCGGTCCATCTAGCTGAGGGGCATCCCACACTACACTTGCCGATATGCGGTCTTCACTCCAAGACTCGTCTACTCCACCGGTAATCGGTCCTTCGACAAACATGGCCAGCACCTGCCTCTTCAGATTGCTTACTCTGCAAGCTACATAATGTCGATAACTCCAGTTCTATGACATATATAAGTAAGTTAAATAATAATGTATTAAACAAATGTAAAATAGAAAAAGTTGTTCATATTTACTTTGTTTTATTTATTACAAAAAATCATAGTATTGCAATAAGTATCTTAAGATAACATATTCAAATGTATCAGCTTATACAGTTAAATATCATCAAAAATAAATATTACAAGATTCAACTTTCTTGATAGCGGGTGAAGCTAACTCTATGAATGGTGCACACAATCTGAGCTTGCAATATATTTATTTTTTATTTTTATAATTGGTATCTCGCAGGTCAACGTAGGAGGTGGTCGGCTGCTCAACCGGTCTTGACTGTGGATGCCTCAATAAATGAATGCCTCCAGCCAGGGCATGAGCTCGCAATAATGGCAGCATGCTGATACATAAGTACAATAAAGGTGGGGGATGCCGCCATGATTGCGACCTTGACAGTTAAAATTATTTTAATATTATTTTGCAGCTAAATTACGGTTTGTAATTATTTAACAACAAATAATGTGATACAAAATAACATATTATAAGGCATAAAATGACACGTGCTTACATAAAATAAGCTAGAACGCGTATTTAACCACGTGTTTGAGCACTTGTGTGCAAACGTGCTAACACATACATCTTCCGGGATGAACAGTAGTCCTTAGTTTAGAAGATCTAAGCGGTCACACAGACAGACACGAAAAGCAACTTAATTTTATAAAATACTAGCTGTGCCCCGCGACATCATTTGCGTGGAAGTCGTAAGATACACAATATAGTAAAATAACAGCCACATTTTGATAAAACTCATCATGATATAATTCAATCATGATTCGAAAGACACGTGGCGCCATCTATTACCGTAAGAACGTTATTGTTGTTTTCCTCGGGAACAGTACTTTTTTTCGGGATGAAAGGTACCCTATGTCCGATTCTGTACGCCTGACAGCGTATATGCAAAATTTCAGGATGATCGGTCTCATCGGTGTAGTGGCTTAGGCGTGAAAAGGTAACAAACAAAAAAACAAACTTACTTTCGCATTTTATTATCGTTAGAAAGCTAGGATGTAGGTAAATGTAGCATATAGATTTTATGCAAAATGAAAGTTTATGTTAGTTACTGCAAAAAGATAGTTTTTATGACAAAGTAAACGAAGGTAAGCAGAATATAATTATCTGATACGAGCGAAGGCGGGGTGGCTCGCTATTTATCTGATAAAACTGTAGCGTTTGTCGCCGCCTCCGAGAGTGAGAAAATAAGTTTGTGATAATAATAATGCATTCTGTTTTTGTCGCGCTGTTTACTCCAAAGAACATAGTATTTTTAAAAATTTTGTTTTGGTTGGCCCTCTGAAAGGATTTTCGTTGGGGTTTTTATGAAAAGTTACAGAACAAAAAACCCATTCAATGTGTTACTCTCGTTCATTGACATTGGGAGCAAAAATGTATCAAGCCGATTTGCATTTTTTTTGTGGATGGGAAATCATCAAACGACTTCTCCCGCTCTGGGTGGAGCCGGAGGGCGTGTCAGACTTTTACTGACTAAAACCCACCCGTGTTCCTTCTGTTGCCTGTGCCGGGGCCACGGTAACTCTTTCAAATATCCCGCAACCCTGGCTGGCATTGGTCCTAGCGGACCCCTTCAATGCTGCTGATATATCTTTGAGGCGCGCGTGGAACACAACGCACCGTCGACTCGGGCCGGACCCTTACTTGATGGCGAGTTACCCATTGCTCGCCGTCCACAAGTCCGCGCCTACGATGGCCGGGAATCCGCTGCCAATTCCCAACGCCCAGGGCGTCTCCTGCGGCGACTAGGGGCGTGAGGGCGCAAAGCTTGCCTCTCCCTCACGCATCCCGCCTCCTCCTTCGCGAGCATTACTGCTTCGCAGAAGGAGGTGATGGCTTCCCATGTACTCTCGCTCTATACCATGGCCTGGACCAGGGCCGGACGCGAGAGATCGCCGCCGCCGATCGCTTCCGCAAGCCGATTTGACTCATGTATGAATGAATACCCTTCATAAGTTCAGCTTTTTGACCAGAGCGTAGCAATTCAGACTTTATTATTACTATTCTTGTATAATGAGGCCAAATCTCTTATTTATATTTCATTCAACAACGCCGGCTGTCGCTAAAAACCAGCGCTGGGGCTGTGTCTTGCATAAGGTCGCAGCATTATGCTGAGCGATGGCCGTTTTGCGTAGATGTCACGTATATTTTCCTCCAATTTGTTTCTTTTCTGTTTGTGTTCTTTGTTTGCGTCATGTTTACCGCAAATAAACGTATTTTCTTTCTTCAGAATATAAGCAGATTAGTGATTTCTGTATAATGTTTCTATGGAGGATTATAACATGGGCATCTATTTATAAATAAAGGCAGAAAGCTATGTCTAATTTTATCAAAAGGACGAAAATACCCATTGATGTTGAATAGCAAGAATAAATACTCAACCTTATTTATTTATTTATTTATTACAAAATCCACAGCTCTTAAAACATTTGTTTACATAAGTACTTATAACTACTCTTACAGCCAATTACGGATTTACAATAACTTTTTACTATAACTTAATTTAGGTATTTTTAAACTATATTAATAATTATAATTATAGTCGGTATTAATTGGGAATTTAAACGTATCACTTACGTAATATGTAATCACTACCTATCTATCTATAATTAAGTTATAAAATTAGTTATAGTAAGTTTTAATTGAGTTGACTTAAGTTTGTTCCTATCAGAAGTTGCTGTTTATTACAACAGTTCAATAATTGAACTTGTATCGAAGTTGCCTTATTAATAATTTTGATACTACACGTACACATTTTAATTGAATTAAAATACTAATATCTTTATAACTATTTTACAATTAAAATAATTACGAGTAAAAAGTGCGATGAAACCAAAACAAATTATCACAAAACTAACCGGTGTCAAAATGCTGTTCCGCAAACGATGTGACACTCAACATTCAATCCTGCATGCTCCGATACCTGCAAGTTAAAAAAGAAAATTAAAATAAAAACAATATTATGCCAGTTACCAACAAACAGAAACCAAAAGTATCCGAACAAAATTAAAAGTGGAACGGAATTTAAAATGAAAAAAGAACAACTTTAAATCTACTTTTTCCACCTGGCCAGCTGTGACCGTATCAAGTTGAAAATATTGGAAGAGAACCAACTGGTTCGTTTGCAACTTTTAGGTCGCTTGTCCATTAGAGCGGAGAGAGTAGAAACGTGTAGAGCTAGAAAACATACGGCTAGAATTTAACTAGGTACCTACATGTAGTGTGTAAAAAGACCGATCACATAGCCATTATTTACTCATTCTGTACATCAAACTAAGTAACATTGAGCAAAAATTATTGCTGTGAAAGTCGTATGACTTTTATTTTCGGTGTGAAAACTTGTTGCGGGGTACTTAAAGATACGTACAGCAAAACTTGTTTTCTTGAACAAAAGTACTCGTAGAAAAAAAGTTGTAAATGTGACCTCCATTATTTCCGTGACCAGAAGATTCCCAGATATGGTCCAGTACAAAAAAGTGATCACAAAAGACGGGGTGTACAAGTGACTATCGGCTTCCTCAAGGGTCTTTTTAAAATTTGTATAATCACAGCACCACTCCAGCCCGCTTTATTGGACGCTAGTCATTGGCCAAGACTTATCAGCATTGTCTTATCTCAATTTATTTGGCGTCGGCACAGCATGTCTTCTAAACCCCATACTTCTCTATCAGTCGTCATCTCAGTGGTCACCACCTTTCTTATTATTATCATCTTTCACGCAGTCCGTCCATGGTTTCTTTGGTCTTTATAGCCATCCACACTTCAGCTATCAAATCTTTACGCACGACATTTTCCTGACAACTGACAACCGATTTTCACAAAACTATTTATATCTGTTTATTTTCATCCTTTTAATAAAATTAGACACAGCTTTGTTCCTTTATTTATAAAGGCGCACTCATAATTCTCCTAAATTATCTTATAAAATTATACAGGGATCACTAATCTGCTTATATTTGGGTTCATTATATAATTATGAATAGAAATAATGTAGGTCAAAAAGCTAAACATTTAAGGGGCATTCACTCATTCATGACACAAATCGGCTTGACGCAATTTTGCACCAATTCCAATGAACAAGAAAGTGACGCAAGTCGCATCGCTCGAGGCCATGAACGGAGCCTTAGAACGAAACTAACCGCTGTATACCCACGTTGGCAACTTATTCCAGGCCCGTAGAAAACTTTTCAACGGCTAGTTAACTGTTAACCTCGTTCCGAGTCAGTGTTTATAACTAGCTATGCACTTCGGTCCTTTTGCAATTGACGTCGATTATAGTTTGTTCTGAATTGAAATTTAGCTTTTTGTTTTTCTTTTAGTTTGAGTTCGTTGCGAGTTTCTAGGTTATTAAAATAAAAGTTTGTTTAACCTGGTTGTTTAGTGTTGCGAATTCATACTAAAAGTAAGGTAACAGTAAAACTTACTTTGTTTGTTTGATCGCGCTAATCTCTGGAAATGTCAAAGGTTGTAGGCTATTTAACATTACGCTACGACTCTTAGAAGCCGTGCAAAAAAGTCAGAAAGAATGATAAATGATAAATGATTTTATTTCTGTAAGTAGGTTTATACAAACACTTTTACACGTCAAACATTTTCTTTCTTGATGATTTCAACTAGATGAGGCCGGCGTTTCCTATCTGACTACTCTGAGAAGAAAGGCCGAAACAAACTCAGAGGTCACAGTCTCTTTTAAAGTCCAGACATAATCTTGGTCAGATCATGTGAAGACCATGTAGGTTGGTATCTGAAATGGTCTTTTGAGGAAAGAACCACACAGATTGAGTGGACTTGTCCAGTCAGTGCAAGCATCTGTCAGTAATGAAAAGTGAAAACGAAGTAAAAGCGCGGGCAGGCGATGCAATGCGACGCGGTGAGCTGTGGGAATAAGAAATTTCACGCGGACGAAGTTACGAGCAGAAATTAGTGTTTTATAAAACTTTAAATATACGAAATATAGAAAATTCCATTGGAATGAAATGTGAAAGTTTTTAACTACGGAAGTTACTGGAAAATTTGCCAATAAAGGGACTTTGAAGTTCAAGTTCGACTTTGTCTCTGTCATCTCTGACCTAGACTAAAGTCAAGAACAA
Organism: Fissipunctia ypsillon; assembly: GCA_947568875.1. Classification (NCBI taxonomy): domain Eukaryota; kingdom Metazoa; phylum Arthropoda; class Insecta; order Lepidoptera; family Noctuidae; genus Fissipunctia; species Fissipunctia ypsillon. Next base: position 18,568,916 of record OX387658.1, read on the forward strand.
ACCTATCTCAAATAAAAAAAAGTACAATGTTAGTGAATAAACCCGATTGTTTACAAATGGCGAATATTGAAGAAAAGCAATAACGAAATATATGTTTTTATTTTCGGCGCTGGTGCCTGGACCAGGGTCTATACAGCGTGTTTTTGTTTTACCTTTTTTATTTAACTGTACTTCTGATAGATTCATTTTAAGAATAGTAAAATATTGAATAAGCCATTGTCAAGATCTATTCATGTGCAAGTCGACCCTAGAATTACATACAGACCGAATGAATGAATGGAACGTCTGAGTGAGTGACAGTAAACGAATGATAAAAGTAAAATAGACAACCCATTAACTTGAATTAGACGGTTCGAAGAACAAAATTGAATTGATATTGAAAAAATAATACACAATCCACTGTTCACAATCCACTCACAATCCACTGTGACATACATTTATTATTTTGCGAAAAGAATTCAAATCAAAAGAATAATAATTTCACAGTAAATGGTTACGCACTTTTGAAATAATACATTATAATCCGATAAATAGAGAAATATATTTGCAAAATAATTATTTATCTCACAGTGAACGTGGGATAAATTATTATTTTGTGAAAGAATTTAAAATCTAAAGGTTACCTAATAGTTTCACATTAAATGGTTGCGCACTGATGAAATAATACGTTATAATCCGTAGATAAGTTTTTGTTGAAATGCGGTTGTATGGGTTTATTGCCAGTTTAAAAGCCTGAAAAAGATCACATCGGAATTAATTATTGGTTCTGCTTTGGTTACGCAGTAAAGTATTGAGTATGTTATACTCAATACTTTATTTGCATTCCACAATGTGTACTTAAGTGGTAACTTAAAATTATTTGTGGCAAAATAGTAGCAGAGAGGAAGCTTTAAAAACTTAGCTTGTCAAAACTGTACATTGAATATTTACGGGTTCTGGGAACGAATATACCTAACGCCGATAAGATAGTTTTTAGAATTTTTGTCTGTTTGTCTGAATGTATGTTTTAGCATCACGCAAATACTATCGGAAACATTTTGTTCAAATTTTGCATAAATACTTCCTATAAGTCTGGTCGGTCTGTAAGCTATAAATTATCATGCTATTTGCTAGAGGGATTGAGAAATATTGCTTTATGTTCGTATTCTTCTATAGTTTACCGCAAAAAGACGAGCCAAAAGGTTAGCATATATAGATTTAACCTTTTAAATGATTATCGTTACGCTTTACGTTTATGGAGCTAAGCAGTCAATCATGACGTATTCAGGGTGGATTTTTGAGGTGGGGCAGTAAGGGCAGGTACCTTAACCGTTGTCGCTACAAGGAAACGGTCTTAGGAGACTGACCTTACTTTTTGGAAAAAATTTGATCTGCATTCACAGATTTAAAAAAAAATACAGCAGCAAGAAAATAGACAATTTATGGACAAACATCTATTTGATGCCTATCGACCCTGTTTCAAAAAACTCTGTGGGTCCAACTGAGATTTGAGTACTGAAAAAGTCAGAAATCACGGAAAAATTCTCTGAATTGAGCTGAATAGGGAACGAATACTTATAGCAGAGAGAGAGAGAGATACGAGAGAAGGTCAAAAAGGTCGCGGAATGAAAGGTAAGGGAGGTAAAATAAACATGAAATTATTTTTCCTTTTCAATACATTACTCTCCATTAATCCTTATACACTTTGCCGACCTTTCAAACCATTTCTTTATAACTACGAAAAATAAAATATTTGTCAAGCCCTTATAAGCAGAAATTGCCGACTTCACGTCATCTGTAAACTTTCCACGAAGCTCTTATTTCATGTTGGGAACAAATAATGATCCCAAGAGGCCAAATCTGGACTAATATACTAATATAAATATAAATTTCCGACGCCGCACTTGTGTCAGGCAGCCATCGGAACAAGACTCTTGTGAACGGGTGCGTTGTCGTGCAAAAGGAGCATACCTCGAGACATTTTCTTCTTCTCTTTTCTTTAATTGATTCTTATAATTTTTCTAATAGCATAGCGGAGTATTGCTTCATGATATTGACACCTTTATCTTTATAATTGATCAATAAAATACACTCTGAATCGCAAAAAAACTATAGCCATAATCTTGATTTGAGTGCTGATCGTCTTCAATTGAGCCTCTGCCTTGCTTGAAAAGACTGTGCCACTTGTAAATCATTGTTTTTCTAGGACAAGAGTCCCCGTAAACAGATGTTCTGAGGCGTTTTTCCTTGCTCAGCGAGGCACGATGCTCAATTTTCTCCATAGTTTATATTTTCTTCCCGATTGACTTCTTTATTCAGCGATATCTCAAAGGTTAATGAACCGATTGGGGTGAAATTTAGTATTTATTAGCTGTGCCCCGCGACTTCGTTCGCGTGGAAGTCGTAAGAAAAAGAAAAAAGAAAGAAAATACGTTTAATTGCGGTAAACATGACGCAAAAAAAGAACAAAAACACAAAAAAGAAACAAATCAGGGAAAATATGCGTCACATCCACACGAAATGGCCACAGATACACAATAAACCAACACACGAAGATACACAATGTACTGAAATAACAGCCACGTTTTAATAAAACTCCCTCGTCCCCCGACCCGTCACGTTGCATCGCCCGCCCGCGCTATTAATTCGTTTTCACTTACTGTTCTTTCTGACTTTTTTCTTTTTGCTAGGCTCCTAAAGGTCGTAGTATGATGTTTAATAGTCTATATTCACAATTTCATAGGTTTTATTTTTTTGCGCGGAATCCTAATTATTTTTCTAAAATAAAAGTAGCCTCCGTTACTTCCCGTAACATCAGCTATCTGCCAATGAAAGCCCTGTCAAAATCGGTCCAGCCGTTACAGAGATTAGCCAGAACAAGCAGACAGACAGACAAAAATGTTAAAAATTGTTTTTTGTTGTAAGTACCGTAAAGACTTTTATATGCATTTAGTAAAAAGTTGTTATTTTGAAATTACAAATAGACACTTCAATTTTATTTATTTGTAAGTATAGATAATTTTATTCAGCTATTTTTATTGTTTTTTTTTTGTTTGTTGTTTTTGTTGTTTTTTTAGTGACAGGTATAAATAACTATCCCCTCCCCTTTTTTACCCCTCCATTCCGCAAATTTTTAGAATTACCCTCGTAGCTATAGAATTAGGGCGGAGTTCACCGACTTTTAAAATGGCTGTTTAGATATTTAATCAGTTCTTTCTTTAGGAAGTTTGTCATAAACCAACTGTTTAAATACCTAACCGGTGGTTTGAATGCTGGTGAACACAGCCCTTAACCTTTAAATTGCTTAAATAATACCTTTATGGAGCTAATCAGTTAATCGTGAAATGTAAAAGAACGGCTATTTTAGTCAACTTTCATCAAAGCAAATAGCTTAGTGGTTCGGCGACTGCTTTGCATACCTAAGTTCGATTCCCATCAGTCGGTATATTTTGTGCGTCTTTTTTACATTATGTAATATTATTTATACATGTACTGTGATAGTTCGTAGAACGCACACAGAAAAATAATTAAGTTTAGGCCTCTTTTGACATCTGTGGTAATAATAAAAATAAATATCTATGGTTAAGTGACTGTTAACGAGGAATCCCGCGTGTTTATAATCTACTGTTATATTATTTTAGTGATAGCTGTTTATCAGGACTAATCTGTAAGATTGCAACAGTCAGTGTTGAGCCATTATTATAGGTAGTATATTATACAGGAACGCAGGCGTTCATTTAATTCACTAAAAACGAAAAATTTCGTAAGCAATGGGAAATTGCTACTGGAAGCTACAGCTGTCGACCTCAGGTCGAGCTGATTCCCACACGGACAACTTTGTAGTGTAGGTAGGTACGAAAAAAATCTTACAATTTTGTAAAAGGTACGTAGTAGGCGCGTAGCGGCCTGACAAACTGCTACGCCTTCGTAGCAACAAGCTACGCCGTAGCAACTGCGTAGACCTAACCGAATCTTGTTGCAAAACCATAGATTGAGGTTGTTGCCTTGTTTGAATTAAATGAATTTAATATTTATAATCAATAAAGATCAAATAAATACATAATATCACGCTTGTTTTCACCGAAACGTTAGGTAGAGGTCTTCCTACACACAAATTTCACCAGTTAGCAATTTTTTGACATTAATTACACATTGAACTATATTACTATTGTTAAATAGGAAATTATAACAATATTATTATTTTGCTGCTGTTTTTATATTTAGGAATTCGAGAAAAAAAAAATACAAAATACATTCATGAACTTTGGGTGCAGGGGTAGTCAGAGATGTAAAGTGCGATCATAAGGATTATTAATGTAATTGCGTCTTAGGGGCGGCCGGTTAAACTCGTTTCTTATCAACTGTCATCATCACTAGTGTGTTACGTCGTTGAAACTTAATTTTTATTATGACAAAGCTTCGATGCTGATATACTGGCCCAGAGGTTAAGGCCTCGCCACTCATGCACGAGGTTGTGGGTTCAAATCTAGTACCAACGGGACATTTTCAGTGCACATGTACCATTGCGGACACTTGCGTTGAACCAATTTGCAACCTTATAACAGTAGCAATAAGGTTGAAAATATTAGTTCACCGCAAATGTCCGCGATGGTACCTATTTTCCAAGTTTGTCTTTGACATCGCTGATATCGGTGAAGGTAACCATCGTGAGGAATCCTGTAGTTAATAATTAATATAAGTCTGAAATCATCAATCCGTCTTGAGAAGGCGAGGTTAATATGCTCATACCTTCTCTACAACATGTCTCACATGTCTCAGAGTTAAATGCACAACCTCTTAAGGGGTCATTGTGCTCATCATTATGTACAACTTTCACTATACGATCAAACCTGAAATCGCGAAAAAATCTGCTGTTCCCTACATTTATGTCCGCATAACTCGTCAAAATGTAGGGAACATCAGATTTTTTTTCGGAATTTCAAGTTTGGTCCCATAGTAAATGTTGTTCATGATGATGAGTACAATGACCCCTTAAGAGGTTCTGTATTTAATTCCGGGACATGTTGTATACGATAAGAGGCTTTTACCCTGGGAGTGGGACAGTAACAGACAGGTATTATATTTATTAGCACAATATTCTAAGTATGGTTAAGGTTTTCGTAAGCCGGCCATACGCGTCTATGTGTGCGTGCACCTGTTTTCACTCGTTGTACGGAGATGGCCTTCTGTACCATACTGTTCATTTTGTAGAACAATCTATGTTTTATATAAAAACAGTTCACCGACTACTTTCCCAAGGCTTAAGAGTTAATTGGAGAGCTGAAAGTTATTGTAGTGCTCCTGAAGATTAGCTGGAAACTACTCTCTGCTTCAGTATAATTATATTAATATAAAGTTTTTAGTTTAGTTGTGGAAGTCAGAAATAACTTCTGTTATAGAATAGTCCCGGAAAAGCTTTGTGGATAGTTTTTGTTAATGGTCCTGATATTGTATGGGAATGTCTTCAATATTGTTTGTGGAGTCTCCTAACACACGCATTGTTTGCTTAAAGGAAGGCTCCAAACACAATGTATAATAAGTGTGACAATAAACGATTTTTGTATTTTGTATTTTTTTTTTGTATTGTGGTAAGGTCAGCAACAAAAGTAACACTTCAGATTTTTTTAACACAATTTATGTTCAAAAGAATAAAAATAATGGACAGTAATTATTAAATTCCGATGATAAAACTCTTTGCCCATTACATGAAATACTTAAAAGTAGTGTACTAATAATTTAGTGTCTATTGATTTCACATGTAAAAGTAACAGTGTTAATCTACTTCTGTTGCTGACCGTACAAGCTTTAATCAGGTTAAAATTAAACGAGTAATAATGCTTAATATAAAGGAGATAAACTGCGTTGAATTAAATTCTCATTTTCAAAATTGCTGTGTTATTTAATTGCTTAGTTAGTGCATTGCATAATCAGTCTATAATGTTCCCACTCTGCTGGGACACAGGCTTCCTCTCTTCGTGAGGGAGTGGGCCACAATCCACCACGCGGGCCCAGTGTGGGTTGGTAAATGTCATATGTCTCCGAATTTTTGGTTATAGGACATGTCGGTTTCCTCACGATGTTTTCTTTCACTGTTTTGAGAGCAGTGGTGATGAAATTATTTACTCAAAGTAAAGCGTTTGCCTGGGTTCAATTCCACGACCTACAGCTTGTAAGTCGGGGCCGTTACCACTGGGCCACCACTGCTTTCCATAATTTTTAGTGCATTAGTTAGTCATCATCCGCCTAGCCTTTTCCCAGAGAGGAAGTGTTTTATTACCGATACCCCATAGTAAGACTGGTTGTTAGACTTTCAGGTTTCTGACGACCCGTAACAACTGTCAAAGATCCACGAATGACAGCCGGGACCAACGGCTTGACGTGCTTTCCGAGGCACGGAGGAGTCTCGTTATGTAAGGTTGGTCACCCATTGGTTACTATAATTTATTTATTAAAATACGTGTCATCATAACAACGCTTGTGTGGCTTTAAGCCCTATTCAGTGCAACGTATACGATACATAACTCTCATTCGCCTCATTGGATCAAGACTTATTAAGACTTTAGTTAAGCAATTACAAAGCTATTTATTTCTTTCATTCCACCATATTCTTTTCACTCAGACCATCTATCGCTTCTAACCTCACCATAATAGCGCCCTTAAAATAGCCTTTCTCGACATTTAACACCTTTTCCGAATATAAACCTCATTTAGACCCATTGTCATGCAGCTCCATCAAAAGATAAAGGCAATAAGGTTGTTACTTAATTATCCTCGGAATAATTCACAAAAGATAATTTGCTGGAGGTGCGATGGCCGCTAGAGTGTATTGTAATTTTGATCAAAGATTGTTTGGTCTATATTAGGTGTTTTCGTGGGCTATTGTGGGTGAAGTTGGTGTTGTTTGTTTCTTACACAGTCACTGGGATAAAGCTTCATCGTTTACTAGTGGACGCACGGATTTTACGACTTCACAAGACATCGAGATGTCTTTATTCCATGAAAGTTTAGTTTCAATGTATTAAACACATAAACTTCCTGAACAATCAATCTGCCTTGTCTTTTCCCAACTATGTTGGGGTCGGCTTCCAGTTTAACCGGATGCAGTTGAATACCAGTATTTTATACATGGAGCGACTGCCTATCTGACCTCCACAACCCAGTAACTGGGTAATACAATACCCCTAGGTAAGGCTGGTTGTCAGACTTTCGGGCTTCTGACTACCTGTAACGACTGTCAAAGATCTATGAATGACAGCCGGGACCAACGGCTTAACGTGCTTTCCGAGGCACCGAGGAATCTCGGTATGTAAAGATGGTCACCCAACCACGGACCAACCGCGGCAAGCGTAGCTTAACCTGATGGATCGACCCGTGCGGTTATTACTTAGCCACGAGCTCCTCCTAAAATAAACATAAACCTAGCATAAACTTCCTGAACAAATTATCTAAACGATGGTGAAAACCACATCAAAACTGTTACGTACTTTAGAAGAACAACGCGATCACACATACATACATAAAAGGCGACATTAAACCTATATACTGATACGAAAACGGATACGAATACCCTCGGATAAAGTCTGCAAGGCATCCCGACTACGACTGCAAAGTACAGGGCGAACAGGAGTACGCAGCCTTGCTTCACGCCGCAGCTCACAGAAAAGAACTCTGAATCTTCGTCCTGCACACTAACACAACAACGCATGCCATCATGCAGGAGTCGGATCACTCTTACAAACTTGTCCGTGCATCCAAGCTTTGTCCATAAGGCTTCTCGAGGCACACAGTCGAAAGCTTTTTCTAAGTCAACAAAACAAAGGTATAAAGGTTGACCCTGCTCTTGACTCTTCTTTAGGAGCTGGCGGACAGAGAAGATGGCCTCGCATGTGCCTCGATTCCAAAAGCCAAATTGGGTTTCAGGCAGAATGTCTTCAGACAAGCGCATCAAGCGGTTAAGCAAAATTCGCGCAAAAACTTTACCTGGAGAAGTCAGGAGGGAGATTCCCCTATAAGAATAATTTGCAATCGGATTTGTCACCTTTGTTCTTGTAAAGAGAGCAAATACGAGAGACCTGAAAGTCATCAGGTATTCGCTCCTCATCCCACATCTGAACAAAGAGCTTCCAGACGGTTTCGTGCAATTCCACACCCCCATACTTCAACAGTTCTCCAGGTAGATTGTCAATGCCGACTGCTTTTTTGTTCTGCTGTTGTTGAACGGCAACAACAACCTCGCGCAAAGTCAGTGGGTCATCCAGCTTGTTGACCGTGGGAAGCGATGCCATCGAGTTGATATAAGAAATATCCGCACCTCGGTCAACATTGAGCAAGTTGTTAAAATGCTCTGCCCATCTTTTGAGTACATCTTGTTTGTTGGTAAGCAATTGTGTACCATCGAGGGATCTCAGGGGCACTTTATTACGAATTGCTACACCAACAATTTTGCGGACCTCATCATAAAAAGCACCCAGTTGTTGAGTGTCAGCGAGCCACTGCATGCGCTCGGCCTTATGTCGCCACCACTGGTCTTTTACTTCCCGTACATATCTCCGCAGCCTGGCACCACCTTGCTTGACTTGCTCCGCTTGGTGGTCGTCCCGATGCTGACGTAAGAGAGATCGGTGACTCCGAATAGCTTTTGACAAAATTTCATCGTTGTCATCAAACCAGTCCTCGTGTCTGCTAGGTTTTATACTCAGTGTCTGCGAGGCGGCCGCGACTAAATTGGATGAGAGCGTATGCCAATTAGCCACAGCATCACCATTCTCAATGTCTACCGTCCGGACCGCATCACTAACTGCCTGTGCATAATTCTTACGCACCTCTAGACTTTGTAATCTATTTTATTTTTTTCTAGAGAAGGTCACATTTTAACACACCCATGGCTAGATAAGCAGTTGCTCATGCAAAAAAAATACCTAATTTAGGTATTTCCTGTTACTATGATATTTGTTTTATCCTAGACCGTACCTGGGAACCTTCTGGTTACGGAGATATTGAAAGTTCCAACTATCTTTGACGATTTTTTACGAAAAAAGTTTTAAGTGTTGTAACTTAAATTTAAATACTCCAACAATCCGTGTGCCATTGCATGCGCATATAAGATTCTATGCATTGCGCATAACCATAAACAGCGAATTATCACAGCAAAAATAAAAGTCGTTTCCCAGCAATTATTGTTTAGGCAAACAAATATTACCTATGGCTGAAAATATGAACTCGAGCTCGCAACAGAGACCTGATACATCAAAATGATACAAGTGTGTACAAGGCCTTATTTGCTGAAAACCAATCAAATAACAACAAGCGCTACTGCTGAGCATGAGGTCCTGGGTTCGAGTCCTGGGTATCTGGAATTTCTCAGTAGCAACTTGGAGTCTCGTATTGTGGCCGGTTTAAGGCAATAGGCTCGCCCCCTATTATATGGGACTTAAACATAACTGGCGAAATGTGGGTGTACTATAGGTACACCTCTGCCCAACCCTTCGGGGAAACAAGGCGTGATGTTATGTTTACGTGTCAAATAAATAAAGTTATGACTGAAAACCTGAATACCTCGATACTGTCGAATAATGTTCTATTATTCCAAACAAAAAAACAGAAACGAATAAAATGGATTATCTTTAAAATCGGCTGATTTGGCAAGAAAAGTATATAGAACGAATGTTCCACAAATAAGATGATTGCTTCGTGTCGATTAGACGTCGATGCCGATTTCGTTACTGTTTTATTTGATGCCACGAAATTGAAATTTAATTGCGTTACCACATGTTTCGCTGAGAGAGTTTAAGACTAAACGCCGACAGACTGAACACCGACAAGACTTTACTTCGAGGGGACTCTTCGCCGACAGAGCATAATATAATATACATACATAATCTAGGAATATACCTTGTCTGATAGCAGGTCAACGGAGCCCCACGCAGCGGAGCTCTTATTTCTGTGTGCAGGGTTTTAAAGGAACCTAACCAAACCGAACCTCGGGGTGCCCTCGGGGTGCCTGTCGGCGAAGTGTCCCGTCGGCGAAGTGTCCCGTCGGCGAAGAGTCCCGTCGAAGTAAAGTCTTGTCGGTGTTCAGTCTGTCGGCGTAGTGTCTATCGGCGTTTAGTCGTACACTGCGGTGAGAACCACTTTGTAGTGTAATTATCTTACTATACAATTCGAATGAGAAAATATTTTTTTTATTGATTGAATCGAAAACAGGTACCTATTTCGGTAATGCAGTACGTTTTTATGCCAATTTTGGCAAGGAACAATAAAATTAAAAGTATTTGAGAAGGCCTCAAACACTTATTTAGCACTAATTGGAATTTGTTCCACAAACATATTGATTTTCTTTTTAAGCGGTCGAGTTGTTTACCAGTCTTGTTTTGAGTATATTTTTTAATGATTTAATTAAAAAACACAAATATATATTAATCAAAACAATTATTGCTTAATCGTCAATGTTTCGTAGTTAAGTAATATCATTAGTACATAGGGTATTGCTGAATCCCGGATTTCGTACATGACTTGGATTCTAAAAATAAATTGAAGGTAGTACAATTAAATAATTACCTACAGGTATTTTTTTAGAGTTCCGTACCCACAGGGTGCTAACGGGACCGTATTCCTAAGGCTCCTGTATCTTTTGAATCGTAATAGGTGGATACTTGGAATTTTCGCACAGTGTTTAGTACTTTCTATGACTAACTATGATAACAAAAACTAATAAAAATTATACATATAAAGTTAAAAATTAAAGGAGGTTTCCATACAAGAAACGTGTTATTTTTGGTGTCTTTTTTTTTACTAAAGCGTTTTTTTTTTTAATTTTTTAACCTCAAATTTTCAATTTTTTACTTTATGTGTAGGTATACTAACTTTTGCCCGCAGCTTCGTCCCCGTGGATGTCAATACTATGTGTATTTGAATGGGATTTTGTTCACAATTTCATGTGTTTTAATTTTTTTGCGCGAACCCTAATTCTTTTTCTAAAATAAAAGTATCCTAAGTTACTCCTTATAACATTGCCAGTGAAAGTCCCGTTAAAATCGGTCCAGCCGTTTCGGAGATTAGCCGGAACAAACAGACAGACAAAAAATTTAAAAATTGCTTTTTCGTTATATGTAAGTATCGTATATACTGCCATATGCATTTAGTAAAAAGCTGTTATTTTGACATTACAAACAGACGCTTCATTTTTATTTATTTGTATAGATAATGTCTTTAATTATTGTTATTGGTGTTCAACCATTCTAATACATTTAAAAAATCTACCGCTAGGTAAAGTACCTCTTCTATTACTTATAAAGACCAAGCATTGATCAACATGCTCGCTGCATTAATTTCAGATCATTAAATCATATCTGTCAACTTTTCCTTTCCCCGTCTTTGCTATTGTGCCTACCATCCACCAAAACATTCCCCAATATGAGCCATAATGGGGAAACTTTACCAAATCGAACTGCTGTCACGAATCAACAGATCGATTGATCTTCTTCGCTCCACTGGCCTAGGGTATCACGTGTCGAGGATAAAATGTTCCATTTGAGCTCAGACGGTGCGATTCGGAAACGCCAATTTCCCATCACTCTGCTAAATGGATGTCCGATTCGTATCTTTGTTTATTTTAGGATTGTAACAGGCTGCTCAAACAGAAATCCTTTTTCGTAAATAGGCTTGTCTTACGGCCGAACCCAATAACCTATCTATCACCAGTTTTGGCATACTGGAGATAGAAAAACCTATCTATCTATGGTTTTAACGTCCCAATAATCTATAAGAGATTATGGAATCTTACCGGCCTGACATAAGGACATACAGAATTATACCATCTGAAAATAGGTTATTGGGTTCAGCCGTTAGTGGCCAGTATTCTCAGTTGCCAGTGACTCATCCTTAGTTAAGCGTAAGTGGTAGCCACCGTTATGCATTTCCCTCAAAGAAAAAGCAACCCACGGTTAGCAAAATTGAAATGCGATTCTTGTATAAGTTGATAGCAACTTTAAGATGAGACCTATTTCGCATAGGTTCCAAAATATTATTATCGTAACACCATAAAACAGTCAATACTTTAGGAGAAAATAGCGATTGAATTTTGCTAAGAGTATGTTATATACATATTCATATAAAGTCAAATAACACGCCTGTATTTCCCGAAGGGTTAAGCAGAGGTACACCCTCATTTCATCAGATATGTTTAAGTCCCATGTAACAGGGGCGAGCCTGTTGCCATCAACCGGGCACAAAACCGGACTCCGGGTAGATACTAAGACATTCCAGATGGAAAAACCCAATCACACTTTACGCGACCCGGGACTCGAACCCTGGACCTCATGATCAGCAGTAGCGCTTGCGGCCACGGCCACTAGACCAACGAGGCAGCAAAGTCAAATGTCTATAGAAATATAAATTTTTAGAATGAGATTATGTTCCTAATATAATAAAAATGTGTGTTGTGATACTATGCAGTATGCAATATTTATGTGCCTGAGTGCTTTATTTGATTGATTTATAATATTCAAAGTATTTCTAGACTCAAAGGTGCACGAAGTTAGCTTTTCAGAGAATACCTTTAATTCAAAGCTAAGCTGAATATCTAATCAAAAGCTAAACACAGCCTTCTACAGCTTTCAAGAACTAAGTGCTACTCAGACATTTGGCACAACACGTTATCCTAGATTTAGGATTAGAGGATTTATAAGAAATTGATTTCGTAATTTAATTAGAACTTTGCATTAACCATGTTGTAAGTTTTGTTTTTGTTTTTAAAAGACACATGCTGTGCGTAAGTCATTAGACTTTTTAACAAAGTGGCGTGCAGGGGCTGCCCGTTTCGACATAAATAGCGATCGCTTTACTACCGGATTCGGTCGTGAAGCGATATCTATTTATGTTGAGACTGCCGACCCAGGCATCAGTGGACCTAGCATGAATGCAAAGTAAACGTATGGTTAATACTTCGAAATTTTGAATTGGAAATATTCGTTTTTGCACACTTAACATTTGTTTTGTTTAATGATTTGTTTTATTTTATTCATATCTATGGTTGATGTTGTGCTTGTCGTATAAAAAATCAGAATGCTAGAGGATAGTGATATCAAAAAATCGATCGTATATAAGTTATGTACTTTTCGCGTTCATGCTAGGCCCACAGATACCTGGGTCACAACAAATGGTCGTAGGTATGAGGAACAGGGTGTAAAGTCCACTCATCCTCTATAGAGAAGGGAAAATCCTCCGACCAGAGGGTGTTGTGTCTGGTGGGCTACTGCCCGACGGACCTCGGCTTAGGGCGTCGCTGGGAGAGGACAGCAAAGGGACATGCTGGATCGGATTAAGCCCGACGGTTGATGTTTTTGTTTTTGGGGTATGGCATCTCGCAGTTCAACCTATAGGAGGTTGTAGACTGCTTAACCGGGCTTTCCTGTGGATGCCTCAATAAATTAAGGCCTCCAGCCAGGCTTAAAACTAAAACTAAAAACTAAGCGACTACACGCTAAGGGCACCCCCTGTGGGGTACGGACCTCGGCTTAGGGCGTCGCTGGGAGAGGACAGCAAATGGATATGCTGGATCGGATTAATTGGGGGAAACCCCGACGGTTGATGTCGGGACGTTGTATATATATATCAGTCACGCGGTAAACTCTGCTTGCGCGATGCAGGATTTTGCGTGACGTCAGTGTGATGCATAGTTCGCATGTGGAATTGTAGATGCCGCCAGATAAGATAAAATTAAATTACAAACTTACATTTAAGCCTTCAAAAAATATGTTATAACCAATAACATCACCAAAATCGCGTGTAAGATGAGCAGTCACAATGGTGTAATACCACAATTTATTTCTCAGCTCGAACCCGCACACCTGTGCCATTATATTGATTACACTTATCCAATATGCCTTATCCTTTCACAGTACCCATTATACCGAACTAACGGTTTCCACGCAGGCATACGGAAAAAAGTTGCTTCGCTGATGCATCGAACGTGGGTCAGTAACAATAGCATCCTGAAGTCAGTGGTGGAGAGTGGTGGCCTTACTCCCCTGTTCTGAGGCATTTTGTGGAAAGGACGGTCAACTAGGTAGCTGATCTCGTGCTCTGAGCAACCTGCCTCGGACATTTAATTCATTATGTGTTGCCGGTGTTGATTGTGTGTTTTGTATTGCTAACATTAGTTATAAGGTATTTTTCCCTAACAAGATGGATTATATATTATTGTTTTCCGAAACTGAATAAATAAATAAATAATATAAAAATTATGAAAGCAGTGCCTTTTTGGTGTTGACAATGTTGATCTCAGACTAGAAAACTACGGGGGTGGGGGTGGGGGTGGGGGGAAGGGGGTTTAACAGTCTAATATAAACCCTCAACCGAAGTCGATTGCCGATTTGAACGTACACATTTGACTCTAGGTAATGTATGTCTAGTCTGATAAAATTGTTCGTCTAATTTTGTTATAAAATTACTGGAATCACCGAAAGAGGTCGGATAAGAGTGACACTGGCTGGTGACAGTCACTCTACCGGGGCGTCGCACCGATGATTGCGTGGTAGCTGTTTTCTGATGACAGAGATAAAGTTAGGGGAGCTGCAGTCGTACCACGTCCACGAGGAACTGCTATATTCCGGATTGTTCAAACCTGATTGTTCCTGATGATATTGAAGCTGTGAACCACTAATACGATGACCACTTCTGGTAAAGGCTATCCTGTACTTTTATATCTATACAATTAATTTCAACAGTAATCATCAAAGCAAATAAAGCAATATTTTATTCTACATATCATCATCTGCCTAGCCTTTTCCCAACTATGTTGGTGTCGGCTTCCAGTCTAACCGGATGCAGCTGAATACCAGTATTTTACATGGAGCGACTGCCTATCTGACCTCCACAACCCAGTAACTGGGTAATACGATACCCCTTGGTAAGACTGGTTGTCAGACTTTCGGGCTTCTGACGACCCGTAACGACTGTCAAAGATCCACGAATGACAGCCGGGCCCAACGGCTTAACGTGCTTTCCGAGGCATGGAGGAGTCTCGGTATGTAAAGATGGTCACCCATCCACGAACCAACCCCGGCAAGCGTAGCTAATCTGATGAATCGACCCGTGCGGCTGTTATTTTATTCTACATAAAGGGTTTTCCAATAGGGACGGGTCGATATTGACAGTCTGTGGCAGCCATACTATTTTGGTGGGATCTGTAAAATCTATTGTATATTATGCAGTCAGTGATGCCAAATCACCATGGCAAGTTACACGGTTGAGCAGCATGTGCAAATGATAAAACTTTATTATCAAAATGAGTGTTCGTTAGTGCAAACGTTGCGCGCATTGCGTCCATTTTACGGCAGACGCGGTGGCCCTTCAAAGTCCACTCTCCAACGATTGGTGACTAAATTTGAGACGACCGGTTCGGTAAACAACCAACCAACACCTTTACGTCAAAGGAACGCCAGATCGGCCGAGAACATCGCTGCTGTACGTGAGAGTGTTCAGGAGACTCCGAGGCAGTCGATTTCTCGCCGTGCTCAAGAACTCGGCCTTTCGCAGACCTCAACGACACAATCGACATTCTGCATGAACGGTTTGAGGGTAGAGTTATCTCTCGCAGAGGTGACGTGAATTGGCCACCAAGATCGTGTGATTTGACTCCGCTAGACTTTTTCTTGTGGGGTTTTCTGAAGTCGCAGGTCTATGCCAATAAACCACATTCGACCGTTGCCCTGAAAGCCAACATAACGCAGGCCATCGCTCGAATTCAGCCGGATCTATGCAGCAGAGTCATTAAAAATTGGACCTCTCGGATTCGTCCCACCATACGAAGCCGCGGCGGACATTTGAACGATGTCATATTCCATCCATAATGGCATAAATGGGCCTTTTAAATAAAAAATAAATTTCGTTAATATCTCACACACATCTTGTTTTATTCAATTTTAACATCGACCCGTCCTTGTTGAAAGACCCTTTATAACTCCCCGTTTATACACTAGAGCACAAAAAAAACAAACAAACTACAGATTACAAACTAAAGATGTGTCCCGGCAAATGTGACAACCGTGGTTTATGTGTTGCAGCCAACTAGCTTAATTAGTCATTTAGTTAGCAGCCTTTGGAAGTAGTGCCCTCTGCTGCCGCGGCACCGCTCATTTCACTCGCTCGGCTCGCACGCGGTTGGTAACAGTTCTATTATTAACCTAACCCATTTGGTCGGGGTGCCGCCCGGCTTAGTTGCTGCGACCACTTTGAATATGTATATACAGTGTGAGTCTTTATAATGTGCACACATCGAAATGAGGGAATCTATGCTTAATTTTATCTACGGAAAAAATGTTAAAAAAAATCTAAATATTTATTTATATTTTTTATGGATTTTTAAAAAAAATTGTTTGCTTTTGTGACCCCAGTGTATACAAAACTGTGTAACTTTTAAACTAAACGATTTATCACGATGAAACAAACTCTATAATGTTTGGAAGTAATTAGGTGTCGTCATAAAATAAAAATTATGGAAAAAAAATAGCCACATTTAAAAATAAACATTTTTGTTTGGCAAAAATCTGATTTTTTTTCATTAATTTTTACAAAAATTGTAAAATTTCTCAATAACATGCCCCCATCACCTTCTTTTTTTATAACTTTAAGTTATTCTTCATTGTATTAGGAACCTAACGGTAAAAATTGCATGTTTTTAACTCAACCCCAACATTTTTTATCAACTGTCAAAGAAAGGCCCAACGCATAGCTATTGTTTAGCAGGTAGATAAACTTTCTTTTGAATGTGCGCAGGTCGGGGAGGTAGGGCCAGCCAAAGGAACTTGAATTATGACAGATGTCAGACTGGCAGTCGCTCCGAATTATTCGCCGCTGCTACATGTGTTTCGGTACTTTCGTTCGCTGGACTTTCATAACTTTCGTTCGCTGCTACATGATGCCGCGTTTAAGTGAATTTTCCCCGGCACACATCGCCGACATACATTTTTATTATGGAGTGGGACAAGGAAGTGCCAGAGCTGCGCGCGCGGCTTACATAGCTGCGTATCCTAACAGGCAACCAGTGCCATCTGCCCGAAACTTCCAGGAAGTTCACAGAAGGTTGTCGATCACTGGACTTGGATCAAGTAGAGATCGTCGCGAGCCACCTCAAGTAATTATTGATGCGGCTACTGAACAAGCAGTATTAAGTGATTTGTTTGCTGATCCATCCATAAGTACTAGACGACTGGCTCTTCGTCACGGAATATCCCAAAAATCAGTGTGGCGTATTTTAAAGAAAGAAGGATTGCATCCTTATCACTATCAAAGGGTGCAACATCTACATGAAGACGTAGACTGGCGTCCAAGGTGTGTGATGTCCACATGGATTCAAAGAAAAACCAGAGCAAACCCAAACTTTCCAAGAAAAATACTATGGATGGACGAAGCGACATTCACTAGAGACGGTATTACTAACTGTCGAAATTTACACAGATGGTGCCGCGCAGGTGAAAACCCGAAACTGAAACGGTCATCTACTTTCCAAGTAAGATTTTCGATAAATGTTTGGGCTGGTCTTATCGATAACATGTTGATTGGACCAGTCATATTGCCGAGAACGTTGACTGGTGAAAGATTTTTAAGTCTATTGAGAGATGATATGCCTCAGTTATTGGAAGATGTCCCACTGGCTGTGCGTCAAAGGATGTTTCTTCAGATGGACGGATGTCCTGCCCATTACGCTACAAATGTAAGAAGATTTTTAAACGAAAATTATCATGACAAATGGATCGGCCGGCAAGGACCTGTAGGGTGGCCTGCGCGTTCACCCGATTTGACGCCCCTTGATTATTTCCTATGGGGGACCATGAAGCAACGCGTCTACAGTACCCCCATCAACAGTGAGGCCGATTTGCGTGACCGCATAATAAACTGTGCGAATGATATTCGCAATGATCCCGAAATGATAAGGGGAGCGACACACCAAATTCTAATTCGCGCGGCTTTGTGTTTACAACAACGAGGTGGACATTTTGAGAACCTGATGCATTAAATTTTGTATTTAATAATAAATGGGTTTCAATTGAACTCTTTTGCATTAATTATCATCCCAAACAAACCACCCTTATGAGAACAATACGATTCCGCGTTCGGAGTGCCATCTTTGAAACGACCCGCGCGCATTCACAACAAAGTTAACAAAAAAAAGTTTATCTACCTGCTAAACAATGTGCGTAGCTATGCGTTGGGCCTTTCTTTGACATTTGATAAAAAATGTTGGGGTTGAGTTAAAAACATGCAATTTTTACCGTTAGGTTCCTAATACAATGAAGAATAACTTAAAGTTATAAAAAAAGAAGGTGATGGGGGCATGTTATTGAGAAATTTTACAATTTTTGTAAAAATTAATGAAAAAAAAGTCAGATTTTTGCCAAAAAAAAATGTTTATATTTGATTATGGCTATTTTTTTTCCATAATTTTTATTTTATGACGACACCTAATTACTTCCAAACATTATGGAGTTTGTTTCATCGTGATAAATCGTTTAGTTTAAAAGTTACACAGTTTTGTATACACTGGGGTCACAAAAGCAAACAATTTTTTTTAAAAATCCATAAAAAATATTAATAAATATTTAGATTTTTTTTAACATTTTTTCCGTCGATAAAATTAAGCATAGATTCCCTCATTTCGATATGTGCACATTATAAAGACTCACACTGTATAATATTGAACACCGAAGGCTAATTAAGAGCGTTCATCGCGCGCGGGCTGGCCACATCGCATTTCTAGAGGTTTTTCGTGATTATTTTGATAAATTTAAATCATATGAAAATTTCCTCTGACAAATACATAGAGCTTTGGTATGTATAAGTATGTATGCTATTTTTTGACAGTTATTTACTTTTAGAAAATATAAAATAATTGACAATATGTCATTTTCTTAGAGTAAATACCATTATGACGTCACGACTCAGTAAGTCAGCAACAGCTAGCCACTCGGCAGCCGCTGTATTCGATTAGCGCAGGAGCTAGTACTCTTAAAGCAGTATTATTGTAATCTTACTTCAGTGTGGGAAAGAGATGGAGCTAGACGTCCTGTATAGCTCCATCTCTTTCTCACACTGAAGGAACGATACACGAAAGTAGTGGTGGTTGGCCCCCAGGACCCACAGAGCCTTTAGTTAGGTATAAAAGTCCACACGTCAGTGGTCACATAACCAGTAAAAGCTGGCCTTCTTACTCAACTGCGGCGAAGCCAAAAAAGGAGGGTTATGTGTTTGACCTGTATGTATGTATGTCCGTCCCTATGTTCCCTCGTAACTACTTAACGGCTAAACCAATTTTGATGAATAATGTCGTTAGATTCGTCTTTATTACGCGACTATATAGTATCACTAGGTATAGGTATCAAAATTAAAAAAAAAAACAAAATGGTGGATTTTTGGCGCAAAAATGTGTTTTAATAAAAAATCTCCCAAACTTATCGAGTGGGGTATAAAAATGAAGGGTTTTAAAAGGTGATTACAAAACAGAGGCATCTTCTTAAGTTTAACAATAAAGAGCCTCCGACTGCACGAGATTGTTTGGTGACAAAATAGGTCATCTTGTTTCCATCTTTTTTAAAGTTCACTTTTTAAGCAGTCGGGTTTTTGATTTTTTTAATTTACTTTTTTATATTCTATTGATGCTCCATACTACCTAGGTCAGCTCAAGGTCAAGGGTTACCACCGACATGCGGTCGACTGTACATAATATTTTCTGTGCCAAGACCGCCTTCTTCCCTCACTCATTCGCCTCAATTACGAGGGTCATGACGTGTCCTTGACAAATATGGGTGATATGGGCTCTCTATTAAGTGTTAGATGACATTTAAATGTCATGCAGATTTGATGTATTGCGTGCTACGGTTAGTCTGTGGAAGTTTGTCAAACTAGTTAATTAACTAATTTGCAAAAGTAATTATATGTAGCAATTTAACTACTTAGCTTAAACCTAATTAACTATTTGCTCTGGGTTCTATATAGGGGCTGCGCTAAGTACACTAACGATCCCAACGTATTTACAGTAAAACGATAGTGCGGTAGTTAGACTAAAAGTTAATGCAGATTTATCGAAAACTCTCGACTGAGCTACTATTTAACTTTGTCGACCTATCCTCTAATAATAGGGGTTTAAATATGAAATTGCCGTTTTAACGTACTGGCCACTTTGAATTAAAATTAAACCTGCATGGTGTGAGATTCCAGATGGAAACTTTTTTCACACGATAACTATAACATTCTAAATTTGAAAAGTGTACAACATTCAATTGTTTGACTTTTAATTGTTTTTTCATTCTCCTTATGATAATTAGTAATGATAATGTTGTGAATATCGTTATTTTTATCTTTATAGCAATAATACATGTTTTTTTTTCATCTAGACATCTATAAAAATAAATAAAACTCCTACTGGGGTACATCTGTTCCTGTAAGTGATCGGCTCGAGCTCCTAGGCATGGAGTTGACATCATGTCTCAACTTTGAAGCCACCATCGAGTACAAAGCCCAAACTGCGGCCAAGAAACTGGGCATCCTAAATAGGGTGAAGCGATACTTTACGCCTGGACAGCTTTTAACTCTCTACAAAGCGCAAGTCCGATCCTGCATGGAGTAGTGCAACCACCTTTGGGATGGCTCAGCTAAATACCAACTTGCCGCACTTGACTCGGTGGAACGCAGAGCTAAGAGGCTCATTGGCGACGTAAGACTGGTGGATGACAAGCATCACAGCTTGGCTCATCGCCGCAAGGTTCAACCAAATTGATGCAGTTTGACAAACTAAAGGCCGTCGTCAAATGGGAGCGAATTTCACCAATGAAATCATCACATCTAAACCGCGTTCAAGGGCTGTCAGTGTCAGTATTCCACAAAAATGATGACACAGACAGCTCTTGAACGCGGCTTAGATGTGCTGATCGCGTTCAGTTTCATTGGTGAGATTCGCCCTGAATCTTTGTTTATTTATTTAAACTTCTAGCACACAATGAGGTACAAAGGTGGACTTAATGCCTTAGGCAGTTTCCAAGATTTAATTATTTGATTGCTCCATTCATAAATTAAAGACAAATTAACTGTGTAGACTGTAGGTATTATTTATTGTCGCTAGATGCAAAAAATAACAAAAATAAACATTCCATTTAAAAGTTGAGACTTCATAATATGGATGATGACAAGCATTTTTTTTGTCCGTCAGGTAGATTATTAAAAATTTTTTTTTTTTTTTGGCTTCGCACGGTTTGTGCATTTAGCCAATGTCACATTTAGATGAAATGGAATTAAAAAGATTAATTAAAATGGGATTTAGAGTAGGACGATGTAGGATCCGTATTTACGAATGTGATGATACCATGATGATTAATGAGCAAATTACAATGACGAAAAATTATAACTTAATATTATTTAAAGTAATAAATGAGACTATACATTTATATACAGGAAAGTTATTTGTACAAAGTAAAGCAAGTATAGAGGTAGGAAAAGGAGTACGAAGGGACAATATTAAAAATATTAGACATGTATTTCTTCTTTTTTTACGTAATCAAAATATTATGGCCATACATTGAGTTAAAATGTGGCATGACGTCTCACTTTGCTAGATTTTATACTTAGTTGTGACGTAGCGAGCCCACACTCCCCAACTTTAATGCGTTTTATTTAATTAGCGCCGCATCTTAAGTATAGTGTAGTTGTGGAACAACTAGTTTAATAATGTTTGTTAGTTCAAAACTTACAAAAGTTTACAGTAAATGTGCATAGTTTATATTTTAAGAGAAAACTGTTTTATTTCATGTACAGGTAATAAAATAGTGGTCCATGGTTTATTAGTGAGATTAAAACTTAGACTGCCTCGTTGTCGCAAGCGCTACTGTTGAGCATGAAGTCCTGGGTTCGAGTCCCGGGTTATGCAGAGTGTTATTGGTTTTTTTTTGTCCATCTGGAATTTCGCAGTAGCAGCCCGAAGTCTGGATTTGTGTCCGGTTTATGGCAATAGGTTCGCCCCCTATTACATGGGATTTGAACATAACTGGCGAAATGCAGGCGTACTATAGGTACACCTCTGCTTAACCCTTCGGGGAAACAAGGCGTGATGTTATGTTATGTGATGTAATGAAATGGTGGTCCTTGGTTTGTTAGTGGGATTAAAAAACTTAGATTTACTTACTGGAGACTGGTACCTGCGATTCACTCTGTAAAAAAAGATTCTATTATTAAAGTTTATATTCTAACCCCCTTATTCATAAAAAAAAAACTAAAACGTATTATAAACCTATTTTAGTTATAGTGTTTTGTCTTCTTCTTTCAAATTCAAATCATAATTCGAAATAAATTGACCAAACATTATTTTAACTAAAATAGGTTTATTGGTTTATTGCAGGCCTGTTGGTCTAGTGGTTAGTGACCCTGACTGCAAAGCCGGAGGTCGTGGGTTCGATTCCCACCCAGGACAAACTTTGTGTGATGAGCATATTGTTTGTTCTGTGTCTGGGTGTAATTTATCTATAATATGTATGTATTTATAAATTATATAAGTATGTATATCAGTTGTCTGGTTACCATAACACAAGCTCTGCTTAACTTGGGATCAGATGGCCGTGTGTGAGTTGTCCCAAGATATTTATTTATTTATTATTTATGCGTTTGAGATTTTTTTATGAATAATACGGTAAGTTTTTTTTCACAGTCGGTTAAAACTATTCTAGTTTCGATGAGATTAACGATAACTAACGAATTTGCTAATGGAATAGGTACTTTTTACGGTAAACTAACTTTTCAAAAATTCTATCAAGTGAATAATTACATAATTATTCACTTGCTAGAATTTTTGAAAAGTTAGGTATTACGGAACAATAACATAACATCACGCCTTGTTTGCCCGAAGGGTTAGGCAGATATGTACCTATAGTACACCCACATTTCGACAGTTACAGGACCTCATGCTCAGCAGTAGCACTTACGAACACTGGACCAACGAAGCAGTATGTAACAATAAATCAAGTTCAAGTCAGTTCAAGTTTTTTTTTAAATGGCCAATCGTACCTAGAGAAGACGGAATCTACTGATACCAGCTGATGTATTTACCGGTATTTAAGGTTATGTCCATAAATGATCTTACAATGCATGTGCTCGAAAAAGAGCGTTTTCCAAGTAACTAAATTGTGTGGAAAGTGCCACTTTTTTAGACCACATTTTTTCTTTTCAGTTTTTTTTTTTTAATTTTTAACTCCGTCATCCACCCGACGCAAATAGTTTTTTATTATTTGAGAAAAGTTTTACAAATTAGTCAAGTACAGAGTATATTTCATTCATATAAAAACGGATATTTTGCTCGTGCCTTTTGTGATACGATGACGTGGTAGCTATTTGCACATGCAAACTAGTAGATATGCTGAGCGCGCATGTATTTAAAATAAGCCCGCCATTTTATTACTCCGAACTAAGCAAGAAATTTTTGCTTAGTTCGGAGTCATCGGTGTAAATCTTAATATTTGTTTTATTTCCTCGCACAATCACAATGCATAGCAAAACGTAGTATGATTGATACACGTGCGTAAGATGATTTTCGACTCGTGTCGACTTATACACTCGTTCGCTTCGCTCACTCGTGAATGAAAATGCCACTCTCCTGAAATCAACTACTTTCCGCACTTGTCGCATAAATAACTATTGCTAATAGGTGTGTAGGTACATCATAACAAACGATTTAATTTACTAATTACATTGCCACAAAGTATGCAAAATGTTAATCTATGATAAATAAATTATTTGCCATATGTCCGCTAGCACGCGCCCAACATACCAACAGATTAATTTATGCTAATTATTGCATTTAATCAGTGAACTGTGAAATGGTTTGTTAACAAACACTGTATGACACAAATTATTGCGTGCACATCAAAAGAGCCTTTTTAATTAAATACTATTTAAATAAAAGTATTATGTTTTGTATTTATAATTGTCTTTTGTTTGACCTTTGATTATATTGAATGCATTGTCATATTGGTGGAGTTTAGTTTGGTAGGTTATTTAATGTATGTGATGGAGAAGGTACATCTCTCTAGTTATCGTCAGCCATATTTTAACTACTGTGGGCATGCTATGGGTAGTGTTGGTTATTGCGCAATAGAAAAACCGTTTGCAGTTCAAATCAAATTATAATTCATGATCAAATTAACACGACACAAATATACGGAACGCGCGACAGTTTCTAAACGTGTTCGACAAGCTTTATGTTGTAGACTCGGTCGAGCGCCGCTTGGCGGCGCTGGCGTCCCGATTAGTCAAGTGACGACTATCGTATTTCCGACATATGTATGTGTGCAAATAGGCTCGCCCCTATTACATGGGACTTAATCATAACTTGCGAAATGTGGGTGTACTATAGGTACACCTCTGCCAACCCTTCGGGGAATACAGGCGTGATGTTATGTTATTTAATGTAAGTAAATACGAAATGCTCATGGCAAGTTTGGTGGAATAATTCAAAAGAACCTTCACGATTGAGATAAGCTACTATTTTGGTCAGTTCAAGCTGCCACTTATGGCAGCTTGAACTTATCAAAATAGTAGCGGAAATTTTCCTTGTCTTAAGAAGGAAAATTTACGTTGAGAAGTGTATGTTTCTATTTAAAAACCACGGTAAGAAAGGAACGTGATAAAATAATTTTTTTTTTTATTTTTTTTTTATTTGAGATAGGTTTGCTCTTGACTCTAGTCTAGGTCAGAGATGACAGAGACAAAGTCGACGATGGAGCGAGCTTACCCAGAAGAAGCCTGTTCACTCTCACTTTGAAGAGATCGGGGTTGTATGCGTTCGGAAACACAGACGCAGGCAGAGAGTTCAACTCCTTTGATGTGCGCATCACAAAAGACATTTGGAAACGCTTAGTGCGAATTGGTGGAATAGCAACTAGGTAGGGGGGATGGTAACCTGCAGTGCGTATAGATGTCCAATGGTAGAAGGGGGCCGGCGGAATGAGATCGTGGAGTTCTTGAGCACACTCACCGGAAGTATAATCTGTAGAAGACCGACAAGCAGGCGACCTTGCGGCGATGAGCCAACCTGTGAAGCTTGGTATCATATAACATAGCATAACACAACATAACATAACATATAAGACTGATGTCTTACGTCGGCAATGAGCCTCTTAGCTCTGTGTTCCACCGAGTCAAGCGCGGCAAATTGGTATTTAGCTGAGCCATCCCAAAGGTGGCTGCAATACTCCATGCAGGATTGGACTTGCGCTTTGTAAAGAGTTAAAAGCTAAAGCTTCACCTTATTTAGGATGCTCAGTTTCTTGGCCGCAGTTTGGGCTTTGTACTCGATGGTCGCACCGAAGTTGAGACATGATGTCAACTCCATGCCTAGGAGCTTGAGCCAATCAGTTACAGGAACAGATGTACCCCGAAAAGTAGGAGTTTGATAGAAACGACTCCTTTTAGCGGTAAACAGACATGCCTGTATTTTGGTGGCGTTAAAAGAGACCAGATTATCATCACCCCACTGGGAGACAAGGCTTAAGGTCAAATCTGTCCGCTTTACCATGGCCTCTCTCAAGGAAGAAACTTTGGCCCCACTGGTTTTTGCGCTGGACAAGTATCTCTCTGAAACTGTACTGTCATCTGCGTACCCAACAGTACCAGGCTGAAGTAAAGTCATTTATGTGCAGCAGAAAAAGAGTTGCAGAGAGAACAGACCCCTGAGGAACTCCAGCATTAATAGCCATAAGGTCGGAAGAGCAGCCGTCAACGACTACTCTGATCGACCCTTCACTAAGGAAGTCTGATATCTAGCTACAAAAATCAGCTGGGATGCCATAAACAGGACAGACCCTGTCAAAGGTCTTCGAGATATTAAGCGATACAGCAAGTGCTTTGCCGTGTTTCTCGATGGCCTCGCCCCAGCAGTGCGTGACATACACAAGAAGATCGCCAGTTGACCGTCCCCGGCGGAAGCCATATTGACGGTCACTGAGGAGATCATTGTTTTCAACAACTACTCACAATTCAATTCAATTCAATTCATAATGTTTATTGCTCAACACGGTACATACATTTCTAGATGTCAAGTGAATGCGCAGTCCACTGTGTTGCACCAATTCAGACATGCAAAATTATTATTAAAATTATACCAATTTCACAAACCCAACAATAATACCATATATAATGTCATAAATTCAAAACAATAAGTATGTTATGTCAGAGTATACTCATATAATGTCATAATTAAGTAATGTCCAATACAGTCGACACATAATTAGCAATGCAAATAAAATAATTTTAATAAAATAAATTGGACTCAAGTATTCTTAATTATATGTATTATTATTTATTATACACACAAATTTTTGTCAGACAGGTATTCATTAATTGTGTAGTATGTCTTATTTATCAGTAGATTATTGACTTGCTTCTTAAATACATGGATATCTTTAATACTCAACAAAGCTTTAGGTAATTTATTATAAATATGTGGTGTCATTCATAAGAAGTTTTTACGGAAAACTGCCTTTTTGTGTTGTCTACTGCTTATTTTATTTCTATGTCGTGAGCTGTGAAGTTTTTCAAATAGGTAGAAGTTTGTTTTGACAAATACGGCCACCTCATATATATATAGGCACGGTACTGTTAATATACGGAAATTCACAAAGAACGGTTTGCAGCTTTCCGTGCTTTGAATGCCGCATATCGCCCTTACACACCTCTTTTGAGCTCTAAACAACAACAACAGCAACTTACTCACCCACTACTACTGCTACTCCTACTGCTACTACTGCTATTCCTACTGCTACTACTGCTGCTGCTGCTGCTACTGGTTACTGTTCAGTACCCTTTCCATAACTTTGCACAGAATGGAGGTAATGGCGATCGGACGGTAATGGGCAGGGTCTGCACGGTCGCCCTTTTTGGGCACTTGTTGCACATTTGCAAGCTTCTAGGATTTTGGTACCGTCCTTTTTTTAAGAGAGAGGCGGAACAAACGTGTCAACACAGGAGACAGTTCAGGCGCACACTGCCTCAACACTCTCGCTGGAATGCCGTCAGGCCCGCTGGCCTTGTTCACGTCTAGACTGCACAATACTCTTCGGACCTCTTTAATGTGAACTGCGATCTCCGGCATCGAGGAGTCACAATGAGGTACAGTAGGTGGCTGCTTGGAGCCAGCGTCCAGACGTGAATTGAGTGCAAAGAGAGATGCAAATAGATTTGTTTTCTCACCTGCAGTGTGATTCAGCGGCTCATCAGGTTTCATCATTGGAGGTAAAGTGGGTCGACAGAAATTCGCTTCTGTCGCTTTAAACTGGGACCAGAACTGTTTACTACCCGGAGGGTGCGAAGCCAGCTTGGCCTGAAAAGTGACATAGTTTTTTTTTAAGAATTATATAATTATTCCTATTAATTATGATTATTATTTTAAGTAAGTCTTCTACAATCTCTATTTAATTTGGAGTTTTAAGTCTTTCGTCTGTACATAAATAAATACAATGTTAAACAACAACAAACCCGTCCTTGTCACCGAACTTACGTTAGGTAACCACGAAAGTTAATTCACTAAATCAATTTCAAACCGTCGTACCACCGACTCGATATGCCATTGGTTCCCGACAGTAAACTTTGGTCGGTCGTAACCCGAATCCAATTTTCTTAGCCGTTCACTCCGGTCGTACTATTGAAACTCGAATGGGTTAAGGAAATGTAGAATTGTTGGAAATGTTGCAATACTCTGGAAGTAATTAACTGGCATTTCTTGTGCTAAGTGTGCGGCTTAAGTAAGCTATTACGTTGAAGCTAAGTAGAACTAGCGAGCAGCAAGATTAGCTAAGAATTGTCGCTTATTGGTCGGGCAAAGTGATTTCTCGGTATCTCGGTTCGCTCGTGCAAAGCGATGGCGAAGTAGATTCAAATTAAAATTCAAAATATTTTATTTCACATAAACCTACATGGGCACTTACGAAACGTCAGAATCTAGGCGCACAGTTCCAATTGGTCGTTTCCTATGGAGAAGAACCGGCAAGAAACTCCACGGTGACTCTTTTAAAATTAATTGGCTTTTACAATGCTGTCAAATCGGATCGGATCGGATTGTTAAGCACAGAATTAACACTTGATGGATGAAATAGCGGCAGGTCACAGGGACAATCTGCGACTTCTGCATTCTCCAAAAAAGGGAAGATTTATAAAACGATGGTTTGACCTGCTGTCTTGCATGTATCAGAATGTTGGGCCACAAAAGGGATGAATGAAAGTCAATTGCATGCAGCTGAGACGAGAATGCTAAGAGATGTGTGGTAATATGCGAATGGATAGAATAAGAAATAAGTATATAAGGGTAAGTCTGAAAGTGGCAATTGTGACTGAAGAGTTGTGTGGGAATCGGTTGTCATGGTATGGGCATGTGATGCGGAGGAATGAGGAATGGATGGCTTTAAGAGTAGGGGAAGATCAAAGAAAAGATGGATGGACTGTGTGAAAGATGGCTAGAAAGGGGGTGGCTACCGAGATGACGACTAATAGAGAAGTATGGAAGAAAAACCATGTTACACCGACCCCAAATAAATTGGGATAAGGACAGGAGAATTATGATGGTCGGGCAAAGTGAAATTGGGTTTCTTCGTCAGGAATTTCGCAGTAGCAGCCCGTAGTCTGGATTCGTAACCGGTTGATGGCAATGGACTCACCTCCTATTACATGGGATTTAAAGATAACTGACCGAATGTGCGTGTGCCTCTGCCTAACCCTTCGGGGAAAGCAGGCGTGATGTTATGTTATATTATGTTGAAGTCTTTGTGTGCCAATGCAGTTGGAATACCTTCAGTCATATGAAGCTATTGGACGGACTTATGTTTTGGATTTTGCACAACGAAGAGAAGCGTCACTACGTAAAAAAACCCAATTATTATGTTCTTACGTATGGGAGCGGACATATGAATATTATGTGACTAAAGGCTGACGTCACAACGCAAAAACTGCAGGCATTTCATAAAAATACGCTACGGGTGATACGACGATTTTTGCATTGGAACACTGCATGTTTTTGAAATGTGTCGAGCCTAAATAATGGCGTACGATTGCAGAGATGTTTTACTCCAGCTATCTGCTATAGCAATTTTTATTTAATATCGCACTGTATGTAAAGTCAGCGAAATTAATTGTTCAGCAAATAAACACCAACATCAGTTTGCCAAGTAATAGCCATTTCATACAATTGTCAAATAATTACAGTTTGTGATTTGAATACGCGGACAAATTAAGTTCGTAGTCAATTTGATTAACTATCATCATTAGTTTCCCTGACTTTACAAACAAAATATCATCATGGGTGTGTTCTCAATTTAAATTCCCTTTTGTTTTATTTTCTAGAAAATCTTTCTGTATCTATGCTGCCAAGCTTATATGGAACTGGGCAGGCCACATCTGGCGCATGCTGAAGGAGCTTGAACACAGTGAACTCCAAACAGAAGCAAACGGCAACGTGGTAGGCCCAGGAGGAGATGGTGGGACGAACTCGACTTTTTAGGGTTCCGTACTCAACAAGGAACGCTTAAAGTTTCGCCATGTCCATCCGTCCGTCTGTCCGCAGCTTATTTCAGACACTCTTAGTAC
Organism: Fissipunctia ypsillon; assembly: GCA_947568875.1. Lineage (NCBI taxonomy): Eukaryota > Metazoa > Arthropoda > Insecta > Lepidoptera > Noctuidae > Fissipunctia > Fissipunctia ypsillon. The sequence continues at coordinate 18,598,505 of OX387658.1, forward strand.
TAGAAAGCTGTAATTTGGCATGGATATACATATTAATTACGCCAATAAAGTGGTAACATAAAATCATGAAAAAAAAACTTTTTAATGGTACTTCCTGTAAACGTAAAGTAGGGATGTTTTTTTTTCTCGTCTACCCCATTGTGTGGCATGTTGTTGGATAGGTGTTTCAAAAATATTGCGAGTTTGTAAAACATTTTTTCGATTAAGGGATTCGTTTCTGAAATATTAAGCTTTATAGTGCTAATTTTTGTTACAGTCAAGTGTTCCCCCCCCCCTGCCAGCTAAACGGTTAGTTTCGGATATGTGAGAAAGTTCACGGTAGTAGTATATACAACGAAGTTAAAAAGAAAACTATAACAGCTAAGTAGAATTTACAAGTTTACGAGTAATAGTCGACCAACTTACATTTGCAGTTGGAATGTATGAGAGAACATGTTTTTCAACTACAATGATAAGTTAGTTCTTGGGATAAATTCATCCCAACTACGGAACCCTTCATTGTGCGTGGTCCGACATGTATTTGGCCGGTTTTTTTTAATAAGGATTAGCGACAAACAGCAGATAGGGATAAGTGGAAGGAGGGAAGGGAGACATTTGCCCTGCAGTGGGACACAAACGGCTGATCTGATAATAATAATAAAATATGCTAATACCTCTCCACTCCTCATAAGCACCTCAGGACATGTTGTCGCCTTGTCGCTACGACACTATGTGCTAGCGACCTTTTTCGGGGCCCATTATTGAGTGTGTAAGACACCCCCTGCCATTTTATCCGTGATTTGATCAGGCAGGGGCCATAATCCTTCCATAGTTCTATGTAACCAATCCACTTTAGCCACTCAAACTCATAGTCGTCATAGGCATAGTATCTTTGTTTTCATATCCTGCAATAGTCCTACACCAACCGGGGGTTGTCCTTGAGTGCACCTGTATAGTGCGTACAGGGATAATCGTCGGTTGGTGCCTCATATTATTAAAAACGTCTAAGGGTCCTCTGCGAGTTGGCTTCGGCCCTCGTACGCCTTCCAAAGGTCTGGGACTCCAGGGTCCCGATATATGTCAAAAAATATGCTAACTTGATTCGAGCTCAAGTAGTCTAAAGCTCGTAGTAGTTCCTTCGTTTATATTCTGTGGTTAGCGAAGCGGTGAGTTCATTCAACTTGTATGTTTCTTGTTTAGCGTGACAAACCGAGGTGTCACGTTGATACGGTTACGATCAACAGAAGTTCCTGAATATTTAATGAAAAGAAAATATTTTTGTGCGGCTTCTTCTAGTAAGAATAAAACTTGTTTCTTTGCAAGAATAGTTGCGCAAGTAATGAGGGGCTCGTGGCTAAATAGTAATAGTCACACGGGTTGATATTCCAGATTAAGCAACGCTGGCCGAGGTCGGTCCGTGGATGGGTGGCCAACCATTAGGTACCGAGACCCTTCCATGCCTCGGAAAGCACGTTAAACCGTTGGTCCCGGCTGTCATTCGTAGACTTTTGACGGTCGTTACAGTTCGTCAGAAGCCCGAAAGTCTGACAACCCAGTCTTACCAAAGGATATCGTGTTACCCAGTAACTGGGTTGCGGAAGTCAGTTAGGCAGTTGTTCCATGTAAGATGTTCCATTCAGCTGCATCTGGTTCGACTGGAACCCGACCCCATAATTATTAGTTGGGAAAAGTTTAGGCAGATGATGATGAATTGCTCACGTAATTATCACTAGCTGTTTCTGCTAGTCAGTTCAGTTCTTAAGGATAGCTAGCTGCTGCCCACGGCTTTTCCCGCGTAGACCCTAGTTCTTTTTCTAAAATAAAAGTAAGTTTAAGATACTCCTTACAAAAGCTGAATTTATAAAAAGTAACAGACTTATGTATTTTTAAATATTTTATTTTTTGTTATAAGTACTGTTTATACTTTCATATGCATTTAGTAAAAAGCTTTTATTTTGACATTATCAGACACTGACATTTTATTATAAAAAAACAGGGTATTATTTAAGAATAATGTTAATAATTATTATCTCAAATGATCATCGTTCAGTATTTACTAGTATCATTTATTTCCCAACGACACAGTCCACTAAACTCGACACCACTGGTGGTGTTATGGGGAATGACAAAAGTCACTATTCCCCGTGACATCACCGATGCGATGTCCTGCTCAACTGCTGTTGATGTATAACATAATTTGAGGAATATGATGTAATGGTATCATCTTTTAGTTGAAAGTACGCCACTCCACGGTAAAATTAAGCATAGGTCTATTATCAAACCACACAAAACATTTTGCGATCTGTCTGTTTGTACAGATAAGCCCATAAAAGAATAAATCTACAGAGCAATCATTAACAGTACACTACATCACGTAATTACCTCCAGCAATCGAGATGTGACATAAAAGCGGTGAACTAGTAAGACAAAACTGATTACTAAAGCTACGACTTTCTAGAAGAGTGGAGCCGCCACTAACACCCGCAGTGACAGCTGTCATGAAAATGATGGCAGAGGGGTTTGACTTTACTGCGTCAAAAACGCTCTCTAGGAAAACACCTTACTTTCATAAAAAAACATTCAGTGACGTCATTCTCTGGTAAATTGCGGGCGATATGTGGCGGACACGGCACGTTCTTCATTTACACGGTGCTTTCTAGAACGTTCAAGAGCAAAAGCACGTTTAATTATTGGCATTCAATATAATAGAATGCAAGTTTTGCCGTTCAATAAAATTGCATACGATGTACACCAAAGCAATTTTATTGCAAGGCGATTAATGCGTGCAAGTTTTGCCTCGTCTAAACACAGAGTTACGCGTCCTCGTACAATTTATTCAAGCACTGCCCGTATTTTCGCTGCCAAATATTTAATTACATTTTTATTGAACGTCTTCCCAAGACCCTACCCATGGACCCATTACATGGGACTTAAACAAAGCTGGCGAAATCTGGGTGTACTATAGGTAAACCTCTGGTTTGCCTTTCGGGGAATAGAGGCGTGATGTTGTGTCTTCCCAAGATTTTTTTTAACTTGTTTGAATGATAGAAAATTTTCACGTCAGAATTGAATGCGATTTTATTGTACGTGCTGATTACACATATACCAGTTTTGAGCGGCAATTAACTTGCCTGTAGGTATCGTGCAATAATTGTATGAGTCGTTTAGACGGTGCTAGTTAATTACTGCTTCAATTTTATGGGGCAATAAACTTGCACCGTGTAAATGGGGTTTAACGAAAGCCTAGCTGTACGCCTGGTGCCTGAGGTCCTCGACAAACTCTAAATAGTTATTCATTCAACAAAGTTATCAATTCAAGAAAAAAATATTCACAGCAGAAGTCTTCAAAAACAAAATATCATACATACAGCATTATCGAGTTGGAAACGCAACACATCGCAACTCATAACATAACATCACGCCTTATTTCCCCGAAGAGTTAGGCAGAGGTGCACCTATTAGTACACCCACATTTCTCCAGTTATATTTAAGACCCATGTAATAGGGGGCGAGCCTATTGCCATCAATCGGGCACTAAACCAGATTCCGGGCTGTTACTGAGAAATTTCAGATGGAAAAACCCAATAACACATTGCTCGACCCGGGAATCGAAATCATGCTCAGCAGTAGGTACTATATTATAATATAATATAATATAATATAATATACATATACATATACATATAATATAATATAATATACATATACATATAATAATATTATAAACGCGAAAGTTTGTGAGGATGGATGGGTGCATGGATGTTTGTTACTCTTTCACGCAAAAAACTCCTGAACAGATTTGGATGAAATTTAGCACACAGATAGGTACCTGGATTAACATATAGTATACTTTTTATCCCCATATCTTTACGGGATCGAGACTTATGCGGGTGAAACCACGGAGCGCTGCTATTTATGAATATAAATAAATAAAAATAAAATAAAAACTTTTTAATTCGGACTGACAACATCCATAGAATATTAGTACAATAAAACTTATGAAGCTAGAGTTAGTATTTAAAAACAATACAATAAAAACAATAAAACAATAAAAAGACTTATTATCTAATGTGGGTATTAACCCAGTGCTGGACGTAACGCGTGTCCAGCCTATCCGCAATAACAGCCAGGATGCTGATGGTGCTGGCGCGCCACCTGCCGAGCGCCGCGGCGCATCGCTTAAATAACATAACATCACGCCTTGTTACCCCGAAGGGCTAAGGCAGAGGTGTACCTATAGTACACCCACATTTCACCAGTTATGTTTATGGCCCATGTAATAGGGGGCGAGCCTATTGCCATCTACCGGGCACAAATCCGGATTCCGGGCTGCTACTGAGAAATTCCAGATAGAAAAACCCAATAAACACTTTGCCCAACCTGGGAATCGAACCCAGGACCTCATGCTCAGCAGTAGCGCTTGCGACCACTAGACCAACGAGGCAGTTGAGGGGAGGATGAATACAAATGCATCAGGATAATGTTGTCTTGCAACAAAAATTTAACTGGAGTGAAAGTTAGAGGTAAATGTAACAACACCCGTGTTGAGCCGAGCATTGAGAATCCAACAGATTGCATTCCAATGCGTCGATAAAACACACTGTTGGATTTTCCACTCTCGGCGCTGAGCAGAACGTTGAAAATAAAGTGCGCGAAAAAAATCGCCGCGTTATGTTTACGCCCGTGCGAACATCGGTTAAATGCATGTAAATGATCTGAATGAAAATTTTCTTTACTTGGAATAAGTACTTTCACAAGTTCTTTCTCTGTGAACCGCTTATACCGAGAACATAATATATTTCTACTGCAGAAGATAAACTATTTAGATAAGAACTGACCAAGTAACAGAATATACAGCATGCATTGCTACAGCTTAAGCTGGACATGTATTAAGATTATCTCCAGCATATAATGTACATAAATAATGTACAATTACATTTGTCTAGAGATCTGTACGTAGAAGCCCCTTGCGGTTGGCCAAGCCCGCTTCCCATAAACGCTTGGAAGATTTACTAGTTCAGCGATCTCGAGAAGTAGAAACGTAAGTAATAATAAACATGAATGTGTAGTACTAAAGTTATGTATCATAGAAATAAATAATTAAAAACAAATGGGTATTATTCAGGAGTGTATTTATCTGGAAAAGAACCGGAGTAACCGACATAGCCTGCAGAGTAAGCAAACTGAAGTGGCAGTGGGCAGGCCATGTTTGTCGAAGAACCGATGGCCGGTGGGGCAGACGAGTCCTGGAGTGGAGACTGCGTATCAGCAAGTGTAGTGTGGGACGCCCCCTAGCAAGATGGACCGACGACCTAAAGCGCATCCAGTCTGTCCCAGCCAAGCTGGCTGGGACAGACTGGGTGGAATTTTCAGTCAGATCATTTACATGCCTTTAGCCGATGTTCGCAAGGACGTAAAAATAACGCGGCGATTTTTCTTCGCGCACTTTATTTTCAACGTTCTGCTTAGTGCCGAGAGTACAAAATCCAACAGTGTGTTGTTGCGACGCATTGGAATGCCCTCTGTTGGATTATCAATGCTCGGCTCAACACGGAAGTTGTTGCATTTACCTCTAACTTTTACTCCGGTCAAATTTTTGTTGCAAGAAAACATTATCTTGATGCATTTATATACATAACTACCAGCGCCTCGCGGTTTCACCCGCATAAGTCTCGATCCCGTAGAGGTATGGAGATAAAAAGTATACTTTATGTTAATCCAGGTTATAAACTATCTGTGTGCCAAATTTAATCCAAATCCGTTCAGTAGTTTTTGCGTGAAAGTGTAACAAACATTCATACATCCATCCATCCTCACAAACTTTCACCTTTTTTTTGTGGGTGAGAAATCATCAAATGACTTCTCCCGCTCTGGGCGGAGTGGGAGGGCGTGTCACACTTTTACTTATTCCTTCTGTTGCCTGTGCCGGGGCCACGGTAACTCTTTCGAACATCCCGCGACTCTAGCTGAGTTTGGAAGTTGGTAGCCCCATCCCTCTAAAACCTCGTGGGAGATCAGGCACAGAACTAACGGCTCCTGCGCCTGTACTCTTCTCGGGTGCGTCGGATTGTCGTCCCATCAGACTGTGATATTAAAGTAACAGACAGTGCACCTGTGTTTGCGCACACACTTGTGCACTATAATATCTCTTGCGTACTTGGCTAATCTCCGTTGAGATCGGCCGCGTGACCGAAATTAGGTTTAGAGGACATTATTATTGATATACTAGCTGTTGGCCGCGGCTTCATCCGCGCCCGCGTGAATGTCCATACTTCCCTATTAGTCGGATTTTGTTCACATTAAAAAAAAAGAAACCCTAATTTTTTAACCCATTTTAATAAAAAAACCCTAATTATTTTTCTAAGATAAAAGTAGCCTAAGTTACTCCTTATAACATCAGCTATCTGCCAGTGAAACTCCCGTCCAAATCGGTCTAGCCGTTTTGGAGATTAGCCAGAACAAACAAACAGACAGACAGATTTTTTTTTTTTAAGTACCGTATATACTTTCATATGCATTTAGTTAAAAGCTATTATTTTGACAAGAGAAACGGACACTTTAATTTTATTTATTTGTATAAATCATCATGCCTGTTTGACCTGAAGGGTTGATACTAATTCTGCTGTGTCAAGTCTTAGGCAGAGACAACAAATTAATGTTCTTCAGAAAACTTGTTACCGTAATTTGTAAGGCATTAACAATGTTAACTCTAAAACATTGTACCTTCTTAGTAACAATAATACCTAATAGGTACCAATCCAAGTGTAATTAATTTGAGGCCTTCGACTAAATCCGCTAAAAGCCGTTCTAACTTGTAATCTAAATGAATAGCCCGAGTGATACTAAGTTTGTAACAATAGTTAGTCAAGTTTAGTCTTTTGTACTCGAGAAGAATATCACAGAAGTTTCATTTCGACAATACTGAAATTAGAACAAGAGAATCTAAGTTTAGTTTTCTATAATAACAATACCATTTTGAATCACAATCGTTTCGAAGGATATTGCTAAATCCCTTGCTGCATAGGTTTGAAAACTTCGTCTGCTCAGCAACGTAAATAACGCAATGGACGTGGGTGAACTGTCAAAATGAAACCCATTGCGATTGATTGTCATTTAATGTGTGTTACGCTACCCCGCTGGGCGTAAAAGAGTTTTAAGCTCTGGCCAAACTGAAGCGAATCGCGAGCAGGATGAAGGCCAAAATTCGCTTGCATCGATTGAAGTAACTTGTGTGGAGGTGTATAACCTGGTGCAAATAGTCGTGTGACTTCCTACCCTGCGCTGAGTCTGTAGCTTTAAATTCGTCCCTAATTAACAGAGGTCGGAATAGGTCGAATATATTTACCTAAACTTCGAGAGAGTAAGTAACATAGAGTGGATAATACCTCCTCTTAAAACCCGGAATTTTAAAATCTCGAATTATGTATTGGACTTTTATACAGTGAAAAATATTAATTTTTAGAATCATATTACATTTTTTAGGATTTCATACTAAAATTGTGTCAAATTCATTTTTGTTGTTTTAAAAAGGTAAAATAAAAGCAAGTCGGCTGGTTTATGCGCGTATTTGTTTCGTAATTATCATTATTCCTTAATTTTAGAGGAGGTATTATCCACTCTATGTTACTTACTCCCTCAAAGTTTAGGTAAATATATTCTACCTATTCCGATCTCTGCTAATTAATCTTGATCCGATCCAGCCTGTCCCTTGCTGCCCTCTCCCAGCGAGGCCCTAAGCCGAGGTCCTTACCCCTTAGCGTGTAGTCACTTAGTTTATAAGTATTATGCCCTGACTGAAGGCCTTAATTTATTAAAGAATCAACAGGCTACCCCGGTTAAGCAGCCAACGACCTCCTACGCTGACTTTTTTTTTTGGATGGGAAATCATCAAATGACTTCTCCCGCTCTGGGCGGAGCGGGAGTGCGTGTCAGACTTTTACTGACTAAAAACCACCCGTGTTCCTTCAGTTGCCTGTTCCGGGGCCACGGTAACGCTTTCGAACATCCCGAGACCCTAGCTGGCATCGGCCCTAGCGGACCCCGTCAATAGTCCTGACATCTCTTTGAGGCGCGCGTGGAACACAACGCGCCGTCGACCCGGGTCTGGTCCTTACCGGACGGCAAGCTACCCATTGCCCGCCGTCCGCAAGCCCGCGCCTACGGGGGCTGGCAATCGGCTATCAATTCCCGACGCCCAGGGCGTCTCCTGCGGCGACTAGGGGCGAGAGGGCGCAAAGCTTGCCTCTCCCTCACGCGTTTCGCCTCCTCTCCTACGCTGAACTGCGAGATGCAGAAAAAAGAACGAGTGACTTCCTAATCATTAAAATAATCGACGCGCGTCGTCGCGTCCCGCATCTCGCGTAAGACTCGTCTCAGTGCGTCCAGAGCTTTAGGCTTGAATTTCTAAAACCCTATTATATTTATTGTTATTTCATGGACTGTCAGTTGTTATATAATTTAACATAACATAACATCACGCCTGTATTCGCCGAAGGGTTAGGCAGAGATGTACCCAGAGTACACCCACATTTTGCCAGTTATATTTAAGACCCATGTAAATATAATTTACTAGCTTCTGTCCACAATTTCATTGGCGTAGGGTTTATCGTTTGAACATAAAACATATCTACATATGGTACTCAGATATACTATGATGTAACCAATATTTTGTAACAATATTTTGATTTAAAAGAGTGTCCGTGGAGTTTCTTGCCCGTTCTTCTCCACTTTCTGACTAACTGACCGACTCTTTGACAATTCAAAAGTGCCTGTGGTTTATTTGAAATAAATGCTTTAAGCTTTTTTTGAGTTTTGAGTTTCAGGGATAATGTAGCTTCCCATTAGTGAAAGAATTTTTGGAATCGGATCACAAGTTTGGAAGATTCCCCCTAAATTCAAACTCTCAAATTTTACCTCTTTATAATATTAATATATATATGTAATATTTAAACCATATAAGCTACATAAATCTTCTAACCTTACCTCTCTATTGACTCCAACCACATTCTAGACAGACAATTGAATTCGGCTACAGATAAACATGTTTGGTGCATGTGAGCAACAATTAAAGTTTGCAGCCAGCCTAAGGGCGTTTGTCCACCGCCACGTCAACGGGAGGTCAAAGAGAACGAGATGACGGCGCTGGAGTAGCGATACATTTACTATGGCCGCGCGTCTACCGCATGCTGTCACCAGTACGTCACGTTCGGTTCGAGTAATCTCATTTCTCGTTGACGTCTCGTTGACGATGTGCGGTGGATAAACAGTGTTAGAGGCACGCTGAGAGAAGAAATTATACTATTGTTTTTTGTTTGTGTCCTTTATGTGGCCTGCTGCTGGCCTTGGTCGCGTGTGCATCAGTAGGCTTGGAGTAGTTAGTTCTCAAATATTTATCATATCAAATTAAAGATTTATTTACACAGACAATGTCTTCGAAAGATGATAAAACGTAATAATAACATAACACATAACATCACGCCTTGTTTCCCCGAAGGGTTAGGCAGAGGTGTACTTATAGTAATACCCACATTTCGCCAGTTAAAACGTAATAATAATAACTAATAACCCCATCGCCGTATCTCTACGTTGACGTCGTGGTGGGGCTTGCGCGCTTCGAACTCTAGGTCTGTGCCGGTAGAGGTTACTTTGCCGGAACAGGTCTAGGGTGAGGAGCCAGACCAAGAGAGATACAGAAACCCGCAGGGCAGCATGTGGCGAGCTGCTGGGCAGTAGCGACCCCACGTACCCTATCTCCCGGGAGAAGTCATGTTCCTCATCTCTGGCTTGCCTTTATTGGCCGGCTGGAGTGAACACTGACGAGAACTGACCTCCCACCTCATTCTTGCCTTTATTGGCTGGCTTGAGTAGAGATTCGCAAGAGCAAACGTGCTCGGAGGAAGGAAGTAGTCCAGTAAGATGCTGGTAGGGATCTTGACCGTACTTCCGGGATTGTCCTGATAGCCGTGGAATACCTCTCCACTCCTCTTAAGCACCTCAAGACATGTTGCCCCCTTGTCGCTACGACACTATGTGCTAGCGACCGTTTCCGGGGGCCCATTGTTGAGTGTGCAAGTCACCTCCTGCCATTTTATCCGTGTATTGTATTTATCACACATTGGTCAGGCAGGGGCCATAGTCCTTCCATAGTTTTAGATAACCAGTCCACTTTAGCCATCCAAACCCATAGCCCAATTTTTTTTTGTCTCCATATTCTGCAATAGTCCTACACCATCCGGGGGTTGTCCTTGGGTGCACTTGCATAGTACGCACAGGGATAATCGTCGGTTAGTGCCTCATTTCCATTGAAAGCGTCTAACGGGCCTCTGCGAGTTGGCTTCGGCCCCTCATATGCCTTCTAAAGGTCCGGGACCCTGGGGTCCCAAGAAATATTAAAAAAAAAAAAAAAAAAAAAACCTCTCCACTCCTCATAAGCCTCAAGACATGTTCCTCCCTTGTCTCTACGACACTATGTGCTAGCGACCATTTCGGGGGCCCATTATTGAGTGTGCAAGTCACCCCCGCCATTTTATCTGTGTATTTTATATTTATAAAATACACAGTGGTCAGCTACATTAAAAACGTCTAACGGGCCTCTGCAAGTTGGCTTCGGCCCCTCGTACGCCTTCCAAAGGTCCGGGACCTCAAGGTCCCTGTAGTAAAATTGTTACGATATAATTATGTACATATAATAATAATTATATTACCAACTTTTACTGTCCCACAGCAGGGCAAAGGCCTTGCGGGATGTTCGAAAGAGTTACCGTGGCCCCGGCACAGGCAACAGAAGGAACACGGGTGGGTTTTAGTCAGTAACGTTTCACATCGTGGATGAGCGCACAGAACGGACGTGTTACTGTTTATTTTAATAAATTCAAAAAAGGTCTTTAGCCAATTACGAACCTTACGGCAACTAATTGCAACAACTTCTTGCAAAATCGAGCGCGAGTGACATACACCGTAACTGTTTTGAGCTTCGAGTAACGAATGCGGCATAGACGCGGTAACCGCTCTTCGCCCCCTTGAGTAACAAGAACGGGATATCTACTGCTGTATCCCCGCACCGTACGCACCTGACGGCGGCGCACACGCAACTCCCACGTGAGTAATTTCGTACATAGATCTACAATGACCACACCACGCTCACCGCCCGGAGGTGGCATATGTGCGAGACGCAGCGGATCTTATCCGAATTTGTCTGAGTCGCAAGAAACTACAGCCCAGATTACTTTTCGTAATAAACGAAAACTACCCGACGATTATGAAGCGACCAAGTCTGATATTGCTGAAATAAAAAATCAGATGTTTGAAATGCTGGAATTATTAAAATCCTCCAAGAATGAACAAGCTGAAAGTATAAATAAGCTCTCTGTAAATGTTGCCGCGATAAAAGCTGAGGTCGGCAATATTAGCAGTACTATGCAAAATATTATCTTGGAAAATAAAAAATTAAAAGACCGACTCTCTAAATTATCTGTTGCTGTCGAAAATACAGAAAAGAAAGTGAAGGTTCTTGAAGCCGATGTCAATAACTTAAAAAATATGCCACCTTCATCTTCTATCCAAACAACTACCACACATGATGAAATCCTCACCGAAATCGAAGAACGAAACTTCCGAGCCAAAAATATTATAGTTGTTGGAATTCCTGAATCCCAGAATGATACTGCAACCAGTCGGCAAAATTACGATAAGGCAGAAATACTGCGAATAACTGGGCTAATACATAATGGCTGCCCTCAACCTACTGGAATATTTCGTCTTGGAAAGTATAAATCAGAGAAAACTCGTGCAATAAAAGTATGTTTCTCGTCTAGAGACACAGCAAAAAACATACTACGTAATAGGAATAAGATTGACAAGGAACACATTAAAATATTTTCGGATCAAACTCCCTATCAACGGAAATACATTCAAAATTTAAAAGAAGAGCTTCAGCAACGCATCTCAAATGGAGAAAGTGGTCTTAACATCAAGTATATCAAGGGCATACCCAAAATAATAACATCTAAAGGAACGCAAGAAACTACGACAAAGGAAACTCCAAAAAACTAACGTCGTCCAAAGAGAAAATAACTTACCAGATAACCAATAATTACTCAGATGTTATTTTTACAAAAAAATCTCTGAAATGTTTCTATGCCAACGCTCGCAGTATTGTCAAACCTGGAAAATTTGATGAGCTTAGATGTATTATCGCTTCCCTACAAGTAACTATACATATTATTATACTTTCAGAAACTTGGATTAAGAGTGAAGATGAGGCAAAAATGCTCCAGATACCCTCCTATACCCATTACTATAATTATAGACAAAATAAAAGGGGAGGAGGAGTGTCAATATTTGTGCATAACAATCTCAAGCATCACCTTGTTGAAGAACAATGCGTGGATGATACTCACTATCTCTGGGTATACGTGAAAAAATTCTCTCTAAATATCGGTGCTATCTATAAGCCCAATAAAATGAATATGGACAACTTTCTCGAGATATATTCACAACAATTACACAAATTGAAACGAACAATAGTCTTTGGCGATTACAACCTAGACTTACTCAATCCGGACTTAGCGACACGCAAGTATAAGTACACTTTAAAAGAGAACAACTACAAAATCCTGAACAAAATAAGTCCAAAACACTGTATCCGCGAAACAACCTCAACCAAAACAATGTTAGACCATGTTTCTTGCAACTTAAATGAAAATAATTTTCATTTTGTCACTATGGAATCTTCAATGTCTGACCACAAACAAATTCTTTTAGAGATAAAACAATACCAACCACCACCTATCATAAAACAGAAATACAACGCAGTAGACTTCAATAAACTTTATCGATGCCTGGATGAATATCCTGAAAATCATGAAGACGTAGAATATGATAAATTGGCAGGCAAATTACAATCCTGTTTAAATAAGTGCAGAATCACAAAATGCAAACTTCTGAATCCTCCGCGGCAAGATTGGATAAAAAAAGAACTATTAGAAGAGATAAATAACAAGAACATACTATGGCAAAAATTTAAAACAAATGCGGTGGACGCGGAATTAAAAGCAGAATATGAACATATAAAAGCCAGAGTATCACACAACATAAGAAAAGCGAAAAGTGATTATTACCTAAAGAAGTTTGAAGAAAATTCAAGTAAACCACGGAAAATGTGGCAACTTATAAACGATTTGTCGAAAAACAAACTGCATGAAAGAACTGGGCCGGACAAACTTGAAACGGCAGCTGGTAATATTACGGACCAAAAAGAAATATGTGAAAGTTTTAACTCTTATTTTTCGACTATTGGCTCAACCCTAGCAAATATGATTTCTGAAAAATCAAAAGTAAATCGCATTTTAGAAGAGTGTAGACTAACTGACAAAACCGAATTGCAGTTCCTGAAACCAGTAACTGCGAAGGAAGTTATTACCATAATTAAACATTTGGACTGTAATACTGCATCTGGCATTGATGGTATTAGTACAAAATCAATTAAATGTGTAAAAGACATTATTGCCACAGAACTAACAGTCTGCATTAACTACCATATGGGACGAGGTATTTTTCCCAACGAGTTAAAAGTTGCAAAAGTTGTACCAATCCATAAATCCGGAAGTAAATTTGACCCGTGCAACTACCGCCCTATATCAGTTCTCCCGGTGATTTCTAAGGTTTTTGAGAAGATTCTTTATAACCGTTTAGAGTCATTTCTTAATTCAAAAGGTTTCTTTTACCGTAAACAGTATGGATTTAGAGCACAATCAAATACTCTCGCTGCTACAATTGACCTCGTAACCAAAATTAAAAATAAAATTGATCAAAAACAAGTTGCCTTAGGTATATTTATTGATCTTAAAAAAGCCTTTGACACTATCAGTCATGACAAACTATTACAAAAACTAGAACTTACCGGTGTTACAGGCAAAGCACTTGAAATTTTTAAATCATATATGGAGAACCGTAAGCAAATAGTAAAAATAGGTAAATATGAAAGCAATCCCTGTGTCCTGAATTTTGGCGTTCCCCAGGGATCAATATTGGGCCCCCTCATGTTCCTTATTTATATTAACAGTATCGGTGAATTGGGTCTCAAAGGAGACATTTCCCTCTATGCAGACGACACAAGTCTTTTTTACTTTGGACACTCAGTCAAAGCTATGATAGCCGACGCTCAAAATAATCTTAATCTGTTAAATGGGTGGTTTCAGTCAAATCTTTTAACTATTAATACTACAAAAACAAATTATGTAATGTTTGCAGCAAAAAATAAAAAGATAAATGATAATGTCGAACTTAAATTACACGGCCAACTACTTGAACGAAAACCTAAAGAAAAATATCTCGGACTTATCTTAGATAGTAACCTGACTTGGAAGCCACACCTAGAAAAAATTAAACTTAAACTAAGTCCACTCACAGGGGCACTACGCAATATAACAAATTGTCTCCCTCGAAAAGTGAGATATGTTATCTATAATTCTCTGGTTAAGCCTCATATCGACTACCTCATTGAAATCTGGGGTACTGCAGCGAAGACTAATATAGATTCAATTCAACGAGTTCAGAATAGATTAATTAAAATTTTATTTAACTATAATTTTCGGACACCAACTGAAAAGATATACGAGGAAACAAAAATAATGAATATAAAACAAACATACATATACTACACATGTATTCTAATACGTAAAATATTAAATAAGGAAATCCATTCCAATATTAGATTTGTAACAAAACAACAAACACGAAAGATTAACTTAAGACGTGCTAGTTATTTAGTGACCCGCCCTCCTAGAACTAACTATGGAAAAAGAAATTTGGAGTTTGAGGGTGTTACAATTTATAATAAGTTACCATCACTAATAAAAGAAGAAAAAAGTTATTCCCGGTTCAAAAAGCTACTAAAAACTCACACAATTAGTACATACAGATAGGTGAAGAGGGAAAAAAAAAAACTGCATTATATATATATATAAAACACACGCGTTATATGGATTAACTATATACCACTAAACCAAAAATATACATTAGTTATTACTTAAACTGGACAAAACCAAATAAAACCCAATACTCAAAATGTTTTATAAACCATGTATGCGTCCTTGATACATAAATAGAACAATAAACTAAAAATAAAATAGTCTTCTATTAATAAACAGGCTATGCCATCAATGCCACATCTAGTAAAAATCAAATGCATACATCCATGTTGTGCTTGGCTTATTTTACTTACGATTGAGTTTATGTTATCTGTTTACCCACATTTTTTTCTTTTTTCTCTTTGTTACTTGGTTTTGTTATTTTATATACGTACATCTGTGCGCTCTAATTATTAATTATAGTTTTAGATATTGTTTCTCAGTAAGTGAATTATGTATGCAATTCTTATGAGAAATAAAGTTGTTCTTAAACCAAACCAAAAAGTCTGACACGCCCTCCCGCTCCGCCCAGAGCGGGAGAAGTCATTTGATGATTTCCCATCCACAAAAAAAAAAAAAAAGGGCAAAGGCCTCTTCTCATACAGAGAGGGCACGAGCATTGATCACCACGCTTGCTCAAGACGGGTTGGCGATTTCAGACTTACAGTAACTATAAATATAATATATAAGTAAGTACAGTATCGGAGGATATATTTGGGCAAAACATGCCGAAACTCATTCAAATGGCACAAAGAATAATTGAAAAAGATTTGATATTATAAACGTCGTTGCCATGTTTATAATTGTTATAGTAGTAAGTAGATAATTCTTTGTAATTTTACTTACAAGTAATTTTATTTTGTATGAAGTGTAAACATTGTGACTTATTATTAGTTATAACATCGCCTTGGATGATTCTGTGACGGTGTTATAATTGTGGTTTAAAAAAATAAATAAGTCCAGGTTTCTTCACGATGTTTTCCTTTACCGATAAAACAGCCCTTTACAGAATTACAAAGACAAAAAGGACAAAGACAAAAGATAGAAAAAGACAAAGGCAAAAAAGAAGACTTTTAATTGACTGATTAAATTTTAGACAAACTTTTCAATATTTCCTTTTGAACAGTCGACCGCACGTCAGTGATAGCACTTTGACGACCTTGAGTTGCTCTAGCGTAGTCTCAATAGAATACGAGGCCAGCTTATACTGATTTTGTTACCATGGGCGTCTGGCCTACTGTACCTATTTCTTACAGGTTTGGTAAATTAATTAGTGAAATGAAGCAGGTTTAACATGATTTTGCTATGATAGCTAGATAGATAAATAAATAGAATACTCTTTATTATATAAACCATAAATATTACAGATTATAAATGTAGAAATTTTACATAGGGTGATACAATGGACGGTCTTATCGCTAAAAGCGATCTTTTACAGACAACCTTTGGAGGGATTAAAGGGAGAAGGAGAGACAATACTGTAGGTAGTCAGTGGTGTACCATGATTTTACTAAGTTCCTGGTTATAAATAGTTATGAATACAAAAGGATGAGGAAAAAATATGGCACATTTTATGAATACGGTCGAATTTATTTGGTCACAATTAGATTATGTGGGAATGTTCGAGCACGTTTGTTAAAGCTTTCTACTAGATTACTAATTTATGGGCTTCGTTTTGTATTCGGTACATTTACAAATTATCTCTAGCTGACTTAGTAGACTTTCAGAGAGGAATTAAGAGTTTAGAAAAACTAGTTAAAAGATTTCGGAGTTAGAGTGCTGAACTAATGAAGCTAGTTAGAAAAGTGTAATAATGATCATCTACATTGTAACAATAATGGATCACGTTTAGGAATGAAGACTTTAGAAAAAACTAGTTAAAAGATTTCGGAGTTAGAGTGCTCAAACGAAGCTAGTTACAAAAGTGTAATAATTAACATCTACACTGTAACAATAATCACGTTTAGGGTTCCTTGGCCTGAAACTGCGCTAAACAGGCGCCCGCGACGAGCACCCATCGCGTGTCTACGCGCGTGAACAAGCGACGGACACCCGTCGAGTGTCAAAACAAAGAAAGTTATCAAAAGAAACCCTGATTTTTCATAAAAGTGAGATGCAAAACCTATATTTGCAATTTGACATAAATCTGACCTACTTCATATTTTAAGAAAGTTATTACACGTCAAACTTACATCGCGAAAATATTTTCGACATTAGATAAAGTTCCCAGTAGACAGAAACTGTGCGAAAACTTGGACCATATTCCGAAGTTTCTGCCTCTAAAACAAAAAATAAATACGATCAACGTAAGCTAAATACGAATTCGTAACATTTTCCGACTACGGCGACGGAATATCGCAATGCCTAGTCTTATACCAAAAATCTGCCTTCATGGAAAATTAAAAAAAAAATTGTAAACTGTACCGTGTGACATATCGAATGAAAGGGCTCAGAAGGGCTCAATGCCTCTGAGTCTCAGTTTTTTTTAAATAATTTTAAAATAAATAGTTTTAGAGTTATGAAAATTGACGAAAATTTACCACCATCTCCGAAGCAATTGAGACTAAAATTTTGAAAAAAAAAATTCACGTTCCACCAGCCGTTTCGCCAGCGAGAGGAGTGTCGCCAGCGAGAGGAGTGCCGCCAGCGAGAGGGCCATCATTTAAATGATGTATTAAAAAAAAATAAACTGCAATTAATAACAAATTGCTAACAATTAAATTAATAGTTTTACTTCACATATCCATGTATATTTTATTTAGTTACTATGTATTTTAAATATGCACGTTCTATTGCGTCAAGTCATGAAACCATCAAATTGAATGAACGTGTGAGTAATCAAATTCTTCTCGAACTAGTTTTTTTATTGTAAAAGTGAAGGAGGTAAAATTCAATTTATTTTGTCCTTATCTCTTTACCACAGGGGTAAGCATCTGCTTACCCCTACCGGCTCTAGTATTATCATGTGCTTAGTTGATTTCTAATCTGAGGGGCAATTCCCGTAATTTTAATAATGTTCACAGTTTGATCTCAGTCTCAATCCTAACCTATAATTTAACATATAATTTACCTACATTTTTGACAAGTTTTTGACCTTTGATTGTCGCCGAGATGGGATTGCGACCAGATTTTGAACGTTTTTAGTTACGGGAATTGGGCTTCAGGTTTTTGACATAAGGTAACCTATACCTTTGTAGAATCTGAAACAAAATGTTAGAGCCATTGTTTTATAGGTAAGTGAGAAAGAAAGATGGAGCTTTAAAGACGAAATAGGACCGTCCTTTTCCCAAAACGGAACAGTGTTGGCTTTAATATTGCACTAGTGACCCGGCCTTGCTTCGCACGTGTGCAATCTACTAATGTAGCGAAATGTCAAAGCGTTTAGATTTCTGAGCTTATATGCGTTAAATATTAATGTTTTATACAAATTAACCTTCCGGAATGAATTCGCTACTTATATTAAACTAAAAACCGCATCATAATCCATTGTGTAGTGAAATGAAATTATGTTTATTTTAAAAGCTAGATAGTTTAGAGGAAATAAACGGTCACACAGACAGACGCGAAAAGCGACTTTGTTTTATACTTTCAATAGATTAATACATTTGTCGGAAATACGTTAGTCGTCGTTTGACTAATCGGAACGCCAACGCCACCAAGCGGCGCTCGACAGAGTCTACCACATAACGCTCGTCAACCAGAGTTAAGCAGGGTTGGTCAGTGGCTGTCGAGCAGTGAACACGTTTAGAAACTGTTGCGCGTCCCGTGTCGTGTACGTACAGTGTATGAATAGTTGATTTGAACTGCAAACGGTTTTTCTATCGCGCATTAACCAACACTACCCATAGCACGCCCACAGTTGTTAAAATATGGCCGACGATAACTAGAGAGATGTACCTTCTCCGTCATATTTATAATATTTTTAGGTTGGTACAATCCTGGACATGTTGCAGAAATATCCACTTATTACAATGATTGAAGGCAGACAATTCTACTTCTTGTTTAGTTTTCTTCCAAATCAGAAAAAGTTTTGCTTTTTTACTGTTAAGCACAACTTTACTAGTCTTTCTTTTTCTACATTGTACGTATTTATAACACTGAGTAAAAGCTCCTGCAAACAGGCGTGGCACGCGACGCGACACAATGGCTCCGCGTGTTGTGCGACGAGCGGTGCCTTTGTGTCGTGCCTCTTTGCAGGAGCCTTAATACAGCACTCTTAAAACAATGCCGTCGAAGCGGATCATTGAAAGCGATATCCACAAATGAATATTAATGCTGGTTTGTCAATATGATATTACGTAAATAGATTTCCTCTGCCAAAAAAAAAATAGGCAATGATAAAAATAGAAAAAAATAGGATGTCGGGACGTTGTATATATACTAGTTGCACGGTAAACTCTGCTTGCGCGATGCAGGATTTTGCGTGACGTCAGTGTGATGCGTAGTTCGTATGTGGCGATGAAGATGCCACCACACAGTCATGTGGACAACCGACAGAAGTGAAAACTTAAAATATTAACATGTACACAGGCCGCTGCGCGTAACCAGTCGGGCGTAACACGTCACATTAGCATGACGGTGACGCGAGCATGTCGCATGTCGCGAACCCGTAAGATTTTCCCCTACCAAGAAGCGCTCAGCGCGCCTAAAGAAGTTTTCACTTCAAAAAAAGAATCGAAAGTGATTCAAAACCTAACACTAGCAAAAACGAATTGTCTTTGTCTAAAATGAATTAATTTCAGAAATTCTGTAAGATCCAGCTCGTAGTCGCCATGCTGATCGTGAACTCAAATAATTCTACAGATTTCGCGGATACTTACCTAAAGTATGGCATTCGAGCTATGGACTTATTCATTATTTCCTAGATAATTCCTAGCATGATATTGCTCGTTCAAAATTGGGGACAGGATTCTCGAATATTCAACTAAATGTTTGACATATTTTACGGTAGGTATCAATATACCTACTGTAAAATATTTCAAAACTGGCAGGCAATAATCATAATTAAAGACAGCCGGTTTAATTTCGCGATCAAAGGAAATGGTAAAAATAAATTCTCGACATCTGAGCCATCTGGTTCGATATCCACTTTTTGCAAAAACTTTTTAACAAAATTGTATGTAGTTTTTTTTCTCTTTCTTTCGGTCTAGGCGATATATTTGTATCTCACTTAGTTCGAAATTTCATTTACGTAAAAACGGTTGGATATTCATAGTCAACTACAACCAAACAGTCTGAACTTCATTTAAAATTTTATGATCGTGAGATAAACTAAAAAAAGACTGTTTTCTTATGTTCATCAGTTCTAAAAAACATGTGATTTGCAGGTCTCGTTTTAACAACATGCTCTTCGGCTCGAAAACTATTCGCTTATCAAAAGTCATTTCTCAACAACAGACCTTATGATTCGGGACATAATTGAGAGATTTCACCGAAAAAGAGAAAGCACTATTATTATCACTGGATGAAAACAAGGCAAAACATAAACATACGATCGGCGCCGCCAGCACCGCCGTTGCCGCACCATGCCGGCTTCTTTTCGTAATTTAGATAGTTTAAGGACAGGATAGGGTAGCCAACCGTCTGATTCGCCACTGATTGTATATGGAACCTGATCTCGGAATCATCTTTGTTTACTGCAATGCCCCATCAGCTTTTACTAAACAGCGTCCGGCAACCTAATTCCCTACCATTACGATGTACACAATTTATCACGATTAACACAAAACGCAAAATAAAATAAACAGATTTTTATGATTTTATTTTTGTCTTTTTACAAATCGTTTTAAAAAACATGTCTATTTCATGTAAAAAATATTTAAAAAACTTCATGCGAAATAAGGAATAGTTTTCGGCGCAGCTTTAACCACCGTTATGTTTAACCCACAAATGTGGTCAAAGAAATTCTCCGTCAAAATGTTTCATCCACAAATGTGGATGCGTGGGGTTGTTCCGAAAAAATCGACTAACCAGTACCGTAACTCTATGAAAGTTGCCATAAAATTACTAGATGAAGCTGTATTAAATTCCGCGTCAATTGTTAAAAGACTTGTACCCAGGATAGAAGAATTTAGTCGTTATTGCTTCAGTATGAAGTAGGGCAAAACTTGGCTAATTCGTGATATGCAGCTATTCGGTGATAGATAATTGTGTTTTATTACCAAGTTACTACTGACTTGATAAATGTACATTTTTCAATCATTATAGTATTTGCCACATTTTTAGATATAAGTTAGCAAAACTTATTTTGTCTACTATATCACAGTAAATTTAAAAAATAGTCTGATCAATGAATCGAATTTTACAAGTAAAAAACAAAACTATCACCGATTACCCAAGTTTTGCCCTAGTACTTTTTAAGTCCATGCATTTCGAAAAGTTCGTTCTTAAATTCCGAGCATTTCGATATATAACACTAGATATACAACACTAGAAGCGACTCGTATGATATTATCTGTCAGTTTTTCGTTCCTTTGTTCGTGGTGGTTGTTTGTTTTATCAATATTAATATAAATATAAATAAATATTAGAACTGCAGAAACATAAAATATTAAAATTAGGTCTGATGTAACGCTCGGAGACAAAATGTAGTTTTTTCCAGATTTATTTCAGGAATCGCTTAAAAAGGATAAACTATAGCCGTGTTCTCCTCAATCTTAGAAATTTTAGAACCATTATTCATTTTTATTCTTTATTTTTGCTCTTCTGAAAAATTGCAAAAATGGATATCGGACCAGATGGCTCTGATGTCGAGATATATAGAACGGTATTTCCTGAACATTACCTAGATAATATGTATAATAAACAGTCTACACTTGTACGTTTGGTTTATATAATGTTTCAAACTTATTTATGACCGTAATAACATACATTTATTATTTTATTTATAACTAGCAGTGTCCCGCGGTTTCACGCGCATAAGTCTCGATCCCGTTAAGCTTTTGGGATAAAATGAAAGTCGACTAAGAAAAGGTATTTACACGGCAGATGGGAGTGGAAACACCGGGAGGGGATGCCCTAGGAAAATATATACTGACCTTATTGGTGATGTTCTTCAGAAAGGTCAGATGCGTAGTACTCGTAACCGGCGTGCGTGTATGATCAGATGTATGAACGTAAACGAAGCAAATGGAGTATGTAAGGATCGAAGCAGGTGGCGTTCTGTAGTTTCTGCCTACTCCCATGGGAAGAAGGCGTGAGTTTATGCATGTATGTATGTAAGTAAGTAAGTACGTATTCGAGACGCAAGTTGCACTTGGCGTGCCTTCTGTTCGGTGTTATAAAATATAAAAAACCAGACTACCTGTACAATAAACTTAGTTGGATCGGGAGTACACGCGAATGTAATAGAAGGCAATGCTCACAACAACTTGCGTCTCGGTCTCACCGTACAGTGGCTTTCAGGGGTAGTTTTCGATACGCGGCATCAAAGATTTGGAATAATCTACCATCACCCATTCGATCTTCTAACTCGATTAATGCCTTCAGAAGCCGCTTGCGACAGTACCTAACTGACGCACAACGGAAATTGGACATGGTAAATATAAATGTGTCACTCATAAAATGTAGTCTAAATTACAGTGACAAGTGTTATATATTACTTAAACTCACCAAATGTTGCTGGCCTGCATGTAACCAAGATGTGAGATCACGGAACAATGCTGCCTCTTTTCAACCTTAAGTGTAGGTGGACATTAATTCGTGCATTTTACAAAAGGAAAATAAAATAATAATTTACTTATTATGACAGTTCAACCCTACAGAAAATAACATAGGCAATTCTTGTTACGTATATTTTAAACTAGTAAACTTACCTTCCTATGCTTATTATTACTTTTTATCACTCTTTTTGGCGTTGTAAATATAAACATTACTTTTGGAATAACTACTATGCTCGTGTTTGTGTCTAATAATATCTCTTATCGTGCTCATATTTATATATAATAAAATACCCGCACACGAAATATAGTATAATTCATATTATTTTTAAAATGTGCAAGCTAGACCCGTAGTTCGTGCGTCACAGGAGGCTGCATGCAGCGCACTGTGATTGCCTCGGAATTTATGATTTACCGGAAACCGGTTGATACCAGTATTTTTAAATTTTTTTTATTTCTTGTATTGTAGTTGTACCGCCTGTACTGTTTACTATATTATCATAATTTTTCCGTAACATTATTCTTATTTATATATATATTTTCTCTCATATGCTACTTTTATTTTATTCTATCATTTTAAACTAACATTGACATTCGTACACTCACCATTTAGGTTCATTTGAAAACCAGCGTCGGGCACCATTGTTGTCCGACATTATGCTGAAATGGGCCTATTTGGCGCAGCCGTGAGTCACAGTATTTACCTACATGCTTTTTTTTGGCTTTGATGTAGGTAATTGTATTTTTTAAATATTGTTAGTTTTAAGTTCTTTTTCTTTGTTTCCTTTCATGATACTGTGTGCACTTGTGGCATGTGCCAATAAACGTTTTTTCTTTCTTTCTTTCTATTCTATGTGTTATTCCAGATTATAAACTATCTGTGTTCCAAATTTCATCCAAATTCGTTTAGTAGTTTTTGCGTGAAAGAATAACAAACATCCACCCACCCATCCATCCAATCTCACAAACTTTCGCGTTTATAATATTAGTAGGATTAGTAGGATATATTACAATTCGTAGATACTTTAAAAATTAAATGTTAATTATGCGATAATTTTAAACGAGAAACAATAATACTCGTAGTTGTCTGTCCTAATACTTGATTCAAACTTAAAACCGATCCTGCTCTTTTAGGTTGGCACAACTCTTAGCATTTTGCAGGAGTATCCACTTAATAAGGTTCCGTACCCGAGGGGTGATAAATGGAATACTATTACTAAGCCTCCGCTGTCTGTCCATCCGTCTGTCTATCAGCGGGCTGTATCTCATGAACCGTAATAGGTAGACAGTTCAAATTTTCACAGATTGTGTATTTCTATTGCGGCTATAATAAAAAAAAAATAAAGTTAAAAATTAAAAGGGGTCCCCCTACAAGAAATGTGTTTTTTTTATTAAAGAAAAAAACGTAGTGTTAAATATTTTACGGTGGTACGGAAACCTTCGCGTGCGAGTCCGACTCGCAGTTGGCCAATTTATTACAATTACTGAGGGCAGACCATTCTACTTTTTGTTTAGTTTTCTCCCAAATCAAGAAAAGTTTTGCTTTTTCACCGTAAAGCAAAACTAGTCTTTCTTTTTCTACATTGTACCTATTTATAATTCAGAGTAACAAATCATCTGTCTACCATGTTCCCAACTATATTGCGGTCGACTTCCAGTATAACCGGATGCAGCTGAATACCAGTATTTTACATGGAGCGACTGTCTATCTACCTCCACAACCTAGTTACTGGGTAATACGGTATCCCTTGGTAAGACTGACTGTCAGACTTCCGGGCTTCTGACGACCCGTAACGACTGTCAAATATCCACGAATAACAGCTGAGGCTTAATGTGCTTTGCGAGGCACGGAGGAGTCTTGGTATGTAAAGATGGTCACCCATTCACGGACCAACCGCAGCAAGCGTAGCTTAACTTGATCGATCGATTGGCTGTTATTACTTAGCCACGAGCCTCTCACAGAGTAACACAATACTCTTAAAATAATGCCGTTGAAGGGGATCATTGAAAGAGATATCCACCAATGAATATTAATGCAGGTTTGTCCATATTACGCCAATAGATTGCCAGGATTATCGAGTTAACTCGACACGGCCGTCGGTCTAACCGCATTAATGTTACGGCCCTAAAATGACGCTTGTCGCGTGTTTGTCAAACTCAAACTCAAAGCATTTATTCAATGTCAGGCACATTTGAATTGTCAAGGAGTCGGTCAGTCACAAAGATGAGACTAGTTGCCTGTTCTAAAGCGTAGTAGGTGCCTATTACGGCAAAAAACTCCACGGACACTCTTTTAAATCAAAATATTGGTTAAATCATTCAAGATGAAATCATACATGTGAGAACGATGTAAAAAGACGAGCATGGTCTAAACGTTCAAAGTAAACCAACAAATAAGCGATAGTGATGACCAGTCTTAACTGAAGGCTCCCGTTCACGAACATGACGCATGGATCGGCACCATATTAATTTTTTTGCTGTTGAATTTCTGGTTTATTCCCGGTCGTTCCCACCCCGTCGTCCCCACTGGGCACGAGTGGAAAAAAAAAGTTCCAATCGTCACCACTGGGGAGGAAAGAAACTTTTTTTTTTAGTCGTGCCCAGTGGGGACGACGCGGGGCGGGGACGACCGGGAATAAACCGAATTTCTTAGGGCCGAATCATCGGACGAATGTGCCTTCATAGAATGCAACAGGTCAGGCGTTGTTGCTAATATGATAAATCTATATGCTTTATTATTTTTTTTATTGTTTTTTTTTTTTTTGTTAATGAAAGTTTTTAGTACGAATATTAGTTCCTTGCTAATTTTTCAATGTGCAAATGGTCGGTTTTATGTTGTTTTCATAGTCTCTGTTTAGTCGCATTTATTTAATTATAACAGACAACAATCACACAAATAAATATTAAAAAAAACTGAATAAAAAATGTGTCTTGAACTAGAATAGTTTTTAATCTAGAAAATTGCCACGAGTATTTTCAAGTAAAACGTGGAAACCTGAGCTTATTCTGAGAGAAAACTTACATCTTACTTATTTGAAAACAAAATCCCGTGCGCACGATGACCACATCTGTTAGCAAGCGTTACTATAGCGGCCGAGCGCTGCAAGGAAAAGTAGACCTTACGGTGTATAGATGTTCGTTTCTCCCGTGGTATTTAACCTTTACTAGCTAACAGGTAGTTATAATAATAAAGAAGGGAAAAGCTTTCCTATTATAATAAACTAGCTTTTGCCCGCGGCTTCACCCGCGTGGAGGTCAGAAATTATCCTACGGGAACTACCGGGATTAAAAGTATTCTATATCCAAAATTCAAAATATTTTATCTCACATAAGCCTACATGGGCACTTATGAAACGTCAGAAACTAGGTGCACGGTTCCAATTGGTCGTTTCCTATGGACAAGAACCGGCAAGAAACTCCACGGTTATTCTTATAAAAATAATTGGCTTTTACAATGTTTTCAAATTACAGTGTTATTAGCATGGGATTGTAGGCCTATCAGCAAGTACCAGGTACTTAACAAAATAGAAAATGGTCTACAAATCTACAATCTATTTATTAAGCTTACAACATTCTCACATTCACAAAACATAAAAGAATCTATTTAAAATACAAGACTATATAATGGAAAATAATGAAAAGATTACAACATGGAAGCTTTGGCTAAGCTCGCTCCATCGTCGACTTTGTCTCTGTCATCTCTGACCTAGACTAGAGTCAAGAGCAAACCTATCTTAAATAAAAAAAATAAAAAATGGAAGCAGGTAAAAAAACATAAAATAAATTAAATTAAAGTAATTTGAGAGCAGTTAATAGACATTTACATAAATAGTTATGCTGTTAATGAGGTACCAGAGAAACAGAAGGAGTTAGCGCCAAACTTCCCTGTCTTCAACGTACGTGTACGTAACGTACGTGTCCAACCCAGGTCATGGTCTACAAATTTCATACAAATCCGTTCAGCCGTTTTAGCATGAAAGCGTAACAAACAAACACACTCACTTTCGCATTTATAATATTATAATCTTCATTTACTTCGAAAATCTAAAATCTTCCCTTGTTTGTAATTGAAAGTTGGGTCTCTAATATAATTTAATTATTGAGATCTGCGTTTCTTCATGAAAATATTAATTCTCAGTTCAACAATCAGTTTCTCATTTTCTGTTTTAAATTGAAATATTAACTGTGTTAGAATTCACAGCAAGTTATTTTATTGGCAAGAAACAAAACTCGTCTACATTTTTTTACGACGGTTCTTGTTTATATTTTGGACGAATTCACTTGATTTTCGACGTATTCGTCATTTTTCACGTTTGGTTAGCGGGTGCGTTGGTGGCATAGGTACCTAAGTTGAAGAGCCACAAAAAAAAAAACAATTCATAAAAAATAACAATCCATGTAAAGCGTTGAATTTATTAAATTTTAACAAAAACGCAAGGTTTTGTTTTGTTAATACTACTGTAGCCCACGCTGAAGGGCAGGTGGGGGATACGGGCGTGTAGGCGGGGGTGACGTTGTTCCCTTGACGAAAAAGTGGAAATAAAACCACGCGACACGGGGTAAAACACTTGTATTTCCAATACGACACAACACAATACAAAATATTAAAGGAAATACACGGGCAAACTTACACACTATTTACAAACTTAGCAACTTGACTGGTATTACTAATTACATATTTGAAGCGCGGCGCGAAGTGAACCAACGGGTGTATATATGTTGCTTCACTGGATGATCGCTGGAGACTGACTTGCTTGTGTTTTTTTGTTTTTGGGGAATGGCATCTCGCAGTTCAACCTATAGGAGGTTGTCGACTGCTTAACCGGGCTTTCCTGTGGAGCCAGGCTTAAAACTAAGACTAAAAACTAAGCAACTACACGCTAAGGGCACCCCCTGTGGGGTACGGACCTCGGCTTAGGGCGTCGCTGGGAGAGGACAGCAATGGGACATGCTGGATCGGATTATTTGGGGGCAAATTTAGAATTACGGGCTCAGCTGCGCGGGCTGGCTCGAGCAAGGGTCGGGGTGGGTATGGACGGGGGCGTCGCGGTGGCCCTCGGCGGCGAGGGCGGAAGCACGGCGGTCTCGATTTGAGTTTCTGGATCGTGCTGGTGGCGGGATTACTTTCCTGGAGGAGAGTTATGGCGTCATCCGGGACGGTTAGGGCGTGCCTAGGACGGCGGATGCGACTTATATCGGTCGCGGGCGTGCCATGCTTGCGATTGCTTCTGCCAGCTTGTCTATCTTCCTGTCTCTTTCACCCGACGATTCTCGACGTCTTTCTCTTTCATCCACTCCGTCATATCTCTGCCGCCGTGTATCCGACTCGAGTGTTGATACTCGAGGTACACTTGCGGCCGGAGCGGTAAAGACGGGATAGTCATCAAGCAGACGGAATCTCACTCCTTCTGTCGACAATGGCATGTACATTTGCGCGGTCGGTGCTGTCATGTCAGGTACCGGGACTGGCGCATGCAACACATCTATCTTCCGAGGCACGGTGGATTCACGATTCGCTGTACTCACATTTTCATCGTGGGTCACAGCTGTTTCACGGGGTGCAGTCACTTCAACAGGTGCGCGGGATACAGAAGGCGCACACAACGCTGCATCCTGTTGAGTCATTTGAGGCGTTGTTTTAAACCATTCTTCAACGCGCTGTTCCGAATCCACATCCGAGACAGAGTCATCACTCTCAGCAGCGGCTTCTATCTCAGCAATCTCTGCTTCCATCCTTTTCTTCACGAGATTCTCTTTGTCTCTCATGAGCTTCTCCTTTAGTTGCACCAAATCGCGCTCAGCTTCGTACTCGATCCTCTTTCGTAAGAAATCGACGCTCCTGCGGCTATTCTTAGATGAGACTCTGCTGCTTCGCGTTGATCCATGGCGACTTCGTGCGACTGTCTGTCCTTTCTGCAGTCCCTCTGACGTACTTCCGCTGTGGTCAATCACACGACCACCCGTCAGAGGAATGTTAGGAGCCAGCGTCGGTGCCAATGTTGGAGCCACCGATGGTGATCCTGGTGCCTTTTCAGATGGCGAGCCTGAGTCCGAGATGACGTCATCCTTTCGACGCGCACTTATTTCCTCGCCCAATCTTCTTAGCTTACTGCGCGTGGTCATTGCACTTTTCTGACTCATGATGTATTTTCACTTCTTCTTGTTGAACCCGTTCCGGCTCGAAGGACCAAAATGTAGCCCACGCTGAGGGGCAGGTGGGGGATACGGGCGTGTAGGCGGGGGTGACGTTGTTCCCTTGACGAAGAAGTGGAAATAAAACCACGCGACACGGGGTAAAACACTTGTGATTGGGCTCGATTCGCTCGCTCGACACCGCTGTGGACGGTCGTGCCGCTGACGCATTCCGCTCGCTGCACCGCTGACTCACCGCCATCGACGATCGTTCGTGACGTCACGTCGCGGAACGACTCCTGTAGTCTCTGACTACACCGCTGTATCAACTATTGCCTTTTTCAAGGCGATCGTTGATAAACTATTTCTTTAACGTCGTCCGTCAAATAAACGTTCGGCGTGTCTCCTTGATCCTCTCAGGGTAAAAAAACCACAGTTTCGTGGTCCTTGACGGATACCTCACGGTGACAACCAAGTCAAGGGGGTGTTGACCCAACATACCCGCTGAGCCCCTTCAGGGTAAGGCAGTCAATTGGACGGGTCCCAGAGTTAACCGGCCTTGGGGGGTCTCCTAGTCGGCTCTGGTGACAGTTTTGCTTCCACAGCGACTCACCTAGCGTCTTTAGGGTGTGTCTACACCCTTCGCGCTAGACTGGTCAGGGCCCTGTCGCACATTAAGATTGGCGACAGGTTTCAGCTCTAGGGCTCACAAGTAGGCACACACCTCCCTGTCTGCACCCGACAGGGAGGGCCACACACCCCCGGGCCCATCCACCCGGGGAGTAGGAGTAGGATCATTAGGTCCCCTTATTTTTCTTTTTTAAATTCCCTATTGCTGCGATGTCTGACGCCGACATCGCAGCCTTTGCAAGAGAGGTCCTCTTTAAGGACCCAGAATTTCTATTGAAGTATGGAAAGGCCTGGCGTAGTCGCCACCTTGACCCAAGTGAGGCTCTAGAGAGCCCGTTTTCCCCCCCTGTAGCAGACAGGGGCACCCCTCCTACGGCGGTTTCGATGCCGTCCGTAGTCTCCCCCCAGCCCGAGGTGATGGACACCTCCACCCCTCCTTCAGACTCCGAATCAGAGGACGCCATATCGCTCACTTCCTCCTCCTCCTCCTCAGACGACTATCAAGTCGTCGGAAAGGGAGGGAAGAGGAAGAAGAGCGCCTCCTCAAAGGCCGGCAACGCCAAAAAGCCTCTGGCGGCAGCCATCCCCTCCGCCCCTGACTGCGCCCCTGCCTGCGCCCCTGCCCCTGCCCCTTCCTATACTTCCGGCTCGGCACCCACCCGATCACCCACCTCAGCCAGTCCTATCCCAACGGACTCAAAGAGGAAGGTGCGTCCCCCGCCCCCCTTATACATCCAAGATAAGTCCAAGTGGACAGAAATTTCTAAAGTTTGCGTGGATCGCAAGATCCAATACACCAACGCCCGATCTACCCAGCAGGGCATCAAGGTTACTGTCCCCTCGTCCTCGGACTACAGGGACCTTGTCCGAATTCTTCGTGAAAGGAAGTACTCCTTTCACACATTCTCCCTCCCGGAGGAAACTCCGACGAGGGTAGTCATCAGGCGTATCCCGAAGGAGATCGTCACCGAAGAAATCAAGGCAGACCTGATCTCCAAGGGTATCCAAGTGTCTGCAGTCCACCGCCTTCACCGGGCGAAACAGGGCCTTGTATACGACATGGTCCTGGTGATCTGCGACCCCGTTGAGGGTCATCACCCGATCTTCAAAGTGAAGTCGGTGTGTTCACTGTCGGGCATCTCTATTGAGAAGCCCAGGAAATCCAATATCGTTGGCCAGTGCCACCGTTGCCAATTATACGGCCACTCCCAGTCGCACTGCTACGCAACTCCCAGATGTGTTAAGTGTCTGGGCGCGCATGGCACTGCGGACTGCCCTCGCCCCAAGGACAGGACTCTCTGCACAGAACCTCCAAGTTGTGTGCTCTGTGGGCAAGCTGGTCACCCAGCTAACTACCGGGGATGCAGTAAAGCCCCAAAATCATCCTTGGCCAAGCTGGCGAAGCGTGCCAGCGAGCGCCAGCAAAGGGAAAGCCCGAGCGTAAAGCTCCCCTCTGCTCAGTTGCCCGAGCGCCTCGCTCCTCAGAGACCCTCCCCATGGGTCAACTTTAAGGCAGCTTCGGCCTCGGTGCCGCCCTCTCAACCCATCCCTGTGCCATTGGCCACTGCCACGCCGGTCCCGGCAGCAGCTCCAGTGGCTCCTGTGGCCGCCGCCGCTCCCAAGGCTGCGCCGGTTCCCACGGCAGCAATCAGGTCCCCTCCCTCAGGCCATCGGCCTTCAAACCCACAGGTGCTTCTCAGCGTATTCGCTGTTTTCTACACCCCGGCGGCCAACGCCATGGTGAAGGAAATCCGTGCCGCTCAAGGAAACGCTCTTCGTCTCCTTGAGATCTTCAATGCGTACCCCGAGGTATCGCAAGCTCTCGAAAATCTAACTTTTTAAATTCCATTATGAATTTACAAAAGATTAGGTCCCTCAAACCCCGCTCCCTTAAACTAGGCGTCTTCAACGCCAATGCAATTACCGGTCAACGCGATGAGATCGCCACCTTTCTGCGTGATCATCAGCTTGACATTATGCTCATTCAAGAGACCTTCCTGAAGCCCCATCAGCGGGACCCGAAAATCGCTAACTATGACATAGTTCGCAATGACAGGTCCCGCTGCCACAAGGGTGGCACCCTTATATACTACAAAAGGTCTCTTTACTGTAGTCCTATGGACCCTCCTCCACTAGTCTCTCATCTTGAGGTCTCAATCTGTCGGCTCGGCATGACTGGTCATCAACCAATCACCATCATCTCTGCCTACTTCCCGCCTGCCAATGGTGCGGAGGATCCCACCGCGATCACCAAGGACCTAACTGTCCTCTTCGGTCTGAGTGACTCCGTCATCTTGGCGGGGGATCTCAATGCCAAGCATCCCGCCTGGAACAGCAACACGACCTCCACCAGAGGTAGGATACTGTTCAACCTAGATGCCTCCCTCAACTTCGATGTCATCGCTCCGATGAACCCAACCCACTACCCTGGCGTTCCCAACCAGCTTCCAGACGTGCTCGATGTTGCGCTACTCAAGAATGTAAACCTTCGTTTGCACTCTATTGAGACGCACCACGAACTCAACTCGGATCACCGCCCAATCACCATGCTCTTTGCCCCTTATTCGGGCCCGCTCGATCCTAACCAGCCCCCTCGAACCAAAGTGATAACCGACTGGAGGAAAGTAAGCGAACAGCTGAAATCCACCACGTCGCCTCACTTGGATAAAATCCCTGACCACATAGTGTCAGTCGAAGACACGACGGGTGCGATCGACTCGTTTACAGAACACGTTCAATCCGTTTTGACGGATTGTTCGCGGGAAGTTCCGGCGATGGATGACCATCGCTGGAAGTTACCGATTGACGTACGTGAACTGATAACCGAGAAGAACGCGGCCATTCGTGCCTACGACTCCTTTCCCTGCGACACGAACAAAGCCCACATGCGCCATTTACAGCGTGCTGTAAAGAAACGTATAACGGAGTGGCGTTCCGAGGGCTGGGACAAGATGCTCAGCGAGCTCGAGCCTAACCATCTGGCCTTCTGGCAACTCCAACGCAAAATGCGTACCTCCACTGGGGAGGCTACAATGCCTCCCCTCATTCGCCCCGACAAGAGCATCGCATTCGACAATCCCGAAAAGGCAGAATGCCTAGCCGACAGCCTGGAGTCTCAATGTTCTCCTAGCTCCCAACCAGCTGACCAAGCGCACCTTGCCAAGGTCGACGCCGAAGTCGAACGCAGGGCTGCTCTTCCCCCTGTGGAAGACCCTGATGATCCGTTGCCTCCCGTCACTCCAGACGAGGTGCACGACATCATTAAAGGGCTACAGGATCGGAAGGCCCCTGGCTCGGACGGTATCACCAATAGGGTTTTCAAACTCCTCCCCGCCCCCCTGATAATGCTAATGACCGCCATCTTCAATGGTGCTCTCAGCAACAACATCTTTCCGCAGACATGGAAAGAGGCCACCGTCATCGGTATCCCCAAGCCAGGCAAGCCCAAGTCTGAGCCTACTAGTTACCGCCCCATTAGTCTCCTCAATGTCCTCGGCAAAATATATGAGAGGCTTATTTATAAGCGTCTCAAAGATTTTGCCGAGGCTAAGAGCCTTATCCCTAGTGAACAGTTTGGTTTCAGGACCCATCACTCTTGCATCCAGCAAGTTCACCGTATCGTTGAGCACCTAAGCGCTGGCTTCCAGCGCAAGGCAACGACAGGCATGTTGTTCTTCGACATAGCGAAAGCGTTCGACAAGGTCTGGCACAACGGCTTAATATATAAGCTGTACCAACTCGGGGTGCCTGACCGTCTCGTGCTCATCTTACGAGAATTTTTGTCGAACCGCACCTTTCGCTATCGCATTGAGGGTACACTCTCCTCCCCTCACCCCTTACGCGCCGGTGTCCCTCAGGGCTCGGTGATTTCTCCTCTCATCTTCTCGCTCTTCACGAGCGACATCCCCAAATGTAGCAAGACTCATTTGGCGCTTTTCGCCGATGACACAGCTATCTACTACACAGGGCGGTGCCAGAACTCTATCGCCAGAACTCTCCAAAACTCCGCAAACGCTTTAGGCGTCTGGTTCCGGAAGTGGAGGATTGAGGTCAATCCTGATAAGAGTCAGGCCGTCCTTTTCACGCGACCGCGACTCCGCGCTTCCGCACCTCCTAGCCCGATCACCATGTATGGCAAGCCGATCCCTTGGGAGAAGCAAGCCAAATACCTTGGCGTGATCTTGGATCAACACCTGACCTTCAGAGAGCACATCAAGACGGCTCGTTCGCGTGCCGCTTGCGCTCTCGGCAGGCTTCATTTCATCCTGACCGCGCATAGCAAACTATCTCTTAAGTGCAAGCTGCGTATCCACACCGCAGTCATCCGTCCCATCATGACGTATGCTTGTGTTGTATTTGCGCACGCTAAGCCACACTTGCTCCATAGGATGCAGACCCTACAGAACCGTTTCCTCAGAAAGGTCACGGGGGCACCCTATTATGTACGCAACGAGTCTCTTCACGTTGATCTAAAAATCCCAACCGTCCAGCAGTTCATGAAACGCCTCGCCAAGCGTTTCTTCGAATCTGCCTCCAAACACCCGAATCCCCTGATTGCGGCGGCCGCCCGCTACACACCTTCGCGCATAAGTCGCATCCGCCGTCCTAGGCACGCCCTAACCGTCCCGGATGACGCCATAACTCTCCTCCAGGAGAGTAATCCCGCCAC